>VZRX01010497.1:53622-291358 GCA_013398075.1 Notiomystis cincta
CTTCTAAGCCCAAGGCCCAAGCAGAGCCAGGCCCCGCTGGGTCAAGGGGTGCAGAGTCCCACTGAGCATCCCAGAGATGGTGAGCTGGTCTCGGATGGAGAAACGAGCCAAAAACAGTCCATAAAGGAATAGAAGCCACTGAGGCAGATCTCTCTACCTTTGTAGAGAGCAACCCCCCCTTCTGCTACAAGCAGAGGAGAAAAAGTCTAGAGCTGGGTAAAAATCTGTAACCATTCCAGCTGCAAGGTCAAGTGAGCTGCTCTGAAGAATCCTCCTGGCTGCATTTTAAAGATACAAAAAACTTCCATCAGGCAATGGGGATAAGGGGTGGAGTGTCTTGGGGTGATTCTGTGACACCCAGCTGCAGCTGGATCAGCACAGGAGCTGACATTTGGACTGGTGCACAGGGGCACCACGGTGCTGGGTGGATGGAAAGGACACCTTTCCATGAGCTAGGCTCCATGAGCAAAGCCCCAATTACTGCCAACAACCCCAGAGAACCAAGGCAGCCTCACCTGGCTCACCTCTGAGCCCATCCCTCGCACTGATCAGGATCCACCCTGCTAAAACACCTCAGCTGAGACTCAGCACGAGGGAAATGCCAGCCTAGGACCCACCAACCACAGTGCACCTTCAAAGTCCTCTACCCTAACTATTATCCATCCATAAGTGGTGCCTGTATCCTTATGAATTATCCAGCAATAGAAACTGTCACATCTACTTGCCATCCGTACATAGGAATGATGTTTTGGCCAAAACTGTCTTTCAAATGTGACTTTTCTGTGAGTATCTTGAGAGATTTTTCACTAAGTCACATAATTTGTGACTTCTCACAATAATTTTTCACTAAGTCACATAATTGGTGACTTCTCAGCCTCTGATTGGAGGCTGAAGCAATAAGAAAAAAAAAAAGAAAATCAAAGTGATTTCAAGACAGCTGCACCAATTTCTCATTAAAAGATACTTGAAAATAGCTGTGTGATTTTAACTTTTTGGCAAACTTCCTTTTGGACAAAATTCATTTACTTAAACATTCACAGATATTAAATTACACAAGTCACAGAAGGAATTAAAGTGAATGCACAGGGATAGATATTAGCTGTTGTAAAGCAACACTACTCCAGAGACTTCTGATTTGCATCAGTCAGGAATTTGGCGAGCAGGTTTTATTTGGTTCCATGTTCATAGAAGATTTCCCATTCAACCAGATTTACTAGAGCTTGTTAAAAGTCTCTTTAACAATTTTAGATAGGAAGCTCTATAAACCACTCACGGGTTTTTTGGAGGTTTTGGGGGTTTTTTGGGTTTTTTTTTTGTGTAAAGATGATACATTTGTAAAGAGATTTTTTTATGATTTTAAGATAGGCTCGAGTGTGGGAAAGACACTGAATGGCAAAGGCAGGTAAAAGTATCTTGATCATCAGCCTCCACTGAGTGTAAGAAGAATAAAGGACCATTTTATGGATCCCCATCCTTTTCTCTAAGAGGTACTTACAGTTTAATATTGGATTTGGTAAATAACCAGAATCAAGGCACACAAGGGGTAGAAAGACGGCAGCAAAAACAGCGTAGAAAATTCCCAGTGGTAAAATCTGAATTTGCATTTTGCTTTCACTAAGAAAAAACAAATCCCAAATGCTGTGACTGGAGGAGTGTCTGAGCATTCCCAGCTCCCTGCAAAAGCATGTAAATTTACAATGTTGTCCACAAAAACCACTGCTGTGTGTGATTTTGACATTTGCTTTCAAGAAATATTTATACACAGTTAATTTGAAATATTGACTACTCAGAACATGGACATGAAGCAGCCATTGCAAAAGGCAGTGATGCAGAAATTCCAACACAATACTGATATTTATGCATTGCTTGCCTGGCTAGACAGTACCAGACTGCTGGCTGGGATGAACCAGTGTCATCCTGTTACTTATGGCAGAAAAGAAGTGCTAGTGCTCATCTCTTTTTTTTCTCTCTGTCTCTAAATATTTCATAATTTGTGGGTTTTAAAAGAAAAAGAAATCTCTATAAACTTTTGCTGGAGAGAGAGGACTTCACAGTGCCCATCAAAGCTGACCCAGACCTCCCCACCCCCCAAAACAATTTCACATGCTTTGCAGGTGATTTTTTGCACTGCTCATCCTGTATTACATCTCAAAATTAAATAACCTTTGTTCTTCTTAGCAGTCATTTGAATAATTCATTTTATTCTGTGGTAGACAAAATCAACATCTGACATATCCTGCTCTCTTCCTTCCACACCAGTTTCACCCTGTCATGATTTAGCTCAGAAAGCAATTCAGTTTTCTCTGCCAGCCCAGCACCTCAGTTCAGCAATAAATTAATTTAATTTTCAGCAGTATGTAAAATTGAATGAGAAGAGTGGAGCAGAATAAATTCTTTAGTAAATTAAATACTGTCTGAATGTTACTAAAAACGTTTCAGAGGCTTTATCTAATATTCAATGCATCCCTGCAGGCTATCAGTTCAGTTTAGACCCAAAATAATATGGGCCACTCTGTCATGTTCATTTTCCAGCTACAGAATTACTGACAGAAATAGCAGCACTGGAAAGAAATAAACCTAACAAACCAGTTGCAAAAACACCAATCGCTCTCCTGGAAATACAAAAATCCTTCAAAATTCTTCTTCACAAGAAAACAGCATTGTGAAATCACAAATTCAGTGATTTCTAAAGAAAGGCCTTGAAAATAATTTGTGAAGGAGTGAAAATAAAATGAAATGGGAAAAGGCTGCCCTGCGTGTTCTGCTGGGGGTACCCAGATCTCAGACCTGTGTGGTGGCAGTACCACCCACAGGTGCCAGCCAGCTCCACAGCACAGCTCACCCCAGTTTCGAGGGGCTTTTTGGGGGGCTGGCTCTGGCCAGGTGGTTAAAGGATAACTCTGGGAACCGACTGCATCCCCTCCCCAGTGTCCTGAAACTGAGGCACACCCAGTTCCACGGGAAAATGTCCCACTGCTGGCCCTTAGGAGGCTTTGAACAGTTCCAAATGTCCCCACGCAGCATATCCTCTCACAGCCACCACAGGTACAGGGAAGGAAAAATCTGACCTATCCTTTCCCCCTGGGCCCTGCCCTCCACAAAGGTGTTACCTTTGGAATTCCCCCATGGGAAAGCAGGAGCAGACATGGATAAAGGACTGCATCAGGAGTGATAGGGACTAGAGGTGTGACTAACACAGGCAAGGAGGGATTCAGCCTTCCACAGACTGAGGACAGGAAGGATTCAGCCAATGGAAGCCAAGAGAAACCCACATAAAACCCATCCTGAGGTGTGCACTACTTGCACGTGGTACTGGAGCCCCCTAAATGAGGTTATTCTCACAAAGCCTAGGAACTAAGGTATGGATTTTCCTTAAACCAGTGCTCCACTCTGACAGGGTCACCCACACATGACCTATTCCCTCCAGAGTCATTTGAAAGGCTGTTCTTGGAGCTCACAGGTTGCTTGTTTCCTATGCAGGAAAAGTGTCAAATCCCATTGCTCCTCACAGCCTCAACAGGGAGAGAGAGGGTAGGGGCACATGCAGTTTTGACCCTCTGCTGCCTCAGAGGTTTATTTGTCCACCACTCCTCATGATCTCAGGGTGTAATGCTAATCCAAATGATGAACAGACATTGGCCTTTCCCTTGATACTGAGGAAAAAAAAAAAAAAAGTGAGCAAACTGATCCAGGACTTACATGGAGCCTTCGGAGATTGGAAAAATCTCTTCTATTAACCAACTTTTAAAAGAAGTCTGTTCTTTCCTGCATCAAGACATCTCCTTTAGCACATTTGCTGATGAATCATCAAGGCAGTGGTTTGTGTTTAGGCCCTTGGGAAGGAAATAAAAGGAAATATCCAGAAATCAAAGGAGAGAGGAATAAGACTTCTGATGTTGCTCTGAGTAGTAGTGACAGTCTCCATGAGGCCAAGATTTGGCCCTACAAATTAATCTTGAGTGGAAATCATCATGACTCAGGGATCCCAGGTATTTGTGCATAGTTTGTTGAATTCACATAGCCATGCAGTGACTGCCCAGTAAATCTGTGGGATGACTTCTCAGCTGGCTTGGGACACGCCTTCATCAGACCCAAGGGCAGCTCTTTTCAGTCTGAATTTGGTTTGCTGGATATCTCTGGATTTTGTCACTGGTGTTACTGGGATCTTGCTGGAGCAGTTTGCCCTGTTCCACTGACTAAAAATCTTACAGCTGCTTTTTACAAAGTTCCTTAAAGCAGGTGCCAGTAGAGCCCATTTCTGAGGTGTTTTTCCCATCTAGGCCTGTTGTAGGTGAGGCAAGGGTTCACCTGCCATCAGCACATCAGGAACTTATTCAGCTGCTACACCACTTTCTTTTATTGTTCTGTGGCTGCCCCTTGGCACATAAACCCTTCTGGAGCATTTGGCCTGAGGCAATTAGTGCAATCCCTGCCTCTCAGGTAGGAAATAAATAGAGACTCTGTCACCACCAAATAAGCTGTGAAACAAAGCTCCAAGGACATTTGCCAGAGCAGGTGACCAAGAAGGCAAAGTTGCTGAGCCATTAATGTACTGTGATGAAAATAAGTGTATGATACAACTTGGCTGCCAGCATCCTTAATTACAGGACATGGCATCATTTGATTCACAATGGAATAAATGGTGATATTTATATATTTGGAGGTTTGAATGAGGATTTCCTGATTTCCTGATGAAGTCATTCCTTTATTACAGCAGCACCTTTCGTGGCTCTCTACAGCTCAGGTCAAGTCAGCATTTCCATTAAAAATATCAAACCTATTTTCAGGGCTTCATTATTACCCATTTATAGAAAACCTCTGTGCTGGATGAGATTTGCCATGCAGGGCCTCAGCCCAGGGTAGAGAAAGGGAGAGGTGGAGATTTTTCTCCCTTCTTTGCTGTAAGTACACAAATAAATACATAAATGCTAAGTAGCAGCAAATGATGTCTTTTAAAGACTAATAAATCCTGCAAAAGCTTTTTGCTGTAAATCCTAAACACAAACTTCTGCTCTGGAGTGCAGGGGGGGAGAATATTAACAACTATTAAGCACTTCTGTCTGCGAAAGCAACTGCTTCCCATGTGCAGCGACTTCTTTTCCAAGAATAATTTTACAACACATTTTACTGACTGAAGACTCTGCACAATTAATAGAACAGACTTCAGACAGGGGCTCAGCACAGTAAACAAACAGAGCTTTACTCCAGCACTGCTCTTGTGCTCGTGGAAACGCAGAGAGCTCTCCCAGCAGCCAGGGAATTGTCCTGTGCCAGGGAGAGCAGGAGTCAGGCCCTGTGCTCTGCCCAGGAGCCCTCAGACAGGAGGTTGTAATGACTTCAAAGGAGCTGTTGTGCTCTTTCATGGGAATAATCAATGTACAATGCAACCCTGTTTATCCAAAGGGCTCAGGTGACACTTAGGACCTCCTGATAAAAGGTTCTGGGCATGAGGGAGGGAAAAGTCCAGGTGGGCGTGACAAGATCACCCTCCAGAGACAGGGAATCACTTCTGCCTGCTGAAAACTGGGAAAATATGTCCCCCAAACCCTTTGGCCAGTCCTCTCTCCACAGCAGACACTTTTTGGAATTGACCCTAGTCATAAAAGAAAGCTCCTGCCCCAGCTCACAGCAGCTGTGCAGAGACAGCATGGCCATGGAGAGGTTCATTGCCAACATGCACAGAGAATATTTGTCCAGGACTTCTGGAATGGGATGCTGACCCTGCCACCCCAGTGTGCCCAGTCACACACACTTACACCTTTGGTTCCTTCCATTTGGTGGAAGGAGGCTGCAGAAGGAGCCTGCTCTGCCCCACCCTCAGCCTTACCCAAAATGTCACAGTTGGGGAGTTGGGCCCCTGTGCCTGCAGTGGTCAGGAAGGGTGAGCTGTCAGCAGGTTTGATGGTTCACTATTTAATTTCTTTCTGTTTTGTGCTTTCTTTATCTGCCACTCTTGGGACCAGAGCCCTGGGTCAGAGAGATTCCACTGTAAACACCTCCCAAGAGCTTTTTCCAAAAAAGCAGGCCTGAAAAGAGACCAACTTGGCTCTATTTTCCCACTGGAATTGTAGAGCTCCTAATGACTTGCCCATTGCCTGACCCTCTTGCACACACTGCTGCTCCCTTGCTTGGCTGTACTATGCTCCCTTTGGCACATCAGAGTGGCTCTTCTGGTGTTCCCATGGATTCAAACTGAATGGGAAACCCTGAGCAATATTGCCTTGGGGTGATTGCTGTGCCAAACCAATACAAATTCCTTGAAGATGGCAGATGGGGTGGGGTTTGGAATGCAGTGTAGATGTGTTAAAGGGGAATGAAGGAGCAGGGATTACAAAGGATTTATTTGTGGACAAGCTGCCACCTACATTTTAAATTCTGGCACTGTTCTGTTTTTATGTTTTGCAGAGCCCATGAAAATGGAAGATGCTGCAGCAACTGAGTCTTCAGTCATGGTAGTGTAGAAATCACTGTAATTTAAAAATGTTGTTTGGGTGTTTTGCTTTGTAAAACAAGAAAAAAATCCCAAGCAAAACACACACACACATAAATATATGTATCCCAGCAAAAGAGAAGATGTTTTTCCTGCCTTATTTAGGGTCCTGAAGGTGGTAGGATGTTGGAACCAAGGAATGAGGCAAAGGGAGGGTTGGATGAACTCTGAACTGTGTGCTGTGTCTCTGTCACTCACAAAGCCACTCACAGGCATTCTGCTCACAAATGGAGAAGCTTCCTAACACGAGCCTCCCCTTGGCACCAGGGCTGCATCCACCACTTCTACTCCCAGGGCGTGATGAGCTCAGACCTACTGAAAACTGCTCTAATGGAAATGGTGGTTCCAAACCCTGCACATCGATGGGGATCTTTTCAGAATGTCTCCAGGCCCTGCTGTACAGATGTGCCAGGACAAACTACGTGATGATGAACCTCAAAAACAAGTCTAATGCAGGCAGAGTCCTGGGTAATTCTTTTCCTTGAAGCACAGTCAGTGCTGTCTGTCTGGGGATGCTGCCTTTCCATCCAGAACAGTCCCATAACAGCACAACCAAACGTGAGTAACAGAACAGCTCTTATATCTGCCTAAATTCTACTCTGTTGCTTTTTCAGAGCCTCATATCCAGCAGGAGAAACCAAATCCAGCAGCTACCACAAAGCCCCCTTTGCATCAGGTATCAGGCTCATGGGGGAGTGGGAATGCATCCTTGATCTGCTCAGGGCTGGCACAATGTTCTGTCCTGTCTGTCACTTCCATGCCAAAAATCATAAACCAGGGGTCCCCATCCCTAACCCTCAGGAGGATTGTGTACTCTGACACACAGAAATCCTCCATGCCCCTCTCTGTGCAAATCTGGGATGGGGGGACAGTAAAACACTGAGTGTCTGCAGCAGATGTTCTGTGCTCACTAACGTGGACCACAAGCTGACAATGCAGCACTCAGTAACATCCTCGTACTGCAGCAGCATCTGTGGATGCAAACCCACTGCTGCAGCCCCCTGTCCCCTGAACACATGCACTGCTGGGCACACAGCCTCCCCAGAAAGTCTCTGAACAACACAGGGAGAGCCACACTGGGGCAGGGTCCCACCCAGCCCCAGAACTGATCCCGTCTGCAGCACGAGCCAGTGGCCCAGACCTGGGGACAGAGTTTGAGAAACAGGGCAACAACCTGAGTGCACTCTGCATGTAGGCAGAGAAGACCAGAGATGCTGCTTGTACTTTGGAAACTTCATGTGCTCTTGGTGCAGTGACCTACAGAGTAAGGAATCCCTAAGAAATCATTAATAGGTGGTGTCTCATATAGCTCCACCGAGACTGAAAATGAGAAATAAAACACAGACTCTTTGGGAGAGTCGCCTGTGTATTTCACTGAAACATTTTACATTTCCAAATGTTTCCTATTATTTATCATTTTATATATTTGTTCTTTTGAATTCCAAGGTAATGGGCCAAGTCTAGGAAGACTAGAACAGGATCCAACCAAACCAGAAAAGAAAATTAAATCGTCACTTTGCTAAACAAAACTCAAGCCCACAAAAGCAAGAGAAATCTGCCTTAGGGCTCAAATGCCATCCTTGCCTCTGTGTGCTGCTTTTCAGAGAGTCTCCAGAACAGGGGTGATTTCACAGGTCACACACAATGCCCAGGCACCACAAGAGGGGTTAAGGAGGGAGTCCCAGCCCTAACTCTGCATGTCGCTCCTCCTGTGGCTTCAAGGCAGACTCTCCATGTTAGTACAACCTACTTTTTGTGGTTTAATAAATCACATACTTTAGCTTATGTAATGACTCAGAGTGAGTGATTGTATTCTCTTCTGGCCCAGAGGTGATGTGGTCATATCCCAGCTCTGTAAGGCAATGGAAATCAATGGTTGCTGCTGGATTCATTTCAGGCAGGCTGGGGTGTGTGGAGGTGGTGAGGGGCTGGCTCAGACTTTGAAAGTTTACTAGTTCCAGATGGAGTTGTTTACAAAAAATAAAACATTTTTGAATCAGCTTGTGGTTCAAATCTCCTTCCTGACCTTCCCTTACCAAAACAGACTAAAAAGCCATGGCTGAGCCCTTCTGCTGACTGACAGCCTGTTACACATGATCTCCTTTCCCCTTATTTTTAAACATTTTGCAAGTCCAACTACCTGCTGAAGTTTAAACATCCTTAAGAGCTGCACGGGGATGTGAAGTCACACGCTGCTCAGCGCCAAGGTTTGCTCTCCTGCACATCCAGCAGTGAAACCTGAAGCTGCACATATCCTCCTCATTAAAAGGCTTTCCCATTACACAGAACTCTCTTGCATGAAGTACTTTGGCACCCTGATTGATTAAATCCCTTTGAAATCGTCTCCGTTACAACACATCTCTGCTGCTGAGAGCAAGGGGGAGGAGGAGAGGAGGGAGATGAGGAGTGCAGGGAGATCTGCCTGTGTCCCAGACTTTTGGGTTTCCCTGCAGAGGGGCAGAGGCAGCAGGGAATGAGCACAGGGCACTCGTGGATGGGGCTGACTCTGCTGGAACAAATGGCAGGGCCAGCCTCGGGTCAGACTGAGCCCAGGTGTTGCTCAGCCCCACCCAGGGGCTGGCTTTGCCCATCAGGAGGGTGAGGCTGGCGATCACACAGGCACAAGGAGCACTGGAGGGAGATTGCTGCAGGCAGGAAGCCCAGCCAGAGCTGTGGCACCCCTGTTTTTGTTATTGCAGAACCACTCTGCCCTGGCCCTGCTGCCTTCAGGCGCTGCAGGCAGTGGCTGAGGAAGGGACCTGCTCTGACAGAGGCATGGCAGATCTCCCCCGTGATTAATTGGTGTCAGGGACAACCCATTGCCACTGCAACTTTGTTGAAAGCTCTTTCTCCCAGCAAACCTGGAGGACTTGGGACTCAGCCACTTACATTTGCAGAAGTCACTAGTTTCTCATAAATAATACTGAAGGGAATTTGTTGCAGGAGCTGTGTCTGAAAAATGTAACCTAGTTTACAATTTGAAAGGGGTTTATTACCTTTTTTTTTAAGGAATCAAATCCATACATCATGTGTCTGGCATTGTTTGTGCTCTGTGGGCAGCTCATAAGAAGCCAGCAAGAATGGCTGGTTTTCCACACAGGGTTGCCCTGCTGAGATCCACAGAGCCCTCCCCTTTGAAAATGTGGTGTGCACAGTTTCCTCCCACATAACACAGTCCAACAGGCCCCCATCACACCCATTTTCAGGGGGTAGGAGTCACACATACAGAGATGCTGCTGCAGAGAAAACTGGTTTGGGGTTGCCAAAAGCAAAGGACCAGGGTAGTTTTCTGCAGGCATTTTGGGGGCACTGATGCTTGTATGGCACATGTGATGTGCCATGTGGGATACAGCAGGGCTTTCTGAGAAGTAAAACAACCAACCAACAGTATCTGGAAAAGTCTTCTGAAGAGCAAAGGGAATCAATGTATTTGCCCCATGTAGTTTGTGTCAATTTTCCCACTTGTAAACCTGTGACTTCTCTGCCTGAAGACAGAGAGAAATACAGGGTGAAAGCTGTTTCCATTTCCAAATCCCATGTCTCACAAGTCCAAGAAACAGAGACTCCAAGAAATAAAGTTTTAAAGTGAAAATAGCTCTCTTCAACTTCACAGAATACAAAAATACTGCTCTAAGTGCTCAGAGACTCTGCAGGAAATAAAAATGAGAATTCATCCTTCTGGAGAATAATGGAGAGAGGAAAAATAAAACAACTTCTAAGCTGCCTTTGCTCCAGCATCCTCTAACCAGCACTTCACATATATCTTTTAGCTGCAGTGTTTCACACATCTGATTTTGAAGAGCATTTTCACATTTCCCTTTGAATTGTTATGTTTTTCTTGGTTCTCATTACAGCAACGAGGGGACCCAACAGCCACCATAATGAAAGGCAGATCGAGGATGAACAATGAGAATTGGAGCTTCCCACCAAAGCCTGTGAAAAAAGCAATTATGGTTCTAGCTGAGGACGTGGGGGACCAGCAGCCACACCAGCTCACAGAGCCTGTGCCCACCCCACGTGCTGGTTCCCAGCACTGAACTCAGCCTGCAGCCTCCTGGCTGGGATGTGCCAGCAGTTTGTGGGAGCAGCCCATAAACCACGGCACTGAGTGGATCCAGGCTCAAAAATAAACCTGGAAAATGATGACCCCAGATCCATCCACTGGCTCTGTTTGAAGAAGGCCAGTCTGGACAGCACTGGGGGGCTCAGCAGGGTGACATGGGCACTCAGAAGGGAAGGTCCTTACACCACTGATCCTCCCTCCTGGGAGCCAGGGTTCCATGGTGACATTTGGGGTAAGGATTGAAGGATCTGCAGTGCAAAACCTCCAAAATTCCTCCAGTGGGAGCAGCAAGAGAATGACTGAGCTTTGCCCAGCTCTAACCATCACTCTGCCTCTCCAGGCACAGTAATTTCATTGAAGCACTCTGTACACTGGATGGGCCCTCCACTGTTCCCACTGCCCTTGGATGAGGCTCTGCTTCCCTACTTGCATCAATTATTCCAGCTTCCCTCCCTGCCACCCCCTGGACTCCTCTGTATTTCAACATTCTCTCCCTTAATTTTCCTTTGGAGTTAAAATAAACCTTTTGAAGAGATATTTCCTTTCCAGTGTCATACTACAATGCAGACCAAGTCTGCATTTGATTAGTAAATTCATCCCATGCTGGTGTTTTTGTATCCTCAGTGTCATGTACATTTAATAAAATGCTATTCCCCTCTCTGTCCTCACTTTTTTTAAAAGGGAAGATGTGTTTTAAAGTGATAGGAATATTCTTGGTGTAGAAAGGGAGAGAAATTCTGAAGTGGTTAATTGCCAGGGGGTTCCAAAAGGGCCAGCAGAAGTGGCAGCCAGCAAGCACATGGGTCACTGAGCACTTCTGTGTCTTCCAGCCATGTCTGAAGGACCTTTGGAAATGTCTGGGGTGCTTCCAGCTGCCTCTGAAAACTGGAAGGAGATGTCACTGTCAGTGCCTCCACTCCACAAGCTTTTCTTCCAGCCCAGGGACAGCATTAACCTTGCAGGCTTCTGGCCAAAGGCAGGAAGGGAGCCAGGAGGCAGCACTGATAGCAGTGAAGAGCCAGGGGAAAAGCAGAGAAGGGACATGGAAAGAGAAGTGGCGTAGCCAGAGGGACAAGAAGTAGTTAGGGCCATACACCTGGAAAATTTGGGCAGAAGACAACAAAAAGAAGTAAAAAAGGCAGGAACTGATTGCCCCAGGGCAGTGTCCATCCCTCTACACTTGTGTCCTTCTGGCACAGATGAAGCTTAGTGCAAATCCTTGCAGGACCAGAACAAATTGAGTCCTATCCAGATCCTATTTAGAGTAAAATGCTTCACAGTTGTGTTCACAGGTGGGTTATACTGGGGCAGACAGGAACACAAACCTCATGGCCCAAAGGATAAAAACACTGGGGGAGGTCCTTAGTTAGTCAAATTAGATCTTCTGTGAGGATCTGCCAGCATCCTTTCCCCACATTTCCCCCAGCTCCCAGAACCAGCCCCGAGCTCAGACCTGAACAATGAAATGTTAATCGGATTCATTGCAGCCAGCAATTTAAAAAAACCATCCCAGAAGTCACCTCTTCTACAAACACACCCATCTAAAAGGGATATTAGTTGATGCTTTTGCAAAGAAATGCCAAGACAAGGCTGCTTTTGTTGTAAGAAAGATGTCCTGGTGACAGACAGCTGCTGCTCCGTGCCACGCACATGGCTGGGGCAGGAATTACTTTGGAGAGAAGCAGCCCAGGCACTGCTATTTTAAATGTTTATCATCATTTTGGTGAAATGAAAGGGAGTCTAAGGCATTTCAGAGAGTGAATAAATGCTGACACCACATCTTAGCTGGTGCTTGCTGCAAGACAGCGAGTAAAAGTGAGGGGAGGAAAGCTCTCAGAAGTGCTTGTGGAGGTGGCTTACGTGAAGGAACTGAAAATGAGCAGAAGGTTGATAAAAGGCACAGAGGTTTTACACAATGGCATATTCTCCTATAAACCACCTAATTCTTCTACTTGGTATTCATCACTGTCAGAAGCCTTTATAGCAGTGAATGAAGGCTTTATGCTTACCCTCATTATCAGCTCAATGACAGAGGGCAAGCCATGCACATGAAGTTCAGTACCAGAGATATGTTGTTAAAATGCTGCAATTTGTCAGCATTTAGATAAACAAATGAGGGGCAGAGTGAGTGTGTGAAGTGACCTCTGCAGCATTCACGGGATATTTTGCCACTTGTTCTGAAAGGCAAGTTGCTCTAGATTTGCTTGGGTGGAATGAGAAAATATTGATTAAAAAAAAAAAAATTCTCTTTGAGCAAGACAGGGGTTTACTCTCACTTTCTTCTAAGTTGTTTCTCTCTCTTTAACCCTGTTCTTTGTTTACTATTGTGCTTCCCATAGACCCTGACATTCCAGTAAGGCTTCTTGGGCTTGATCCTGAGCAACTGGACTCTCCAGCACATTCCTGGTGGCTTATTTGCCAGGACAGGCTGTGTGGCCTGTCAGTCCGAGGTGTGAAGAGTTCAAGAAGAACTAATAAGCCATGTGAATTGATAACACATCAGTGATGCAAACTGAAGGAATGTGCTCTTCCCTAATTCAGCTAGAAAAGAGGGAGCTGCAGCAAAATGGTGAAAAAAAAAAATCTCTGTCAAGATTTTGCATCCTCATCCTTCCCCACTGAGCAAGCTGCTCTCTAAGATTTTATTTGCTGTAATATTTACGTTTGCCTGTTGTCTGTCAATTCTTCCTCCCAACGCTTGAGCAAAACCCTCCTGAGGAGCAGACAATGCTGCTCTGCAGAGGACTCCATTTCTCAGTTTCTTACAGAGTTTTTAATGATGCTGTGAAAGCCAGACACCCGAGAAATCAAATCAAATGAATTGTAACACTTTCTGAAAAGCGAGATTATGCTACAATGGGGTTTCAATCACCTCTGGGAGAATGTTTGTCTGAAATCAGGCCTTCCTCAGATTATACACAGCTGTTGAGCTGCCTAATGCTTTCACAGTTTTCCAATACTGAAGGAAAACCTTGGTGGCATGGGATCACCATCAATCTCAATACCTCATACAAAGTGGAGTCACTAAAGTCTCATTTGCAGCCCCTTTTCTTTTTCGGCCTATACACAAACTTTTCTGCTCATTTGAAGAGAATTATGTGGGCTTAATTAAGTGTAGTAACTTCTTGGTAGCACAGTGCCCAATCAAAGAAATGTGCAGATGTGATGTGAAATGATGGGGCGATGCTGTTGTGAAGAATACAAATCAGGGTGACGGCCATTATTTGTACCCAAAAGAAGTTATTTGGGACTCAATTATCCCATTCAGAGTAATTGTGGTGCACCAGATGGTTACAATGCAGAAGAGTTTTCCATGACCATAACATTTCTTCTGAGCATCTTTTCTTCTTTGCTAATTCACCATACGACGATTAGTTTCTTATTGGGTGTTTATTGAAATGAGGGGGGCTAAGGAACAGATTTAGTGCATCAAGGAACAAAGGGGAGGGGAGACCCATGAATCAAAATAAGAGACTGCAGCTTGCTCTGTTGTTTTTCAGAGGCCTTGAAATAGTCTCCTTGCAGCTTATCTGCAGTGACCTTCCCTCCCCTCCTTTCTCCTGCCTCCTTCTCTCCCCAGTCCAGGAGATGTAAAGTTCTCCCAATCCGACCGGCTGCTGTGCCTTCTGTCAAAGCCTTTCCAGCCAAGTGAGCAGTTTTTCATTTCATTCACTGGGTTGTCCTCAATAAAATTAATTCCTTCTCATCGGCACCATTGAAGCCGTGAATAGGAACCAAACCAAACGAGGTTGTGAATATAGTGCTGGTCATTAACTGGGGGCACTGACTCCGTCATCTGTTCATCCCTTCGGCTCACTGAGGTGTTTGCAACAGAAAAGGGAAAGCCAGGCGGGTGGGGAGAGAGCGAGAACAGAGAAGCCTGAGGAGCCTTGCTCTCAGCGAGACAAAATCAGCTTATTTCCACCACCACCAGTGGAGCAGCAGCCTCTGGTACCAGAGGGATGTGGCCCTTGGCTTGGCACTGCTCTGCAGCCCTTGCCCCTCAGCTGTGGGGATCAGCTGGCAGGAGGTTGGGCACAGCTGGCTGAACACTGATGCTCTGCATGTGCAGGAGAAGGGGAGCAACTTGGCACCTTGCAGCCATATGCCAGCAATTTTTATGTTTCAACCTTCCTGTCTGGGAAAGGGAACTTTCTGCCTGGGCTATGGGAAAGCCTGCCAGACAGCAGCTGTCCTGGGCTTGTACTCCACGTCTGGCAGCACTGTGCAGGGACCTTGCTTGGGGCAGAGTGGGAAGTCTGTTGAGAGTCATGGACTCAGAGGACCATTCAGGTTGGAAAAGACCTCTAGGATCATTGGGTTTGACCATGTTCACCACTAAACCATATTTACAAGTGCCACACCCACGTGGTTTTGAAGACTTGCAGGGGTGGTGACACAACCACTTCCCTGGACAACCTGTTCCAATGCTTGACCACCCTTTGAGTGAAGAAATATTTCCTAATATCCAACCCAAACATCCCATGGCAAAAAGTTGAGGCTATTTCCATTTGTTCTGTCACTTGTTGCTGGAGAAGAGATCAATCCTCGTTGCCACCTCCCTCCAGGTAGTTGTATAGAGCAGTGAGGTCCCCCTTTATGACCTGGCCTTTTCCTTGGAAATCTTTCCTTTCCAACACCTTTCTCCTCCTGAGCCCAGCGGTGTCCTGGTGCTCCCAAACTGTCCCAGTGCAGGAGAAGGAGCAGGCAGGCTTTAACTGGAGCTTACCTGTTGTTATGGTTACATTTATTTGTTAAACATAAGGATGGCGTTGGGACTCACACCCCCAGGACTTTCCTGACTAAGACAACAGCACAGTTTTGGTGGTGTCTGCTTGAAACCTGATCATGTGGCTCCCAAGGCTGGCAACCACATCCTACTTTGGGGTTAGCCAAATAAAACTACAGTTTGGTTTAGTGCTGCTAGCTTTGAGGAAATGATGGTTATGAAATTTGGGCCAGAGTTTGTGTTTACTTAAACTATGGCTGCCACGAGACAGAGTCCATCTTTCCTAACAGAGAAAGCTGTGGGTGAGATGTGCCTTTCTTGATTTTTCAAAGGTGCTTTCCAGCTTAGACACAGACCCTACACTGCCACTTGTGTTCTGAAACCTTTATTGAAGTGACAGTGAGCTGCAACCCACGCTTTGCAAACTGTTTATTATTTGCAAATACATAAAGCTTGATGACATGTATCACACAGATCTAATTTCAACCATGTCTTTGCTTTAATAAGCAAAACATGCTGTACCAGCAGAGCTACAACTAAGTGATGATGACATCTGGTTTTCAGACCATGTACAGATCAGAAAGATAACTGCTTTGCCTCCCAAAACAACAAGAAATGGAAGAAAAAGAGATGAGAATAATGCCAAATCTGGCTTTTTGAGCTCTACTGAATAAGCAGGGGCAGATTTTCAAAGACAAACAAGGGTTTCACCATTCCTATCCACTATTTTCTCAACCAGCACGCTTAACATGGATCTAGGAATTCAGTGCTCCTCTAAAATGGGTCAGCTGAGCAGAACCTACACTCACTGGGACCTACATTGCAAGAGAGATGAGGAAACAGAAGGCAGAGAACCAGAATTACAGGAAATCAATCTCACAAGTTTGATGCAGACCTGGTTTGCCACCATGGGAGGGGAGCATAAAAACCAGAAGTCCTGATTCAGGTCATCCTCTCTGCATTGCTGCCTTTCAAAAAGTAGATCAAAGAGCCACACACTTCCCATCAGGCTTTTTTTGCAGGTCCCTTTGAGGTGAGTGGAGAGGCAGCAAGAGAAAAGTAACACGTTCTTATCTTAAGAAGTGGAATGAGACTTTTCTCCATGGGGGAGTGGATTAAAAATAATATAAACTGCTATGTTTGATGAAGAATTAAACACTGCCCTCACTCCAGGCAAAGCAAGCCTTCCCCTGACCTCAGTGAGAACACAGTTTTATGTAGACCTTTCCAACCTGCAGCTCAATATCATTGCAATCCAAGGGTCTAATAACAGCAGTTCAGATTCTTCTTCAAACCAGACTGCAACAAATGGAACTTTAGCACATCTTTCCTGACCATTTTTAAAGTAGGAATCATGCTGGCCAAAGGGAATTACAGTTGGTGCCCTCTTCAGTAAGCTCTAGGATAATACCCAGTTTGATTTACAGACTTGCAAAACCCCTGTCAGATCTCATGTCACTGCAGCTGGGAGGCAGAATAGCTGCCCAGTTTGGACAAAAGCATAGAAATCTGTTCCTACAACATTTTCATAGCAGGCTTTAATCAGAATGCACACCCTGTTCTGAAAAACTCAGACATGAAGCTGAGGTCTGTTCTGATTCCCTGCTCTGGCTAATTCTGCACTGATCCACGTGAGCACATTCAGGCCCAGCTGCCAGCAGGTGTGCTGGAAACTTCAGGGCTGTTGGGGAAGTCAGATGCAGAGGGACAGCCCTTCCCAGGACACTCTGCAGGCTGAATCCTCAAAGATTTGCCTCCTCCTCCAGTTATTTTTATTGCCTCTCCTTCACCTCCCTGCAGCAGAGGGCTCTGTCAGGCGCTGCTGGGCTGCATCTTTCCTAACCCCTCCCAGAGGGGATGCTCTGTGCACTGCTCCTTGGGAGAGACACAAAATTCCTCTGAGGAAATCAGTCTTACAGGCCAAGCCATGAGAGAAGGCAAGCAGAGGATACTGCAGGGGCCAGAGGCCAGGGGGATGGAGCCATGGAAATCCCTGGGGCTGTGGGCTCCCAGGGGTGTGGGCCCACACACTTCCAGCAGCTTTGGCTTTCCCAGGGATGCCAGTGAGGCCCCTGGGCTCAGGCAGGCACAAAGTCAGTGTCAGACATTGCCACAGGTTCCTGACTGCTCATCTTACTCTGCAGTTCCTCTGATGTCTTAACTTTGCTTTCTGCAGAAATGGTTTGGGGGACTGTAGTTGCAGACTTCCCCTCAGACATCAAGTTACAACCTCCCAATATTTATGATGTTGTTTTGTCTCCCAAGCACACACAGAAATTTCTTCCCATACGTTTTATTTTGATCTTATCTAGGGCTATAGCCTCTTCACTTTACCCAGGTCTCTTCTATTTGTTCTTTGGTAAGAATAAACCCAGGCAAAAATATGTGTGATGAAGCCTTAAAACCCCTGAGACCTCTTCAGGGTGGAACTCTGCTAGGAACTTCAAAGTACAAAGGAATGCCTCATTAATGGACATTTATATATCATCTGCATAATGACTCTTTTTCTATTTCCTCTCCCCTTTTTTATGCCTTTTATGGTTTGACATTGACCATACATTGACTGTCAGAGGTTGCTTACAAGACCAAGATTTGAATGAGAACGTTGCAGGACACACTATGGAGAATTTAAATATATAGAGGCCACTGACTCTGCAAAAGCCCTTTTCCATATTTAAGAACAGAGATGAAATGAGGATTAGATTTAATGTTGATCAGGGCTGAGGTCAGAACCAGTCATATCTCTTTATATCTATTGAATTAATTATAAATACTATGTGGTTAGGTGGACTTAGTTCAGTTCCAGGAGGCTCTGTGCCTCTCTAAAGCTATTTTCAAAATAACTAGAAATAATTATTTGCATTGATTTTACGTGATACCACATGTATCTCTCTGGGGTTTTTCAGGCAAAAATTGACAGACCACAAATACTCAGATAGTTAATTTCAAAAAAGAAAATTAATTTTTGTTCCAAAAGAAACTACATCTTCAAACTAACAAATAAGTAAATATTCCTTTTACAATATGCCCCTTCCTCAAACAAATGGTTTTTCTGAAGCTAAGAGAAGTATATTGTCCCCCAAAATACAAATATTTAGATAGGAAAGTCGAAAGAGTAGCACTTAGGGACCAAAGTTTGCATATTTTCCCCACAGCCACAGAAATATTTGTGAGGCCAGATATTTGTTTAGGATAAGGGTTTTTCCTGTGAGGCATGAAACTGATTTACACCTCTGGTCCCAAACATAAAGCCCAAATTGCTAAAATATTCACTTAAACATGCAGGACCCAAAAGACCTTCAAGGAGACTTGGAGAGAGGTTCCCACAGCAGCAGAGAGTAATGAGATTTGAAGAACAGCTGGCTAGGAAAATGTCACTCCACATCTCCAACTGTCTCCCCACTGGACTTCTACAAAGATGTGGTTTTTTTAAAAAAAAAATCTTGAAAAAATCCTATTATGGCTTTGTTTGGAGCAGAAAACTTGATATTTCCTTTTTAAAATTAATTTTCCTTTCAAAATATACTGAAGACTACATCCATAACAAACAGATCAACAGATGGAACCACAGCATGCCTGGGGGCACCCAGACTTGCATCCCTGGGGTCAAGCTGTGTCCATCAGCCCTGGAGTTGTGTGGTTGGAGTCAGACATCCTCAAACCAACCCTAAAAGCACCATGCAGTGGGGATCTCCCCGTGCTGGAGCTGCCAGTCTGACAGGGAATAATGAGGGAGTGATGATGGGAGGGTTGGTGGGAACAGCCCTTCTCAGCTCAGTCCTGCCACACAACTTTTGTCCATCATATCCCTCTCCTCCAGGGATGGGCAATGCAGGACGAAGTCTGGATTTATTCTCCCTGTTCTGATAACTAAACAGATTTGGCTGGCTGCAGTCAGGGCCATTTGAGCCAAGGAGAGTTTCCTTGAAGACTGCTCGGGCTCCAAAATTCCCCCAAAATTTCGTGTGCCATGAGAGCCTCTTCAGTGGCTGATAAAATTGTTTGTTGAGATTGGCAAACTCCTGCTCTGCTTTCCCTCTCCCTCCTCCACCCCCCAGCTTTCCCTGCCCCTTTCCAGCATCCCCAGCTCCCAGACTCGGGCTGCTGCCCCCATGGCACCCGAGGTTTCCCAGCAGGGCTGAGGAGGGGACACTTCTTGATGTGCTGCAGATGTGGGCTGTTAGTGGTGCTTTCACATGGAACTCAAATTGCTCCACAAGCTTTAACCCTGTGACTAAATTCTCAAACCTGCAAACTGTAAGCAAAGCCCAAGCTCCCATCCAGGCTGAAAAGGGCAAGTTAATGAAAGAAACCCCCACCCCAGCAATTCACAGGATGCATGAAAAGAAACCTAAACCCCCCACATTCTCAATGCTAATTAAGCAATAATGATCAAGGCACAGAGTATTTCCTGGGGATTAATAACTAACTGGGAGGAGATGATGACCCCAGACAGTCATTAATCCTCAGGAAATGCCCTGCATCGAAGTTGTTATTGCTAGTTCAGGCTAAATATGTGAGAAAAGAGATTTTTTTTAAAGTCCTTCTTCTTGGAGGTTTTTCCAGTGTGTTTTCCCTTTGGTTGGAATTATGAGCCCCCTGGAGGAGGACCCATCAGTCAACCAGATAGCACAAAATATTCTTCCAGACCCCAGCATGATAAGAAATAAAAGTTAAATCACAGTTCTTTAAGCAGATGTCTCTTGAGACATTCAAAGTCTGATCCTGAACAGCACAAAGCTCTGTCAGCTCCCTCTGAGCTCAGTGAGGAGCTCAGGCTCTGGGACCCCAAATTTCTGTAACCTCTGTGGATTTCCTTATCCACCAACCACCGAGTCCATGGAGCTTAATGCTTCTGGATACAGGCCCTGAGCTCGGGATGTGCTTGATTCCAAACTCAGGCTTAGCCTTGGGCAGAAGGACTCTCAGCTGCCTTGGATGGTGTGTGGTAACCAGGAACACTTTGCAGAATGTTCCTTGTAAGGAACACCTCAAAACACACACACACACACACACACACACACACACACACACACACACACACACACGAACACATGTGCAAGAGAAAAGGGTGAGAAAAGTTCCTACCATCACATCACAAGCCTGTCTCTTCTCCTCTGACATTCTCAGGTCTGTTTAAGAAAGAATTCTGCTTCTGCAATCAAAAGAAAAAGGAAGTTAAGCAAAACTTTCCTCATTCTCATTGGTAGTCCTTAATTTTTTCTGAAAGCAGAGCTTTTTGTATGCCATTAAATATCCTTCAGCTTCAAAAGAGAAATTAAGCAAAGATAAGAAAACATAAAGTTTCATGTACATTAGTCCTCCTAGCTAAGTTTGAAAAAAACATGGACACAGTAGCATAAGCAAGAATAGATAAACTTTCTTTTTGAAAACTTTTCCTGTCCAAAAACTATTAAAATTAATAATATTTCAGGGAAAAAAATGTGGTACACATTTACATATGTATATATATGATATGTATTAAGAACAGTTTCAGTCCTAAGCATCATTTTCTCAGCTCTTCTGTGTAGCTCCTTGCAAAAAAAAAAACAAAACAAAACACCCTTAAGGATGGAAAAGAAAGGTCTGATAACAATAAGGGGCCTGCCTGAGTTCAGCTCCTACATTAATCTGAAACCATTGAAAGCATTCAGTACCTAACAGGATTAAACTAAGGAAAAGACTTTAAAGAATATAGTTAAAATTCAGCTCTAACTACTAGGAAAAAAATTAATGATATTTTTCTTATATAGCATCTCTAACCATGAGAAGAAAGAACCAAGAAGTGAGTGCAATATACAAACTACAGAAAGCTCTTAAACTAATGAACAGCTAGATGAATTAGCAAACCTCACTTTCTAAAGATCTCTGCTTTATCCTCCACATAAATCTCTTCACTTTGCAGCAACACCAGCCCCAAGTGTTAATAACACAGTGTCAGCAATTTTGGTAAGATTTATATAGGAAAACTACAGTGAAAATTGCCTGGTCATTATACATTCCTTTGGAATCAATGAAAAGCTATAAATCTTTAAATACATTTGTGCTCATATGATTCAGCCATACTCCCCAAGTGTACCCTGACACTCATTAGAGGATACTTAACCATGGTGTGGCAGAGAACAAAAACATAATAAAGTCTCCATGTGATTCTTTTTTTTTTAATGGAGTACCTAGAGAGTGTATTGCAAGGGCAGGGTTGGGAGATCTATTTTTCAGATGGAAATTAATAACAATTCCAAACCAGAACCAACCCTACAGCTCCTCCATACCATGAGAGCACTCACTTGGTCTAGAGTTTCACGCTGGCCTATTTCTTACTAGCTGGGCTAAGCTGGCATCAGGGGGCTATCATCTGTCAAAATATCAGCAGGAGAAACAATTGACAAAGCCACCACTTGAGAATGTTGAGTAAACTGGGTAAAAAGCAGTGAAAGAAGTTAATGTGCAACCTGGCACACAGTACCAGCCCAAGCCGTGAGAACCACTTATGTGATAATTGGTCCCTCACAATATCTTCTGCTCTGTAAAACATTGTCCTGGGCTTGTCTTTCAGCACAGGAACGGATCCCTTTGAGGCACAATGAAACAAACACCCACCTGAAAGCCCCCTCCAGCTGACAGGGGAGGAATTCAGGTGGGAAAGCCTGCGATTTCTGAACAGCTACAAACAGTTTCAGGTAACTCCAGACTCACCCAGGGTCAGCAGGAAAAAAGCAAACCCTTTTTTGAAAGAAGAAGAAACACATTTATATGCAGCCATTTATTCAGTTCAGACAGAAATTAGTAACCTCTGGGATTCAAAGTATCTCTCTCCATTTTTATCCTCCTTGTTGTCCAGCCTTAAAAAAAAAATAAATCCTTATTGTACTGGCAGAGCATTACCAGGGGAAGAAATGTAAAACCAGGAATCAGAAGAGCAACAGGGAAAATTAACAAAGCTGGTCTGTCTACAAAGTAGGAACCCAGGCAGCAGAAATAGAAGAACATTAGAATAGATTATGAAACATCTTGTAACACAAGTGTTTCACAGGGCACCCAAGCTCCTTCAGCCTTGCTTTATGTACATATGTACACATATATAGATATATAAGTGCATCTACAAGCTTTTTAAAGTAGGAGCAATGGGAGCCAGAGCACCTAAAATCAAAGCTAGTGATGTATCACCACATTAACACTCACACTTGTTCATGTACAGGGGCATTTTGCAAGAGAGCAGAGGGGAGAGTGCAAGTCACCCTCTGAAACCTCCCCTGAAAGGAAAGGTGATGAAAACAGCTTGGAGCAGAGGGGTAAAATTCACCCTATAAGGAAATTATTTTACTTGCTGAAGTTGGTTCACTTTGAGCTTGTAAAGTGACCTAGGAGACTGTTCTAAACTGGGATCTTCTTGAGAGAAAGGGTCTGATTTGTAGCTACTGGAAAATATGAAATCCGTGTATGTTTTGGCACATCTTTGGATTCTCAAGAGTCAAGAAACGGGCCTCTGTGTTTTTTAGTGATTCACAGAGTGGCAGTCAGTCCTTACAAAGTGGAAGAACTCAGTGTTTGTAGAGCAAATATAATTTTCTTTATGACAGAAAATTTCCCATAGTGGAATCTGTTCTTTCTTGTGGTGTTTCAAAAAATAGTGATCCACATTCAGGCTTGTTGCTAGAGCAACAAACATGTGGGCAAAATGCTGCTCTCCAGAGATATGTTCACTAGCAGGCCAGGTGTTCCTTTGTATGGATCTGGGCTTTGTCATATTAACAACTGTGGATGAATCATGGCAATTTTCCTTCAGATTTCACTAAAGCTTATGACAGCCACAGTTTCCTACTCAGCTCCTGCTAAATCAATCCCTGTTCCCTGAAAAGCACCATCCTTTTCCTAAGCAGACATGCAGTGACCAGGCTCAACATGTCAACAGAAAAGTTAAAGGACAAAGCCAGTGTTTGACAGCCAAAATTAATAATAACCAGTAGGGGATTTCCTTTAATGAAGAAATTTTGTGTCTCACAAAAATGGCAGCGCTGCAGCCAGAACAACCATGGAGAAATCAGAGAGATAAGAAGACAGCCCAGAGGTGAGACTAAACATGAAAAAGGCTTTAAATCCTGCTCTTATTCTTCATTACCAACTGTGCAGAAAACAAGGTAATAAACTCTGCTGTGCCTGGCTCCGTTCAGATCTGGGAAGGTACAAAAAGGACCATTTGAGGACCATGTCCATGTGTGAGGGAGAGGGCTCCCTGGGAAAAGCAGCTGCCATGCTGCACAGATTCCAGGTCAAGGAGGCAGCCCTAGGGCAGAAACCCCTCTCTGTGCCATCTCTGGGTATGTTTTTACTCAAAAGGGGTTCTAGAGGTGAGTTCAAACACTGCAACCATCAGCATCCATAACATATAATTGCCATTTTCCCCCCGATCACATCCAGGCTCCTCCAAGTAGCTCCTTCCAGTGCCACATCCAGGCCCAGGCTTGCAGTATCCCACTTTGGGTTCTGCTCCCAAAGCACAGGACGTGTTTTGGCCACCTCAGCAGCTCTGCAGTGCCACCCCAGTGCCCTCAGGCACTGCCACCTGCCCTTGTGCCTCAGCCCTGTGCCCCTACCACCAGCTTCAGGCTGTAACAGCAACACTGGTGGGTGCAGGGGCTGCACACCTGGGAAAACACTCAACACTCGTTCTGTAGGACCCTCCAGGAACCCACTGGGGTCAGATGAATCAGTGCAAAATGCCACAAAACAGGAACACAGCTCTTCTCTAACAAGAGCTTGGCATGAACCAGTCTGTGCCACTTCTCTTTGGGCACAGGGGCTGCTCTCTGCATCTCCTGTTTTTAGAGATCTAGACACAGCAAAGGGGGCCTAGGCCCTCTGAATTAAATTAAAAGGTGTGATTTTAGTCTCCATAATCTGCTTTTATTTGTCCTCAGTTGCCATGTTGGAATTTCTCCTTGTTCTTCCTTTCATTTGCCTCCTCTTTAACTGAACTGGGGAAAACTGAACAGGAAAACCAGGCAACTTTCTGTTTAAAGGACATCAAATCTCTCAAGGAGAACACTGTGACATCAGAATCATGCTGGTCCTCAAACAAGGCCTGATCCATTGATCTATTCCTGCTTTCCCACTGCCTAGAGACATCCTGACCCTCCTTTGCTTGTGAGAGGAATTTTGTTAATGAGCTGAACCCAGAGGAATCCACGACTGTTTTAGGCTTTGCCTGTAGGTTTAAAATGCTGAGATGGGTAATTATCAGTGAGAAAAGTGTAATGTTCTGTGTCCTTTCTGTGTGATGGAGAAGGCAGTACCAGCATAGGGAGTGCTCAGCAGATGGAGGGGCACTCAGCTACACATCTGCAGTGCAGGTGCTCCACCAGATACTTGGTGGCATTCCAGCAGCTGGATTTCTCTGTAGGCACCCTGCACTGCTTACTGCCAAGAAAGAGCTTTGTCCTAATTGGCATTAACAACAACAACAATACCTTGTCCCCCCTTAGGGCTGGAGCCAGTCAAAGATGTCACTCTGCTTGCTTTAACCCTCTTATGATCAGACCACCCTCCTCTTCATCTTCTTGGCAGACTGCTGCACCAGGCTGGACACCAGGGCCACCACCAGCTGCAAGGCCTGTTTTGTTTGCCAGTCCTTCAGATGAGAATATTCTTTATTCCTCAGCAGCTGGAAAAAAAAGAAACCCAGAGGAGAGCAATGGTGACTTCTCAAAACTTGAATTTATCCAGTTTTGCTGTTAGGTTTGAAAGCCTGACCATGGTTTGCTGTGCTGATGAAGGGGCAGCAGGGAGGAGGGGAGCTTGCTAGAAGCCTTTTAAGACAGAATAGCTCTAAATAAAGCCACACTAAATAAATGCATTTTTAGGAGATAGCCCCCTTTATTCCTGTTTGAGCTGTGCTAAGCAGCTCTACCAGAGAAGACGAATATGGACCCTCTAACCTTCTACACACTTGCACTGTATCCCACTCCAGCCAGGATTTAAATGCCTGTTCCCCTGAAAATGTGCCACAGAACTGCAAAGAAAGTACAAGGAAAAAGAGAATTGAGTTGTTTAACTGAAGTATCAGTTTATAGCTGATTGCTAATCCATATGTCAGAATATCTTATTTTTCCACCCCAGTTAATTTCTCATTCTCAAAGGTATTAAGAGATTTAAAACACAGTTTTTTTATTTTAAAGCCTTGAAAAAGCTACATAAACCCTGCCATGCATATCTGGAATGCTCCATGTGAAGGCCTCTCCCTGAAGAACAGAGACTTGCCTGAAGCAAAGAGTGGGATATTTGATTTAAAAGGACTTGTGGCATCCTGCTACTGCTTTACTTCTGTAACACCTTTTAGATCCTAGCTGGGTACAAAGGCTAATCCCTTACAAAGTCAGTAAAGTTTTAATGTTAGAATTCATTAATCCTTTCCAATTGGTATCACAAAAAATATACTTAGTAAAAAGGATTTTGATAATAAACCTAGAGAAGGCAAAATATTAACAAATCTGTGGGAGTTCAAAAGCAGTTATTAGAAAGAATCTCTTTGCCCTCACTCTCAGCACATGGAAGTGTGTAAAGTCCCTTTATCAGGCACCTTCAACAGGATAGGGAACTCTTATTTTTCCTTTATTAAAAAAGTAGTGATAGATTACTCAAAAAGGTTTTATCCACATAAAACTGTGAAAGCTTCAAGTATCAGTGATCCCAAGTTGTCCTATTGACTGAATTGATGGAGATCTCAACATCAAAAATAAATTATGTTTAGAATAAGTTAAAAGCCACAGGGTGATCTCATTGAAAACTTGTGAAAAACAAAAACAGAGCTCCAACTTTTGTTTGGTTTTTATTTGGTTGTTTCGTTGGGTTTTTTTTTAAAGCCACAAATCAAAATGTAAGTTCTTATGTCAATGTTTAGTTTCTCAAATGTCCAAGCAATCTCAGTTTTTACCACACCTCTTGTACTACAGCTGCAGAAGTCTGCAATCCCTTGGATCTCTTATGAGGATGGAGGTTGCCTTGGGGAGGGAGGAAGTTGTGTTACTTTCTGCCACTTCAAGGTGATGCTGTGAGGGAATTCAGCCAGGCTGGCACGGCTGGGCCGTGGCTGATCACTTCTGCCCACCCCAGGTGGCCTCAGGAAGGAGGCTGGCCTGGGACCCAGTGCAGGGGGATAAAAGGGAGGAGAACCAAGGGCTTTTCTCAGGGATGTGAACAAAAGGAGAGTTCATGTGGTGTGACTGACAGCTGAGACACTGGAGGTCGAAGGCACTTTGTTTCCCCACACGGTTTAACGAGGGGGTGCTTTGACAGTGCTGTCCCTTGACCCTTCCATTAGTGGAAAGCTCCTGAAGATTTCATATTCTCCAAGGTCTCCCTTTTTCCTGACAGGGGCTGAAACCACATACCACACCACAAACATGTGCTATTTCAGGCACTGAGGTGGAGTTTTACAATTCCAGGCTGTGATCAATTACTGACTATTTGAGATTTATAACAAGTGCTTTTTCCACAGAACGGAAATCTGATGGTGACTCCACTAAAGCTGAACAACTGCTGTTTGAAGAAGAGGCTCCAAATAGGCCCATATTTCAAGATTTAGCAAACTCAGAACTGGCAGCTTTTGTGGCAGATTGAATCCAACAAACTCTGTTAAAGACTGAATCAATTAAAATGGACCCATGTACAAAAAACTTTACATAAAGGTAGGATGTGAAATTAGTTACTCTGCAGATTCCCTTCTAGAGCTGCACATATGTAAACATTTATTCTACCTCTCTTTTTCAGATTATTGTTGTCATTGGGGAAATAGCTTAAACTAAGGCAGTGATATTCTGGAAGAGTACTCCTGGACCAGTTACCAACTCGTGCCTTTCAATTAGAAGGCTGGTTGTGTCCAGAGAACACAGGATACAAGTACTCACAACAGGTCACTTCACCATGTAATGAGGTTCCTAAATTTGGTGAATGGGATGGACACAAAGCCAGAATACCCAGAAAGGCCACTATAATGATGTAGAACCCACAGTCTCTTTACACAATGCCCACAGAGACTTAATGTAAACTCAAAATCTAATTTACTTCGGGTCCATGCAAAGGACCAAGTATCTAAACTTGCACTGTGCAATTCCACATCCCATGGAAATGCTCAAACCAGCTTAAAATAACATCTACAGAGCCAGAAGAGGGATAACTTGATATCACTGTGCTAGAAATATCACACTAAATTGCCTTGATACGACACAGAGCCAATGGCAAAGTGAATTTTCTCCTGAAGTTCATGTGCAGGGAGTTTGCACTGAACTGGGAAGGTGACACCATCTCAGTGGGAACTTCCTGCCCTGACAGCACCAGGAGGTGGCCATGCCCTCAGATGGGGCTTTCACTGATCACCTAAGCCCTGTCCTAATACAGCAAGAGATGAGGCAAATACTCACTGTGCCAAGCCAGACTCAGAAACTGGGACTGCAATCCCCCTAGCAGAACTGCAGGGAGAGGGAGGAGGTGTTATTTCTCATTCAGAACAAGGTCTGTGTTGCTCCTTCTGTAGGAAAAAGCAAAATGCCCACAGCTTTTCCAGCCAGAAGAGGAAGGTCTGCAAGCATTTGTATTTCAGGACAATGTTTCAGAGCAAGAGTGAAAGAGGGTGAAAGGCTCTGTGTTTCCATTGTGTAGGTAAATATGAGGCCAAACAAGAGGCCCATGATCACATGGGAATTCTGTCCTGAAGCTGGAATTGAACTCAAACCTCTCAGTTCCTGCCCTGTGTTTTTCCTACCCAGCCTAACTTCTCATCAGCCCTAGGATACCTTAATGATTAAAGGTACAAACTATTGAGGACTGCAGTCCCTCTCAGGAATATGTATATTTATATTGATATATAATATATATTTCCTTCTCACCACATCCCCATCTTTTTAAGGACTTGCAAAGAATTTTTAAGAGAATGCTCTGCAAAAGTCCAAGTGAATTGCCTTGTTTCTCCAACGTACATCTGTAACCCATCTCGCTGATTCCGAATACAAACAATTTGGTGCACAAAGACACTGAAATTTCCCTTTTCCGTGACTGCCCTGGTTTTATGTACCTCCACTGCTCTGCCTCAGTGGTTCTAGGACCAAGCCAGTCACACTGCAAGCAGAGCAATACAGAAGTATTGACGAGCCATGCAGATGTGTTCCAAGTGTTTGGGATAGGACTCAAAGTCATGCACAGCTGGTTTTCTTGGCTGACTTTCTCCCTTTTGGAGTTTTCCATGCTTGTAATGCTCTTCAGAATGTGTAAGTAACGGATCACGTCAATACAAAGCATTTCTGTAGAAACAGATCTGGATGTCCTCAATTACAGTGCTTTCATCCATGCATTTCCTTGAAACCAATATATTGTTTTTCACAGGTATTTCCAAATCTGGTCCATAACTGGGAATGAGGAGTAGAGCCAGTAAAATTTTTCAGCTGGACAAATTTCCCATAAAAAGGCAAGGCTTCCTTGAAAATGAAATTTTTCATAGGACTCTAGAGTTACATTTATCAGAGTTGAAGGCCCAGAATTTTCTATTAACTTCACAAACACTCACTCCAGTGTGATTCTATCCAGGTTTTTTAAGATATTACAAACACAGTGTGGACATTCATAGGAAGAATTAAATCTGTGAGGAAAGACTATACTTTCAATCATGTTAAAAATGCAAGAGTTATCTTTTATTCCCTACCTTGTTATTTTCAATTCTTCTAACCCAATATGCTTAAAGACAGCATTCAGAATGTTTAAATGAGGTTTATTCCTATTAAAATCTTTTCTCTAATGAAGTGTACAGGAGTTCTGAAGGGGCTGAGAACTTTGCAACTGGCAGATGAACTTCTGATCTGATCTCACAGCACATCCCAGTGCTGGGGAAAGGCCTGAACTGCAGTCCAGGATGGGGTGTGGAACATCTGTCTCACCTCTCTGGCCTCAGAAGCTCCCAAACTGGTCAGAGCTGGAGTATTTGATAGCAGTTGTCTTGCTGAGCTTTTTGGTTCAGTGCAGTATGACATTATTCTTTAATTACATGGTGTTTCTTGCCCAGAGAAAGTGGATTTTTCAGGGTTTTCCCCCACATCAAACGAAGCCAAGGCTGTCCAGGTACTCCAACACCGTTCCCTAAGATTTCTTCAGTTCTCCTTTCCCATTTTCCTAAGGTTTAGTGTTGGTTTGCAGGTGGATGGCTTGTCCAGCCTTCATCCTGTACAGTCTGTAACAACTGGAGTCAGGTTTTTCTTGCCTTTCCCCCCTCCCTGAATTTTCAGGGGTGGAATCTGCCAAGGCTGATTCACTGATGGAGTCCTGGTGCTCCCACCCGTCAGCGTCTGTGCCGCAGCAGCCAAGCCTTCCCTGGGTGCATTCCCATCCCTCATCAAGCTCCACACAAATGTGCACCATTTTACTGCTTGGCTTATTAGCTCTAAAATCTCCAGATTCTTTACCTCATTCTGGCAGTGAAAGGCTGGGAGGAGAGCTTTTAACTGAACATATATTACAGGAACACTGCCTTTAGGTCTCCTTTATAATGGAAGGGAGAGCTGACCCCAAGTTTTTCAGAGCTGTAATGAATAAAAGGTTCATTGCATGACTCAATGTGCTCTTGCTGTTTGGGGGGGTGCTTTATCTTTATTACACATCTTATAATCTTTTCAAGTTTGGGGCATATGCTCCACACCAGGATCTAATCTGCCTTGCTTTCTTTGCTTACCTTTTTTATACTGAGATGGTTAATATGTGTGCATAACCCTCTTATTTTTTAATTAACATTTTCCTTGCTACTAGAACAGCTGGGCAAACTGATCATTCTCATTCTTCTAAAAACCCCTCTTTTAATAATATTTCTGTTTAATAGTATGATCTCAGACCAGAGTTTATTGCTGCCTTTTTTTTTTCTTTCCTTTACAAGACTTCTTTTAAACCTGCTATTTTAAGTACATGTAAATAGTAGTTCTTCATTTCAAGTTGATATTTACTAATCCTGAATGAGAAAGATCCATACACTTCAGATTTGTCAGTGCACAGAAGTATTGACAAACACACCTTTTCACATTCAGCATCCTATACTGGTTTCAACTTTGCTCTAAAAGCTTTAACACCAGGTAATTGAAAGATCCTAAGGCCAAAAAGGCCAGCCATAATTATTAACAGGTACTCAGGAGACCACTAGGAATTATGAGTTAATGTCTTTCATGTGTCTGGAATTCTGGAGAGGATTCCCTGCCTTAAGATGAAGCTGGGCCCTTATTAAAGAAGTCTCACAAATTGATGAGGTGTCTTAGGTTTCACAGTTGCATTCAAACCACGTGCTCCCTAAGCTGCATACCACTGACCTCTTGCCTCTTCCATCCTATCTGCCATCCTTCAATTTGTAGGCAGGTTCCCACACAGCTGGGTTATCCAGTCTCCTCGCTGCCTGCTCAGCTGGAATCCACTCAGGCTCCTGGGCAGGATTCCTTTTCAGGTGCCAGGTTCAGGGTAAAAGGCTCAGTGCCTCTCTGGGCTGGCCACATCCTTCCTGCCAGGACCACTGCACAGGCTCTGCAGATTCGCCTTTGACATCTCTGTGCAGATTTTGATGCAGCCACTGGTGGATCAGGCCTGCCTGTAAGCTGCACTCACAGGAACAGCCAGCCTAGAAGTGGCCAAATGTAAGATAACCAATGGCTGATATCAACTTCTTCCCATATCCACTCACCATTTTCCTCATAAGACTGGAAACTGGGAAGCAATTATTTTGGATGTATCAGAGGCCCTCATCAGTTTAAAGGTTTCATTGCACAAAGTACCATACCAAACCACGTAAAAATATGGTCCTTGTTCAATCTAAATTGCTTTTGGGGCTGAGGAGAACTTTAATTTAAGAAAGAACAACACTGCAAGAGGTATCTGGAAGCACAGTCATGGATCTGCATTTGTTTTCACATGATTTTTTTGGCAAAACTGAGTTTGGAAGTAGAATTCAGCTGATCAGTCTGTGTGCTGAGTAAACTTCTACCCTTCCTAGTCAGTAGGAAAAGTTATGCAGCTGTTTAAAGGGCAGCTGCATAAATTCAGCTAAATCATAGAAAAATCTTTTTATTCATTATAATATGGCCTGGGGCAAAATAAAGCTGAAGTTATTAAACTGTAACTAAAAGCTGGCCACAGTAAAATATATTGAAGTCAAGATTAAAAGCACATACAGAGTATGAACTCCTAGTGTGGAGGGTGGAGGTTAACAGAGGAAAAAGCCTAATTCCTTGGTGAAAAACTGAATTTCCTGAAATCTCTTTTCCTGTATCCAAAGTGGATTCTGGGAATTGAAAACTGATATTGAATGTCTGCATCATTCATATTAAAAAGAGAATCAATCCAGTAATTTTCACTTATAAAAACAATAATAGGAGCATGTTCTTTCCACAGTGACCTGGGTAACTTTTTTAAGAGCTTCAGACAGCGTCTGGTGTCAAACAGTAGTTTTTTCATGGCAGGGTTGAAAATGCAACAGTTGGCCAGGATAAACCTTTATCTTCATTTACCCATTGTTACTCGTATTTTTGTAGCCTTCTGGTAGCAAGAGGTCACATTTCCATGAAGATAAATTCCTTATTAGACCCAACTGTGGTCTGAGGTCATTGCATATCTGTGCCAGGACAGACTTAGAAGTGATGGTGAATAGGAAGTTTTTGTGTTGTATTGTCCTGGCTTACGGCAGCTGGAGCCAGACAGGGTTAGGACCAATATCAGCATGGGCTAAAGCAGGCATATCTTTCTATTTGCTCATCACACAACAATGAGTAAATAAACACTGTCCTCCATGCAGACTGAGCTGTCAGCCCAATTAGGCAGGAGAATGTCCCAGTGGCCCACGTTTCCTATACCTTCACCTCCAGTCTGCAGCGCTCGCACGCCCGGGGTGATTTCAGAGCTGTGGCTGTATTTAAACACAGCCTCGCTGCTGGCAGGGGTCAGCTCTGCTGTGTCAACACTAATCCTTCCTGTCTGCTATCAGCTAGTTTGACATTTGATGTGTGTCAAGTTTCTGTGGCCACTGGAAGCCAAATATCACAGCTCTGAGATAACACTTTGCCCCACTTTCCTCCAATCGCTGAATAACTTTGCCTTTTCTCTCCTCAAACTCTCAGTCAAGGGGGTCACAAGTTACTAAGACAACCTTGCATTTGCCTGAGAAATTAGACCAGAACACCATTTCCTATCATTCAGTGGCAGTCACAAAAGAATTAAACAGAATGTCCTCGAGTACAAGAATTTTAAGGCTGACATTTTGAACACCTCATTGAAACAAGCTCTTTCCTTTCCCAGCAGGATAAATGGAGCAGGTCTAACACAACACTGACTTTTATAAACTTCTTAAAATCTGACACAAAAAAGTCTGGCCACTCACAGTACAGAATATGTCAGTGCTCACATCAGACTTGTCCTAAACGAAGCCAAAGGCTTCTCTCACCCCCTCCAGCTCCACCAAACAGTTTGTTATGACTCTGTGATAAAGATCAGTATCTACTCAGAGATAAGGCAGGACCACCACCAAATTGGGCCTTCAAAGCACACTGAGCTGCATTATACCACAGTGTGAAAGGATGTGGCTGTCATGAAGGTGCCAGCTCTTGTCAGGAGCCTGTTCCTCCTATTTTTGCACCAGAGGAGCCTCTCCCGTGAGCCCCAGTAGCTGTGGGCTGTTAATTGTGTGCTGAACAGCACATGGGGCATAGAGTGTCCAGCTCTGGCACTCCTGGGGAGCAGCTGTGTCACCTACACGGGCCCAAACATGGATTGACACACCTGGAGAGCTCTGGACTGCAGCATCTCCACCTACAGAGCGCTCAAATCAAGGCAGTTCCTCGTGCTTTGTTTTGTTCTTCGAGCGCACAGACAGAAATAAATCTGGGCAAACCTTGCCTGACAAACAGCATCCAAACACATCTTCTGGCTCAGCAGCACGTGGACAGTGCAGATTTGAGTCTGTGTGAGACAGAGGAGCAATAACATCTCTGAAAACTGATTTCTTCACAAAAAAAGGGCAGAGGTAGAATACATACACCCAGATCCCTCTTTTTACCAGCCTAACCAATCACCTAAACCAGGAGTACTGTGCACAGCAAATAACCCTCTCCAAAATCAGAACTTTCCCCTCAAGGAAATGGCTTAACAAAGTTCCATGTTGGTGTTAAAAAGCAAAAATTCTCTCACTTGTGTTATCAAAGTCATTGAATTTGAAAGCATTTTAGTCTCAACTCCAAATATGAGCAAAAATAACACTATGAAATATAAGTGCATGCATAGGTGATATAGTCATCATGAACATAATTATACACTATAGACACAATTCAAATTTAAATACATTTCAGCAGGGATTTAAGGTTTTCTTTGAAAAACAGTGCATTAGTGCCGACAGTAAATATTCAGGCTCTTTGTTGAGTGGTCTGTCTTTGCAACACACTTTAATTAGCCTCCATTCTAAATGCTTTAGCTCTTTTGAATTTAAGGGATAAATTATGAAATAAGAATTCTTCCTTTATACCAGAGTTACTAAATCCCTCCAGCCTTTCACACTCACCAAACCACATAAGATGTCTGTGGCTGAGGCACACCAGCAAAGAAATGTGCCCTCTCCATCTTTAATGACAAAACCTGACCTTGATCTCATCTGAGTCTCTGGGAAGGATTAAGCTTGGGAGAGAGAAATCCAAAAGGCAAACATTTCTTTTAAATCCACAACTGGTAGCAAAATATAAATAGGCACTCAGGCTAGAGTTAATTAAAAAAAAAAAGAAGAAAATGCTGGAGTTTAACATAAACATTAGATAAAAAGTAGATACTTAAAGCTGAATATAAATACAACAGAAGTTTAAAACCATGCAGCAACAACCCTTATCAATCTTATCAGTGAGAAGTAAATTCACTGCTGTCTCACCAGCTGCAGTGGGTAAGATTATACTAATTCCCAGATATATTTCCATTTACCTGGCTGTGTTCTTGCACTTGCCATGCTCACCCTCCTAAAACCACGGGGAGAGTGCTCATATGAAAACTTAACTTTACTCATCACATCTTTAGGAGAGGTGAACCACATAAAAGCCAAGATACAGGTTTTTAGGCCTTCTAAACCAGTAGTTTATAAATTTTACTTTATAATCCAGACAATAAACATATCTCCATCCCTATCTGGCACACTGCAAGGTCTTACTTGAGGGCAGGTGAGAGGCTGGGTCTTGCAGGAGTGGCTGTAAAGAGAAAGAACCAGAGGGAGCTTCTTGCCTGTCACAGATCCTTTGTGTACCAGAGGAAATTATCTGTATTGCATAAAACCAGCAACATGTTCCTCTCACCCTGAGAGCAGGAATGGGAAGGAGAATCTTAAGCAGGAACTCTCCCATTTTCAGCATCGCCTACGTGAAGCACAACGACTCTTTCTGAAGTAAACAGGTGCTGGGATATTTCACACTCTGCTAACACTGGACAGAATTGCCTGGCTGCACTATGAATCCAACAATTTTAAGGCATAAGCTTTCATTGAAAATATTTTGTCACTTGATCTTTAGCTGATGTGCTTCATTACAGCTGTTAACAGGGAGCACAGTAAGACCAGAGTGGCCCTGTCCCTGATGCTGAGTGGTTTACAAACAACTCTCCTCGGCTCTTTTATGAGCAATTCAGAATTTCTGGGGGTTTTCTGGCTGCTTTCAGATCACTGGTTCCACTAAGTCACACCAAGGTCTGCCCAGCCTCTTTTCCCAGACAGGAACTGGAACACATGGCTTATGGTTGCGGTAAATTAATAAGGGGGTGAAAAAAAAAAAGAAAGAAATAAACAGAAGGGACTTTTCCCATGTGTTTTACAACAGAGAAATCTGTCCCCCATCCAGCTCATCTGCAGCATACCATTCTCCTGCCAGCCATTCCTGTGCTCACTTGCTATATGATATAAGCCCAGTCTCCCCCCACCACAAGTTTTATTTTTAATGGGTTCCCTGAATTTCGAAAGGCCAGATACTGATGATGTAAACTGGTGTCAATCCACTCTGGATTTTGAAGCCAGATCCAGATTTGTTTCTAAAATATGTATTTAAATGTATGAGGAATTCCCTGCTTGTAATGTATATAGCCTTAAGCTATAATTATTGTCTCTACTTGCATAAGAACATTTACATAGCTATGCAATAAGAATGCTCAGCAAGAAGTATCTTTGCAGACTGAATTTCACTTTACATAAGTATATTGCAAATTAGGCCCAGAGATAATAGAGCATTATAAATTCTTTAGATGCAGCATTCTTCAAAGGTGAAAGATTCCCACTAAAATGCAGGATTTCCTGAAATGTTTTACAAGGAAAAAAGTCTGTGTTGTATTTTTAAACTACATCCTCCTCACTACCATTCATGTGTCAGTGCAAGAACCATTAGAAGGTTTTTATGTGGTGTGGCTGTGAGTTTCTTCATAATTATGAACAGAATATCTCTGGACAGCGCTTTCCCTTCATTTCCACAGGTCTGAGGAGTGTGACAGAAGTGACAAATCTCAGAAACATGCTGTGAAGGAGCAGAGCCACTCAGCCACTCTTCATTCTTTGGCAAAGCTTGAGTCAGCCTGTGGTTTGTGCAGTCCGAGAAACCATTTAAGCATCATCGAAAATTACAGTGATCAAGAGTTGCATTTCAGCAGAGGAGACCTGAAAAATCTGTGTAACTAATTTTCCCACAGTCCACAAACCCAAAACTTCAGTTCTAGTGCAGTCTCACCCTCTGCTTTCATACAGCTGATCAAAATTTGCAACCAGCTGATCTGTTGTCTGTCAAAGGACTGGGACTCAACTCTTCCTCAGTGTGATGTTAATTAAGGAGGTGAAACAAACAACGAGCTGCCTAAAGCTCCCCAGAACATGTTGGGAAAGTCGTTTAACTTGTAAATAAAGGGCCTGGATGTGGCCCTTTACAACCACTCTGGCATTGCTACTCCCTTGGATGCCCAAGTCTGCATGTTCTCAGAAATCTCCTCTAGGCAAAGTATGAGATCAGGCTCTGGGCCTCAATCCAAAAGTTCATGGAAACCCATGGAAATAATTCCACTTGTTCACTGCAGTGAGCATGGGAAACCAGATTTCTCTGAATGCACCTGAAGTATGTCCACAGTCAAGTACTTCATCTCCTCACACAGAGCTTAAACCCATAGGTGTCTGCTTATTCATATTCTCTGCATTTACTGTAACATCACAAGATCCACTCTTCATCCAAGACATGACTTAAAGCAGATGATAATTGTTGGCAGTAAAAACAAGCATTATGGTCATGCCCAAAATTCGTGTCTGTTATGCCAAGCATTACATATAATTAATTTGTGATGTGTAATTTGTCCCACAGACTTTATCATGTCTCCTCCTCGACTGCCCTTCAGTGCTACACCACAGCTGACAACAGGATTTGTTGACAGGTTTATAATGCACAAAGCCTGGCCCAAATCTAGACCAGCCATAAACTGTAGAGGCTGCACTCAGGCTTCACCAGTTACCAGAAAATGATGCTTAATAGACCACAAAATGTAATTTGAAGGGAAAAGAATGAAAAAAGCTTGGGTTTGATAAGTTGTGACTTATGCAATTGCTGCATGACTCCAAATGGGCTCCACCAGCTTCTCACCAGCTTCCACACCAATGTGCACTTACCATGGCCAACAAGGAAGAAAAAGGTTAAAAAAAATAGTTAAAAATAATGAAAACAAAACTCTGATCATATAAATGTGAGTGCTTCTAAAAACTCTGCCATGGTATTTCATTTATTCCTGGGAAGCAAAGGTTGGACAGTTGTGGATGCCAGTAGGTGTGACCATCTTAGCAAGGCTCCAAAAGGAGTCAAATCTCTCTTGGTTGGAAGTACCTGCATTTGTCACAATCCAGAATGCCACATGAGATTTTGGAATGGCTGTTGGACCTCATGTCTTGAAGTTTAAGCCAGACAATAACTGAAGTAGAACAAAAAAGGCACATCTGAAGCCTAAATTCTATAAGCAGCACCAAAAAAGATCAGGCAAATTGGCCCTCCCTACCTGTAAACACGCTGCCTTACTTGTGTGAAATAGATAATTAACCTGCACAACCAGATGTGTAAAAACAGGATCAAAAAAGTAATAAGACAGGCAAAAAAATAGGGATATTGCCTTTAAGAAAATATATTTTTTTTGTCTCTTTCTCTCTCAACATAAGATTTAATTCTGCAACTGGCACATGCATTTATAATACCCTTTTTTAACTTTATCCTTTACATTGTAGCAGAAAATACAAGCCAGATCAAGAAGATATCTATGCAGTGAAGCAAAAAGTGATCTAAGAAAGTTATCCTAAATATCAGATTGAAATATTTTACAAACTGTTATCCTGACTTTTGGGGTTTTTGCCCTCCCAGATTTCAACTGCAGGCTGCAATAAAAACAGAAAATGTGCTAAGGAATTATGAATCTTCTACACAGGCAGAAATTAAGGTACTTACAGGTACATGGACACCTTCAGATGTCTCGTGAATGAGATGGTTAAATTGCTACTGGCTCCAAATTCAGAGATTTATGGTAATGGGAAGCTATACAATATGCCCTTGAAATGCAGTTTGAAATGATTGATAAAGCTTTAGTCTGACTGAACACATACAGTAGATAGATTAAGTGTCTGGCTTATCTGTCTGGTCCTGGGTGTTCATCAGTCAACCTCACTAACAAGCTGAAAGTCAGGATTGTGGTCAGCAAGTTCATATTCATCTGAAAATATGGGGTCTGCAGCGAGCTCTTTCACACAAAGGCAGCACACTGAACCTGTTTAATGCTTGCTTACCCCTGCTAATGCCCTGAGAAAGGAAAGAACTGCAGACTTGAGAAGCAAGTTCACCCCTTGCATTTACTTTCCCCCTTCATTACTTTTTAACATCACTTTAAGTAACAACTGCTGAAAGCCATTAACAAACTCATTTTATGGTGCCAGAAATCTCAATAGCTCATAAAATTGTGTTATGAACCACGTTAAATTTTGCTGGAGTCAAATGTGATTTAATAGCTTTTAATCCAAACACTGGATTTCTGTGTGAGAAGTTGCCTTCCAGCCTGGTACACAAAACAGCTTCAAAGTAAAGACCCAGCTCATAAAGGTGAAGTGGGGTAAGAAATGTGTGGTGTAGGGGATGCAGGTCCAAACTGCCAGTGATGTACAATGCCACATGAAATCCCAGCTGCCAGAGCCAAAGTGTTGAGGGGAATCTCTCTAGAATCAGTGTCTTTACAAATATCTCGAATTTCTCTGCTGTACAAGATGGGACTGTCAATATTTTCATGGGCCAGACAAGGTATTTAGGCTGGATTTCAAGCTAAAATGTAAAGAGTGGAACTCCTATGGAACTCAGGGAATAATTCAGCACAAGATGAGCCTTTTCTGAAAGATCAGCTTCCTCCCCTCCCACCATTCACCACTTTGGGGGGGATTTAAAAAAAAAAAGGATCAATGAACTCCAAACCCCTTTGCTGTTAATCCGTGCTGAGCTTCAAACAAGCCTGTGGAAGGACAAGACCTGAAAAGGTATTTGCAATAAAAGAGGCAATGGACACAAAAGTATATGCTGCTAATTAAAAAGGTAAAATTATATCACAATGACTTTAAATGAGAATGATCTCAGTCTAATCACATAATACTTTCTTTTGTGCTCTAGGTCACGCCGTCACTCAGATGCAGCATTCAGGAAGCACATTTCATTAGACTAAATAAAGCTTCAATCATGTGTAAAATTTCCAACTTGAATAGGCAGCCATCATATCATTCATCAGTCTAGATGTATTTAATGGGTGTAATTTCTTCCTCATATTTCTGTGTTGATTGTTTCATTTCCATTATAGAAATCTTTCAAGGTTGCTCTTTTTTTGCTGTTCTTTGGGTCAGGATAAATGATGTGTTTTAAAGCTGTATCCCAAAAATACATCCCTTTTTGTTTGTCAAAAAATTGGGTGATGGAGATAAATTTAAACCAAGACAGAGAGAGACAACAAGCCCAAATCACAGCACACACCTTCCCTGCCAGGACTCAGATGGTATTACCAGTACTTGCATGTCTTGCAATAAATAATTATGCTTAATCAAGAACAAATTGAGCAGTCTTGTTCAAACACAGCAGCCCCCTGTGGATGCTGACACTCTTTCTACAGATGAATGCAAAGGGATTATGTGTAACACATGACTTTAAAGCAAAACACAAGAGCCCATCTCCATCCCTTGCTTCCTCCTTCCCACTTTTTCACCCAGACATGCAAGTATAGACAAAATGGTAAAATAAAACCTTTTGCTTTTCAAATTTCAAGTGGAAAGGGTGAATTAACAATTCAGGGAAGATCTGCAAACTCATCAGGAAGAAACCATAGCAGAGAAGTGTATCTTTCCAGCACCAAATGTTATTCTCCTGGCATAATCTGGAAAAGAAAATATTTTCTCCTAGAGACTTAATTTGCATGAATAGCTGCCTTGCTTATGAGAGGCAAAATTATGACAGCTCTGGGCTCCAAACACAGCCAAGGTTTCTGCACCAACACTATAACTTTGCTGTTTTCTATCTGAGCTACTTCCCACCATCACCACCAAGCTTTAAATTCTTTTTTTCACTGTTTAGTCCTTTCTATGCCTCCACAGAAGACAGAAAGGTAAAACATCACATTGGGACTGGACTAGCTAGCCAGACTAAGCTTCTCCTCCTGTGCCCAGCACAAACCTTTCCCAGTCCCCTTTCCCTTTGATGTCCCCTCCTCTTTATGGACATTTTAACTCTCTGTAGTTTCCCCCTGCCCCAGCCCCAAACCTGTAATGGGATCAGTTCTGCTGTAGGGGGCCCAGCACAAACAATTTCCATCTCAGAACCCCCAGTCTAACTGGGTCCCAAAACCTTCAGGCCCATCTTTATTAGCAGCACAATCAAGCTGGTGGATGAAAACACAAAAAGCTTTACATTTATCCTTTCCTCACATGTGAATATGTTTCAGAATCCCAGATTAAGCCAAGAGAATGGGATAGAAGATTTATCCACCAGGCTATTGCAGTTTCCCAGGTAGGGATTTGAAGCCCATGGAATGGAGTCCTGAAAAAAATCAAGCAGTAAAAATATAGATTTAGCAATATTTCTTTTTGATCACAGCTCTCAAGGAAGACTAATTATTTTTGGTGTCATGATTCTTTTTTGAGGGTTGGGACATTGTGGCAAGAGAGTAACTGGCAGAGACACAGAAGAGGCTTCAAGAGGCCTTGGTTCTCTCCTCATGGTTGAGACAGAAAGATGACAGGTTTAGTTTTGAAAAGAAAAACCACCAAGCCAAGGCTGTCACTTGGTTGCAACAAAATCCAGAAGAAGTTCCGCTACAGATGCTCATGACCTGAATGAGAATAAAATAAAAAGTCCTTTGGAAAACCCTAAGGGCCACCATTCTGGCCATGGTAGTTGGCCATGGTTCAGATAATTTGTGATAACACATCTACTGATCATTTTGATTCACAACCTAATTTTCATTCAAGCCAGTGGTAATATTCTGCTGGCAGATTCTGAATTGGAAAATTCTGTCCAACACCCAGAAGGAAAGAAAAAAAGCCAGAATCCTTCTCCAAGGACCATGAGGAGACTGGAACCACTTTTCAGCTCTGCCAGAATCTTCCCACGTGACCTCCTGCCAATTTTTAATTTTGTCTGACCAAGAAGCTCAAATATATTTTTAAAACCTAATGAACTTTATAAGCCAGTGCCTCTGTGGCATAATTCCCATTAAAAAGGAAAAAAACCAATCCAACAGTGCCTGGGAATATTTTTAGTGCAAGAATTCTTGAATGGTCTTTTTCCCTCTTTTGTGGCAAAGTGAGAGTAGGTATAAAACTTTCCTCATTCATAATATGTGACACGAGATTGATTTTCAATTAATCCACTTCTGTATTTCAATTAATCCATACTGTACTTCTCTGATAAGAGTCCTTAATGTGAGGAGAAATTTCTGTGTTTCATAGGAGAGATCATCACACTGTCATGGATAAAGAAGAAGAGGTGGAAAGCTGCCCTGCAAAGGGGGGCTTGTATCTCCTAAATCCATGCTAAGGTCACTCTTCAGCTTCCTGTGTGTGACTGGAGCATTTAAAACACAGCTCAGCTCAGCTCAGCTGCAGCCTGACAGGTACAGCATTCCACAGAATCTCAGCATCTTTAATCTTGGAATGTTTAGTGTCCCAACCATCACACACTTGGAAGTGCAGACTCCATCCCTGAGTTTCCATTGTCTTTAATGTCCATGAAGGCGTCTGAAAATTCTCAGCCTGATTCCACTCTGTAATTAAGCTGTGGCTGAGGATTTAGGAGTCAAGACTTGGACATGATCTTGGCATTACACGGACATTTCAGAAGGGAATACTCAGAGTTAGAGAATTTCCCTCTCAAGACTTGCTCCCAAAGAGCTGCCTTCCTCCCTAACTCAACATGTATTCATAGTTTTATTCCTATCAGCCTTTTCTCTCTTTTTTTAGCATTTACAGGCTTCACTCCTGTCTGAGGTCCTGCTGCCTTTGGACAACCACACAGAATCAGGAACTGAATTTCAAGCTACAACTTTCCAGCTTGGGGCTATCAGAGAGGTCCTGAAGTCTTTTGAGGTCAGTGTCTGCAGAGCACACAACCATTTCCCAAAGGCCAGCAGGAACGTTGTCGTTTGCTTCAGCAGGCACAAGATCAAAATCCAGCCACGGCCAGGGATGTATTTCCCAAAAATGTTCTACCCGATAAAAATATTTGCACTCTCTAAGGGGAGTCAGGAATGAGAAAGTTACAGAAGAGTTCATAAACACAATCCCAACAAAAAAAGAGCTCTGCCTCAGACCCAGCTTCAAATTCCCAGCTCGTCTGTTTCTCTCATCACGCCCGGCAGATACAGAACAGTTTTCTTGTGCTGAGCTGAAAGGGTTAATGCAAGGCTGGAAGTTATTTACAGTTAATAGCAGTGGAAAAATTGCAGAGCAGCTTGGTCCAGCATCTAATCACAAAAATAGTTTCTTGTAAAGAGACTTGAGGGCAGAGACTCTGAAAGTTCTTCACGTATTTTACGCTTTTTCTTCAAGAAATGCCAGTAAAACCCAATATTCTGGGATAAAGTTTTCCATAGTTTTCTGGTGACCTTGACAAAAAGGAAGTCAATAACTGGCAATTATAAGGAGAAAAAAAAAAATATTGGCCCAACCTGTCCTCATTTCATCAACTGTGGTATTTCCAATTTTTTGACTAGAGTATTTAGTCAGAAATAATTTTGGGTTATTTTAAGCATGCAAAGACACTGGAGAGAGAATAATGTACAGTTAAATTAACTTTATTGCTTTGAAATCCTGATGGTCGTCTTCAAAACCAAATGTCAAGAAATCACACAGAGCTACCCATAAGCTGAGTCTCTTGGCTTTGATACACAAGAAAACCTCTCAAAATTCAAGTCAGCAGTTAAAGTTTTGTTGAACCATTGATGCTACTTGTAAGCATTTGAGAAGCTCTTGCTTTTCGTTTATAAAAAAAGAAGTAGCTTCACCTTTGTTGAAAGACAACTCTAAAAACCAGGTGACCTTAAGAACCCTGGTTCAGAACCACATTTCTGCAGCATTAGTTTAAAAAGATCTGAGTATGCTCAGCAGAATCAACTCAGAGCAGGCTGTTATTTCAGTGCCTATTGGATCCAGCATTAAATCAAATCTTTAAAGGTACTTATGTATCTATTTCCCATTGAAATCAAGTCTTTGAAGGTATTTCTGTATCTATTTCCCACTGAAATCAAGGGTTTAGGCTTCTATCTTTTACAGCAGCCCAGTGTAAGACACAAGAGGAAAAGCCTGACTCAAAGACCTGGAAGTACTCTTTCTAGAACTGCTGTTACCTGGCAGCCAAGCCACTCTTGGAGATCCCTGATCTTTATTTCTGTCAGATTAAAATACTCTGAGCCTGAACCAGAGGGCAGCAAACTAAGCAAAGGCCATCATGCCTCACCTGTGACTGCTGCTGCTGCTGCTGCTGCTGCTGCATTCCAGGACAGTGACAGAAACAAAAAACTCTTTGACCTGACAGCAGCAGACACAGCACTGCCAGTGAGAATATCAGATGCAAGAAATAACTCAAAGCATTTCTTCTGCTGAAATCTCTGTCTCTCAGTGCACATTTGCACTGTCCCCTTGTTTTGTCTGAGCCCTCTGACTGCAATGACCATCAAGATGAGGTGGCAGGGCAAGGGGGAAGGGCTTTAAACTGACAGAGGGCAGGGGTAGAGTAGGTACTAGAAAGAAATTCTCTGCTGTGAGGGTGGTGAGACCCTGAACAGTCCAGGGAAGCTGTGGATGGAAGTGGAACACTGCTCCACCCCTGGAGGTGTTCCAGGCCAGACTGGATGAAGCTCTGAGCAATCTGGTCTGGTGGAAGGTGCCCCTGCCCATGTGGTGTTTAAGGTCCCTTCCAATCCAAACCTTTCCAGGAGAAGTCACTGGCAAAACACAGATCAGGCCCAAAGAGCAGTGCAGTTCCTGACATGGAGACAAGATGTCCACAGCCACTTACACCCAGTGGTTGGCAGAACTGCTGTGGAGCTGCCACATTTTGACAGTTCCAAAACATCCATGTAATTAACAAATGGTAGGGTTTTCTGTCCCTGCTTCTTCTGATTGTTTTCATTTCCCTTGTTATCAAATAGTTTGGAGGAAGTTAGTTTGTGAAAGAGAAATAGGGTAGGCTCTTCTCTGGAAAATTCCCACTGGTCTGACTTCAAGGCTAATAAAAATGCTTTATTGTTTCTTCTGCTGATCCTCCCAACTGGTCAGCAACCCCCCAGGGCACAGTTAGTGCAACAAATTCAGCTTGGAGTGCCTGGTGTCTCATGCACAGTTCTAGTTAGGAATGAGTTTCCTGTTACAGAAGAATGATCCTGTCAAAAAGCTGCTGCATTGGTTGGTTTTTTTTAATTTTTAATTTCTCACCTGTTCTTGTCCATGTTTAGAGAGAGCTCACAATGATGATACTTATTTTTCCACTATACAATTTTTGCCAAGTGTCCAGAATAAAGAGTCCCATGGGATATAAAAAGAAATAGATAGCTGATTCCCCACCATCATTTCTGTCATTTCTGCCTGCATTCAAAGCACCACCTCTTAATTTTTTCCTGCATGGTTCAGAGGGAGATGTAAACTTGACTATGATCTACTTATTCAGATGGATTTATGGCACAAAAAAAAATGTTTCAAAAAGCAGCAAAAGGATATTGAAGCCCAAAAGAGTAAAAATAAATATAATTTAATGTGTTTGGGCTTTTATCACCTTCAGCTATTTTACAAGAATCAGAAGAGTATGGATTTAATGTCTGCAATTAGTGCAAAAAGTGAGACTGAAGGCTCATGTAGGGGCTGAAGCACAAGCAAACAGAGCCCAATTACATCCCTGTAAAGCAGCAGTCCCTCAAATGAGGCAAAGAGCACAGAATAAAGGCAGACTTCTCTCTCTCTCTCCCCAAACCAGCAGCCTCCTATGCCACAGGTAGCCTTTCTAATTTCCCTCTGACCTCAGGTGGAGCAGGGAAACTCTGAGAGGGGTTCACTGAGTTCAGTGGGAGCGTTTCCACTGACTTCAGAGGGGTTTGGAACACACTCAGTATAAATAAGGATGGCAGGATGGCAGAAAAAACAAATGTACTATTTAAAGAAAAGAAAAAAAATCCATTGTGGTTCAATACATCTGGAAAAAGTTCAAATCCATGCTTTTGAAACAGGCTAAAAGCAATTTTGCTGTTACCTGGGCTCTTACCTAGAATGATTTTCATCTTTCTTAAAATTCTATACAATCTACTAAAACTCTAGAAATGTGGGAACAAGAAGCAATAACATTCTTCTTTCAGGATTTCTCACCATAATCTTGGTCTGACTGAAGATTTATATTGATTTCTATGAAACCAGAATTTCAGCCCCTGAGAAGAAACTGCAACCCTCACTTACAAGCAAAAAACTGTCCTAAAAACTGGCACAAAAACATAACTAAACAAAGTACACAAGGGATTTCAAATGAGATTAGAAGCATTGTTTTGACCCTGTGGCTTTCAGAGGGGTGTGAGAAAAACACAGTAAAGAGGCCTTTGCAAACTGGGCAGCTGAGACAGACAGTTTAAAGGAATTGGAAAAGAAAGTCCAAAGGGAAATGAAGTGAACGGAAAATAGAGCTCCATCTAGGGTGAAAGGAATGAAGACCAACAATCACTGGGATTCAGTTTTGTTTCTGTGGTAGGTGCTCTAAAATCCACGTTGGAGGAGCAGACAGAAAGGTCAGGGAAGTCAGAATTATTAGATGAGAAAGGAAGCAAGGAACAATGGGCTCAGAGAAGTCCTGACAACCGAAGGACTGGTGGTCTTCACTGGGAAAGAAAGGGGGGCCTTTACTGATGGGCTCTTTCCACAGACACGAATTGCTGGGTGCAGCATCTGCACAGACCAGAAGGGCACTGGGGACAGACTTGCTGAGTTATTCACTGTGCATAAACCATCTAAGGCTTCTTTCCTGATTTGATTTTCACTGCTGGGGTATCTCACAAAGCCCAGCCCAAGGAAGCACAGACACACAAGTGGTTCCTGACATAAGGAACCTCCCCAGCCCCAGTGGGGCTACACAGGCCCTGAGGCTGAGCAGAAGGTGGTGCTTTGCAAAGAACAAGATCCACTGCACTGAACACAAGAGCAAAGCCACACAAAAGGGACACAGAGCAGCAGAGTGTCACAAGCAACACTTCAATGTCTTCTGTCATTTTTTCTGCACCTCTGGTCACTGCTCCTTGACTTTGTTTCCCTTCACACACCATGGTTTTTCTACTCCCTTTACTAAGGTTTCCAGTTCTTTAGAGCAATGGGCCTGTATTTCACTAAAAAGGACCTTGGTGAACATTAATTCATATTTCCCATATTAAAGGTTTGTGGTTTGTGACTGATCACTAAATACACACTCTGTTATATTCAGGAACATTAAACCAACAGAGGTGAGTAAAGAAGAGAGAATAGGTGAGAATTCTTTTTTTGCTTGCTCTAATTGAGTTATTCATGTGAAGATACTCCTCCAGGAGCAATGAGCAAAATCTGTGCCTGTTTTCACAAGGACAACTGAGGCAAGCAGGCAAAAAAGGCTGAAATATTTGCCAGGAAATTCAGAGGTGCCACTGCCGTGAATGTCCCACTGCAATGAGGATCAGGAGGGTGGGATCAAGTAATACTTGTTTACTCCAGGTTTAGAACATGGGAGACCAGGTCACAGGTGGGAGAACGAGCTGTGTTCAATCTTGTGTTGAAAACAAAGCTCTTCATCACAGTGGTGAAAAGAAAAGCACACGAGGCCTGTGAGGTTTCTGTGAGAGGGCCTTTTGCAGGACCAGGCTGTGGGAATCTGTGGGTGTGTAGTATGCTGAGGTTTGAGCTTGGGAGCTGTGAATGCAGGCTCCACATCCAAGAGCAGCAGTGTGCAGAGGGAGCCAGCAGCACAGACCACCTCACGTCTGAAAAGCCCGAGCTGGAGCTGTGGGATTGCCCACAGCAATCCAATCCAATCCATCTGCATCCCACGAGACCCAGCCTGGCTCCTGTGCAGACTTATCTCTCCCATCATCCACATGGACCCTTCAGTGTCCTTCTGCACCTCCTGCAGCTTTGAATATATGATTAGCAATATGACAAGTGCTTTCTTTCCCTCTCAGCACCCCCCTCCTTTTATTTTTTTGGGTCAGGAAATGCCAGCCTGTGTGAGTATCTCACAGAAAATGAATGGGAAATTTGCAAATTCCTGTAAACACCCACAAACTTTCTCATGATCTCTTGCCACTCTTCAATGGATGGTCCTTTGCAACTCCAAGAAGCCTGGGCTGCTGAATACAGCAATCATATTGTGCCAGCTTCTGAAATGTGGGATTGTTTCACAAGGCAAATGCCCACACTACCTGGAGCTGGGTAAGCACACAATCACTGCAGTCTAAAAGAGTAATTCTGCCTTTTTTTCTTTTTTTCTTTAAAGCAACCAGCACCACAGAAATTCAGGTCTGTTGGCCATTAGCTTTCTCAGAGTAATGCTTGTAAAAGCACAGACTGGTCCAGGCTTACCAGTCCTTGACAGGGTCCTGCTGGAGGTTTTCTGTAGGGCTGAGCTTACACTTCTTAGCATCAAGTCTTCATCAAGTCCTAAAAATAACCTGCCCCAGCCCACTCATCCCTGGCACTGAAGGAGCCCAAGCCCTATCACTGTGGAAGAGCACTGGTACAGTTTCAGTGACTCAAATATCAACCCTGCAGCTCCCAGCTCAGCCCTTTGAGAAAGACACCACATCTTGACCGGAATACAGGAGAACAATGAAACCACAGTGGGGAAATTTCATACACAAGTCCCCAGAGGTGTCTAAGAGTTACTGGAAAATAGCATCTGACAGGTTATTCTGCTCAAGGGAAACAGGTAAAACTCAATGAAATCAGTCTGCTTTGGGATGTTCAGGCTCCCACAAACCCTCAGCCAGATGACCCTGAGATGCCCTTACAGACTCATCAGCAATTCAGCAGCAGCCAGAACAAGGAGGAAATCGGGGCCTTATTAGAGACCAGCCAAAGCAAAACAAACCAAAGACTTGGTTGCCACTGCCAAAAATCTGCTTTCACAAGTCAGGAATCCTGATCATGCAGCTGCCTCACTTGCCCCTCATTTGCCCACATCCGCTGAGTTTACAAATGAACCTATTAGAAGGCATGAATTTCTGGTTTATTTGCCAGGGGGAAAGATGGTAACAAAAGGAGGCTGTGAGTGAATGAATATACCAATGCTCCTTTTGGTTTTACTGGCATGTCATTATATTGCAAAAATAGAACTTGATTTGTAAAACAAACAGAGCATAATATGGAGGTTTCTGTGTAAACAAAGGATTCTACATGTGGTGGTATGATACAAAATTTCATGATCAAGAAATTTCTCATTCAGCTTGTCCAATCAGCCAGAACAAACTTGCAGTCAGTAGACTTTAATTATAATTGCATCTAATTGATTCTTTTCCCTTCTTTTTTTAAATCTGTGGTATTGTGGTGCTGTATCAACAGTGGCTCTTGACACAAGAATGCACATTATGGACGCTGGGGTAGGAAACGGAAAGAGCCTTATGAGTAACCACCTCATACCCACTGCATTGGTTACTTGCTGTTTATTTCCCTTCAGAAATGTTCAGGGAAATCAGCAAAATGAGCTCTGAATTTGGAGAGCCAGCTCTCTGCTGCCTTTGAGGGGAGCCCCTGTCCGCTCAGGGAGCACTCAGAGGAGCTGGGCCCCAGAGCCTACGAGGGGAGCTGAGTCATGAGTTCTTAAATTGCTGCTAACACTGAGATTCAAGCAGTGCTGGCCACAGCCAGATACCCAGATCATTCCCCTGGGAAAATCATCAGCAGAAAGAGAGGCACCTTCAGGCTTACATGACAGATAAATGGGGATTTTCAAAAATCTAATACAGAAAATGTGGGCACCAGTCATAAGTTCACATCCTTTTCTCAAGCAATCTCTGCATGACTTATTCAAGGCAGTACAAAGTCCCTGTGACAGTTCAAAATTGCATCCAGATTGCTTGACTCAGCCCTGCTCTTCCCTTAGGCACATTGGCTAATGTGTCCAGCAATGGATAAACAAATTAGGATCCTAAACCACCTTTTCAAAGGGTTTTAGCATCACATTGCATTAAAACAATGCAATATAGGTTCTAAGTTCACTTAGTCATTTTTGAAAATAAACAGAGGTTTACCAAGGATCATGCTAAAAATACACTTATGCTTTTTGCAAATATTTGAGGCTTACTATCTGCATATGCTGTGTCAGTCTCTTGACCTCTGTGTGTGTGAAGAGGACAGTCAGAATTCACACACCCTGCTGGTGTTTCTGTCTGGCCTTGCTAACTGGCCCCTAAACAGTTAATGCTGCCTTTTTTAAAGAAGAGTTTTCTAAAAGCCCATGAAAAACAATAGACATTGAGAATCAGATTTTGGCTTCATCAAATGGCACTATGTAAAAAAAAAACAACAACCAAACCAAGACTCTCAACAAAGATGTCAGTGACTCAACAGCTCTCAGTAACCACTGCAAAATAAACATTAGGCAGTAATTGCTATGTAGGGGTTGAGCATCTGCTAAGAGGAACCATATTTTCATTGAACTAGGATTCTAGCAGAGTAATCTCTCCCCAGCAGAAATATGGCTGAAGGGCAATACTCCAAAAGTGGAGTGTGCTGATGTACAGCAGCCCCCCCTCACCCACCAAACACACTGTGCTCCATTAGAGAATCACAGAAGGGTTTTGTTTTGAAGGAGGATGTTTGACAATAAAAGATAGCTTTCAAAGTCAGCAGCTTTCTGGTTACATGTGTGGTATCATGGCCCCCAGAGCAAATGGCTCTGGGGGTACCTTTATCCATGGGGTTTGACCCACAGCAGGGAGAGGCTGCCCAGTGCCAAACCAGCACTGAAGTGCACGTGCCAAAACCCCCCCTCAGCAGGAATTATTAGCCAGGATGAATCCATAAAAGTACTCAGGCAGCTCCTTCCCTGTGCCAGGGAGCTGGTGTGGTCTGCTGAGATGTCTCTGCCACACGCTGTGCTGGGAGCCTGTGGAATAAACCCAACCTAAACCGTGCCACAGTGAGAGCGAGACCCTGCCCGTCAGCTTTGAACCACCTTCCTGGGAAAACACACTCTGTTTGGGAACCCAAACTGCTGAAAGAAAGCTCCTTTTGATGGTAAAGCTCTGGTAAACTGGAGGAGTGTTTGCTCTCTGCCATAATCTTGGATAATAGAGCGGGTTTCTAGACGGAGCTGAGCTTTGGGAATCGGCTGCTCCTGTCGGACGCGGATTCCTCGCAGCAAGAATGCTTGCAATCCGTGTGACTCTCTGTCCCAGGACACTGTGGCTGTGTAAACAGAAGGCTGCACTGAGATTATACTGAGGTTTCACATCATCCTCTCACAGCCAGGCCAGCCCCCAAAGCCCTCACTCCCTGCTTTTACCTGCTGTGGGAGAGGGCAGTGATATGTGGGAAATACAGCTGGGACAGAGGGAAATCGCTGCACTGCTCCCTGCATGACAGGAGGAAGGGGGCAAGTCTAAACCAGATTTAGTAAACCTTACATTTTCTTATTCCTGCAAGGTGCTGTGTACAGGAACATGGCACACTGGATGCATCCAGGGGCAAGCCAAGTTTTCTGTACCTGTTGGAGTGCCCGCAGTAGAGCAGACTGACTCCCAGCAATGCTGAGAAGGCTCAGGTCCCACTGGAGCAAAAAGGCAGAGCCAATAATAGCCAGGCTGAACAAACAACTACTGAAACCCGTGTCTCTGCACAATTAGACTCCTAAATGTCTTAGGAAAATCTGCTTCATGCTGCCAAAATTTCAGCACTTGTTTTTGCAAACTTAATGACAGAGCTGTAGCATTTACACGATTGTATAAACAACATCAATTAAATTTCAAAATCAGTATCTTACAGGCTTCCAGTTTTCCAGTCTCCTCTATACTTTTAAAATATATATACAATTTAAGAGATTAGATTTTTCTTGCTAGCATAAACATCAATATTACATTTGAGCTCTTCTCCCCATCCATACCTCTGACTAAACAAGACTTGTATACCTCACTTCCAATTAGGAGTACCAAATTATTTTCTGTAATTTCAATCTAGAACAAAGCCAGCTTTTACTAAGAAAGGGGTTTTGCTATGAAATATCATTTGCAGGGTACTCTAGAAAGCAAAACAGTGGAACTTGACAAGTACAGCTGATAGAGAAGATAGGAGTTGATAGATGACAGTTGCTGCAGCTTTTAATATAATTTTATCAGTCATGACACAAGTGATTTCTGATGTGGAGTGATCCTTATAATTCCTCTCAGATGCTGATAAATCCAAGTGGCTGGAGAGCTAAAAGTCTTGATCCAAAGTTCCTTAAAGAAACAGGCTTTAGAGAGTGAAACTATAAAAATACCCACCCCAAGCTGCCTGTCAGTGGAAAAAACAAAGAGAGGCTCTGAAGGGGCAGTTAAGCAGCCAATTTCACTGAAATGTCAAGGATTTTGGTCCTTGCACCCCCTTTATAACACTGAAAACCTCCTTGTACCTATTAAAATGTCATGAAGGAAAAGGAGGCTTTGGGATGAACCCTGGCTTGCATGGAATAGGACACCATATGAACACCCAGGAAGGAGGCAGCCCCTTCCCTGCAAAGTTTACAACACAAGTGGAAATTGTGGAGCTGGATAGAGCACAAGGAAAGAGAGAGGGGAGATGGGCCATGGCAGAGAGCATCAGCTGCCTCCCTCTCCTCTGCAGGCTCTCCAGCAGATTGCCAGAGCATGAAGCCTCCCCAGTTCACCTGAGAGGAGCAAATCACAGCTTGCCAAAAACAAGCCAGCCTTTAACCTTTCCAGTCTTTTAACCTTTACATAAACTGTGCTTGTTTTCCCGTGCAAACAATGGCCTTATTGTTTGACTTAAAATACAGTACGTGACCTGTGATGGTAGGAAATGAATGAATTGTTGTGTTGTCAACAGTTGCTTTTTTTCCACGCCTCCCTATATCTAGGAATTTCTTTCCATGCACTTTAGTTTTAAGGAAAACACAGCACTTGTGAGAAGGCTGCTGATACCTCAAGCTGACAAGTTAAGGTAGGGAAATTATGTGACATAAATTTTGAGTGATTCAGAAATTGCTAATCCCAGCCTGCTTTTCAAAAGGATTCTCTCTGATTTAGGCACGTAACATTAATTTTCAAGAGTTTGTATTGTCCAGAAACTCTGATTTCAGACACGTAGCAGGGACTTTACAGAACCTGGCTACTTATGAAAATGCCAGAATAGAAGCAGAGCTCTTCTGAACATCTGGCCAGACTGTGGGTATGTGACTCAAGATGACTGCATGAGAAAATACAGGGTAGGTAAGAGAGCAACAAAAGATTGGGAGGAAAAATTCAGACACTCATTCAATATTAGACATGAAGTCCACCTTCAAACACTCATTGCTTACTACCAGTTCTTTTAAAAATTGGAAAATGTCCAGAATTGTTATGGCAAAGACAAAGCAGAATTTTTACATGGAACAGAGAAGGTATCCAGTCTTCTCAAGGATAAGAGACAACAGGGTAATGATTAAGGAGGAAAAACATGAAAAGTGATCCTTAGAGCTCAAAGGAGCCTTTAAAAAGAAATTCAAAAATAACATGAAACATCCCTTAAGCAATTACACACCAGTTACTAGATTAGAACACTTCAATCAGTTCAGGTAAACAAAGATTCTCACTTTTGTGACACACTGAATGGACATGTGAACATATGTTTATGTAGAGGAAATATCTACACAGGTTGGACTTACTCTTGCATGAAGGGACAGGTGTGGAAGCTACACATATAAATGTACATTTCCTGGGCCAAGCACTGTGGGACAAAGCTGATTGCAGACTTCATTACCCATTTCAGCATCAGAGCCTGAGCCAGCTTTCATTTTATTATATATTGCCTTGAGAGAGTTTAAATTTAGGAGAAGAATCTTTTTTGGCTGCTTTTGGTCAGCAGTATCCCTTCAGCCACTGCTTCCACGAGCTCCTGGGAAATGACCAAAAATATTCATCTGATTGCTCTTTTGTGGGATATGCTTATGTATCACAGCTATGTGAAAGGGATACCACTTCAATGATATAATGCATATTTTAATCACAGGGTAAGGAATTATTACCCTACAGCTCTGAGATTTTAACTTACAAAATTCTATGTGAGTCCCTCAGGAGTAGGTCAAGAAGCCTAAAGCACCCCTAATGTACTACCTTCAGAAAACTAGCATGAATATATCTTAAAAGTGATAGAAATAGAAATAATCTAAAGAGAAAAGAAAGAATATCAAAGGAGACGAGGAAGGTCTCCCAAATAAGGGCTAACAAGAATGACATTTCCACATTTTTCATTAAAAAAAAAAGAGAGAGAGAGGAGTAAAAGGAAGGGGGGAATAAAGAGATCGTTCCACATAATGCAACAGCTCCTCAGTTAATGTAAACTGGCGCCAGCCCATTGAAGTCAATGGGGCTCCAGTGATACGTACCAGCTGAGGATGGGGTTCTGAGGCTGGCACAAAGCCAGCCTCTGTCTGCATACAGACCAGTATTGTGTGTGCAAACACTGCCTGACTCGCCAAAAATCATAACTTTCAGAAAAGGCTTTCTGGTGCTGCTGGGTTTGTCACATAAAACCGGTGGTGGGCTCCCCCCGCACCGATCCTGCAGCAGATCCTGGCAGCCCTGCCTGGGCTCTGGTTTTGCTCCCCAGATTCCACCATGCTAAAGGATGGCTCACTCAGAACACAAATCAGAACAGAGCCCCAAAGAGCAGCTGCTTCCTCCTTCCTGAATAATGAAATTTCAACATTTCATGCTGGGGCTGTTGTGTGAAGGTTAAATGGTGTGTTAGGAAGTAAAGGGAGCTGGTGAAGCTGCACCCACCAGGAATTCCAGATTCCCCTCTCCACCTCCAATCATCATCATATTATATCCTCCCACAGACCAATACTTCATTGTTATCCTAGCCCAAAATCTCTCCTTCCATACAGTGAATAAGAAAGAACTTTGGCTCTATCTTCTTAACCTGTTTTGGGAAGAGACAGGGTCCAAATCTATTTAATCCCTTAAATGGATTGACACTCTGGGTTTCCACATGTTTTCCTCTGTGGGTTAAATTACCTATATCTGCTGTTCAGGATAAATTTTTGTTCCTCACCAGTGTCCTACTAATTCTTAAACAAACATATTCAAATAGAACACCTTGTGGGTATTCCAGAGATGTCATTCTAAGGGGTTGACATCCTCCAGAGTACCCCTTTCCAAAGGGAACACTGCAATAAAACAGAAATATTTTAGTTGCCAATTATTCAATTTATTTGCATGAACACATAAAATAAAGGAAGAAAAAGCACATGTGCTTTTTTCTAAGAAGTTATGAAGGTACTCACTTGAGACAGGTAGAAATGTCTGAAAACAAGGGTGCTTGGCAGCAATAAGATCAGAGAGAGAATCCCAGCTGGACTTGGCTTTCAATTTGTTTTATCTGTAAATATACTGTAAAATCATCTAAGATTTCCAAAAGGGTATACAAACCTGAACAAGATCAATAAATCTATTTCTATATTGACTGTCCAATGACTCATTTAAATGAAGTCATTAGGATTTATACCCAAAACTGAGCCTTAAGTCAGCTGTGTGTTAGTTGTCCCAAGATTTGCTTTTTAAGGCACAGTACTTGGAGGGAAGAACGAGTTTTTAATCCTTATCTGTGTGCCAGATTTAATAAACACATCTGCAAGAGACTGCTAACACAACCACTTGAAATATTTGAGTAGAATCTCTGCCCACTTAAATATACTCTGTCATTTATCCAATAAAATGTAATTATAAAACCAACAAATTCACCTGATTTATGAAATATTTACATCTCATTTTAGGACCAAAACCAAATATAATTAATAACTATAAAAACAAGGGCTAGGAAACCACCACTATTTTGTCATACTTTCATTTGTTGACAGTGGTTTTGGTTAATTGAAACATGTGGCCTGTGAAGAGGAGGGGGGATTTTTTTCGAGTCTGATATTTTTGTTTGTTTATTTGTTTGGGGTTTTTTTTGAGATCACAGACAGTGATGGGAGAAAAAGTTAACAATAAGCAACAAGACATTTCACCAAGCATTCAAACCAACCAAAACTGAAAGCTGTTTTGATTGGAAATGAAGAAAAGGAAGTGGGTGCTCAGATGCAGATCTAAATTAGGTTGAGCCAGTGGTTTGGGGTTTTGTTTCGTGACCAAATCAGGGCTGGGGCTCTCATACAGACCTGATGATGATGAAACCTTCTAAACCTGAGTCATGTGAAATCTTGTAACCTGTTGTCTTGAGACTTTGGTCCCCAAGACTGGAAATGTTTTTATAGCTAGGGCTGGTAGACTGACACCACCATTTTCTGTGTGTCCTTTGCAATGGATTCTTGACATTTCTCTTCTTCAGTCACTGTTTTCCATGATCATCAAGGCTGGAAGAGACCTTGAAGATCAAGTCCCACCATTAACCCAGCACCACCAGTGTAATGTGATTCAGAGGAAGAACTTTGTATAAAAACCTGACATTTGCAACTGACATCCAAAATGTTTTAATTGAACTTTAACCATTTTGGTCCACATGCAAAAGAGTTCCCTTTGGCCTTCACTAGCACCTGGCAGAATTCAAGAACCCAAGGAACACAAGGAAGGAAAGCAGCAGAGCACAGACACTGAACTTCAGGAAAGAGATGAGGTCTGCTCTAGGGGACTGGTGGGTGGCATCCTGTGGGCTCTGAAAGATTGAGGTTGTCTTGAGGGTCATGTTGTTCTCAGCACAAGAAAGCTTGGCTAAACTGGGAAATCCTGACAGTTCCAGTGCAAAAAGCCATATACAGATGATGGAGGCAAGGACAGCCTGCAAAGGATAAACCAGAAACATTGCTCAGGCACAAAAGGATGCTTTCAGCAAAGTCAGAGTCCAAACTGGCATGTCAAAAACTACAAGAGCTTCTAGAGTCACTCCAGTAGCAAAAGGAGGAAAAAAAGGAAGTGATTCCACTGTCAAAAGGGGTGAGTGAATTTTACAGCAGCACCCCCAGGTAAGGCTCAGGGTGCTCAAGGTTTTCCATGCCTCAGGTTTCACCAGCAAGGTCTATCCAGCCTTTCCACTCACAAGTAGGGCTCAAGGACAGAAGTTCTAAGCAGTCAAAGGAAATTCAGGGATCTCTAAGGAATGAAGACCCCTGGAAGTCCGTGCTACCAAAGGGATGGAGGCCAGAGTGCAGAGACCACTGGTGACATGGCAGGGACACTCTCTTACCATTGATGGAGACAAAGGGAGGTCCCCAATGACTGAAGAAAGGCAAATATTTGACTTGATTTCAGAAAGAGTAACTAATGGAGATGAGCTCAAATCCCTCCTGCAGGAGGCCCTTCACTGGAACACTTTAGAGGACTCCCCAGGGCAGCTCTGTTTCCCAGTTTCTTATTTTCCATGCTGCAGAGCTCTCTTGACTGCACTGATCCATAACAGTGGCAACATCAATTTAAAAAGGGGACAAAACGTGCCACCAAGACCAGGAGTGTGAGGGAAGAGAATCTGTTCCCAGGTCAGATGATCCAAGTCTGTACTGCTCCACTGGCTGTTAATTCAGTGTTCAGAGGCCACAGCCTTGTGTAGTCCCACAATCCACAGTATGGAATTATTTCTATAAATGGAAGCAGTTATGCTGGCAATTGTTGTCTTTGGGTCAAACTGAGATGTGAAAAGATGTGCTTAAAGCAAAATTCATGCCTTTACTAAAGCAAAATTCACCCCTTTACTAAAAAATAAATACTGCCTTTGCAATAGATCCAATTCTTTTTTCTCCCCTGTGTATGTATATGTAAATACATAAATACATTTATGTATACATGTATTTCTTCCATAGATTTATATATATATATATATATATATATACACACACACTCCCCTCTCCATATAAGGTCTTGGTAAATACAAACTGGAGTTGACTCGGAAGGGAAAGAGACAGTTTAATTTTAATAGGCCAAGCACACATATCAGACAAAATGAAAGACAAAAAAAAATCCCAAACTAAGACCATGTAAGGTATGTATCAACCAGTTCTGAAAAAGGTTCCCACTGGAATTATTCCAGACTAAAACAATGAGTCATCCCCTAAGGAATCCTGTCCTCACATGAAATATATAAATCATTGTCCATTTTGGAAGGATTACGCCAATAGCACATATCATTAAAATGTTATTTCTTTTAATAGTGCTAAGACAAAATCCAGCATTTTGTTCCATAGATCCTGATTTGCAATGTTACCAGGAGCCTCACCACAGGCCCCCAGGGACAGAGTCACAGGGACATTTAGTTCTTGCACAGTCAATGTATGTTCCCATATGCCTCAGCAAATCTGGGCAGATGCAAACAGGATCCCAGATTTCAGAGGTTCCCTCCCTTTTTTTTGGTTGGTTGGGGTTTTTTTTAATTCCATGAGACAGAAAAGCTCAGTGAGGTGGTTGTGGTAGAAGAGAGAAGAACAGAACATCCTAATGCAGTGCCCAAAAATCCTGATGCTTGACATGAGCAGCTTCATGACTGCTCAAATTAAGATACTCTGTCTGCTTTATAGTCCTGGTACAGAAATTACTGAACTCCTGCTATTTGCTGGGGAGGACAAAAAGGTGATGTGCTACATAAGGGAAAAAATAAGGCTGAAAATATGAATGGAAAGCATAAGATTAATCCATAAAAGTTGGGTTAGATAGAAGGAGTTCATTACATGGCATTCCAAAAGAACAGGGTTTACTTTCTGTCAAGTGTTTCCTATTAGAAATGCAGAATGACAAACACAATTTTCAGTGCATGATTTTGAATAAAGGTCTCTCATGTGACACTGAAATGTCACATAGATAAATCAAGTGCTGCTCCTATATAGAATTTGTTCTCCATAACCCCCAAATGCTTCCCTCCAGGTGTCTGAATTTTTCTCTTTGCTCAAATCTGTAACATTTAAGCACACATGGTACAAAGTCTCAATGTCACAGAGGAGTTTGTTGTTTTTTATTAATTAATACACGTGAACAATTGAAATAATCATGAAAAAGGTTATATGGGATTTATTTTTCTTCTTTTTAAGTTACCTAAACAAACATTATAAACAAGGTATCCTGGAACAGAGAAATAATTTTTTTTCTAGGCCTATCAATTTTGTTTTATTGACCCAAATCAAGCTATAATTCTAGGGTATGCTCAGGAACATAAAATGAATCGTGGGACTCTGAGGAGGAAAAAGTTTAGTAATGAGCTTTGCAGTCAAATCAACCAGTCCTCATCAGCCCAAAAATTGTTCCATCTTTACAATCTATTTTTTTTTGTGATTTAATTATACCACATTTTAGACTTCTGTTAAAGATTTCAATGCAAGCTGTACTGGTAGCACAGTATTTTGTAAAGCAAGTAATTTGAATTTCCAGTGCTGGGGATAACAAATATTTGTCTTCTTGTATAATTTTCATATAAATTCCTTGACTGAGTGTTTATATTAAACGTAATAATGGTTTTGAAAAAGTTTCTAGACTCATAATATGCAAAAAAAAGATAAAGACACAACACACTGATTTTTATCTTAACCATGAGCTATCCTTACACATATCTTTGAAGCCAGCCAAGACTAATAATTCTTGAAATATTTCAATATTTTTAGGCACTGTATTATAAGTGACAAAGTTGAAAGAGAATGACCTGAGCTATTGTTCTGCTCTATTCCTACTCAGAGGAAATGCACTGAGAGCAAAGCCATGAGTTTAAAACATAGTAGAAAATAAATTCTCAGATATATTTTGGTGCTGGACAAAAAAAAAAAATTAAAAAATATCAAATATTGACTGAGTCATCACAGCAGTTCCCTCAGGCAAGTTACTGTGGACATGATCCACTGAAAGCAAGGAAAAGATTCCCACCAGTGCCTACAGGCTGTGGAGGAGGCCTTTAAAAATCTCTGTGTCTCTGGGTTTGCACCCATAAAGTGGAGATAAAGTTTTACCCCCCAAGTGTTTGAGGACCACTCTGTTAATCTGTGCTTAGTTCGCAAAGTGATGGGAACCACACATGCCCCTACACATAGAAATTCCTCAAAACATGAGCTGGGAAGATCCCCACAGCTGAAAGCTAGAAGGGATTTATCATTAAACACTTGATTCATATGCAAAGCTGGACACAGTTTGGAATAAGGTTGGGAGTACATGACACGTGTGGCTACCAAGGGCTCCTATTTATGTTCCACTTTGCATCAAATCATGGTTTGTGCAAACAATATTCAACTTTCCTTCTCTTCTTTTTTAATTATTTTATTTTTGAGCCCAGCCTTTCTCCTCCCATTCCCCCAGCAAGAAGCTGGCAAAGGATGTGGAGCATCTGGGTTTGAAATGACAGCTGGTGGGTGAGACAGCATCGAGCTCTTTGCTGGCTTTTACTTTGGTCTTCTGGGAATTAACCAAAATGAGATTTCTTCACAATAATCACCCCATCTTTTGCCCTTGAATAAACTTCAGAAGGGATCATGAGCCAAGTCCTCTTTGGGCAAATCAGAAGGAGTTTTCATAGCCCATATACCAGAATTGGTTGGAAAACAGGATCTCTGCCCCGTGGGAAATTCCAGTGTTCCAAAACATGTTTTGTGCTCTGACTTGGAACAAATAAAACTTTTTTTCAATATGAAGTTTTCCTCAAAAAAAGTTGTCTTTAAAACATTAAATTCCAAGTAAATGTTATTTAGAGCATGATATAGACATAGAATACTAAATGCAGTATGAGTATTAAATTTTATCAATACCGTTTAGTATTAAATATTACAACAAAAAAGTCAAACAAAATGAAAAAAAAACAAAAAAGAAAAGAAAAGAAAAATAAGCAAAATTCTATGTCAAAAGAGATAAAAATATGCCTCTTAAACAACCCCAGGCAGTGGACAGTGTGAAAGTAAGTGCTGTTTGCAGTAATGAAGAAGTAACCTCAAGACCTCTCTGTGGCGCATTTTTGGGAGTGCAGAAATCACTATTGGTGTCATCAAACCATTTTTGGTTTGTTTAGGGTTTTTTTAATTGATTCTTTCATGACATTTAATGAATTCTTGGGCATGAATTCCTCTAGGACTCCTTACAGGCAAGCCCTATGGCTGTAATGATCTGCACTGTTTGAGCAGTGCCTGCCCAACTCGAAATTGCTTCAGCTGTAGCCCCCAAACACTGGATGGAGCAGGTTTTATTTTCCCTTTCAGTAAAAGCTATCTTATCAGGTTCTTGATACTGCAGCTAAAACAGTAGGGTTTTATCAGGTTATTGATACTGCAGCTAAAAGGCAGCAAATACCTTTTGATTTATTGTTTGAAAGGGAAGCACATCCCACGCCTGTGCTTAAGCCCCACACCTTAAAGCTTTGTTGGCAGAAGGACACAGACAATGAGCTCTCTATGAGCGAGGCCTGTGTAATGCCAGCATGGTCAAACTCCTTGTGCAAGCACAGGAATATCAAAGGCAGGCAAGGAGCAACTGGAACCTTGGAGACAGACTCCTTTTCACAGACATTTGACTAATCTGATGATGTATCTGCAGCACTATGTGTGCTGGGGCAGGGAACTTGCCTCTACAAGCAGTAACCTTTTGCCTGTCAACAGGGTTTTTACCTGAAGGAAGCAGCCCCATGGGTTTGCACAGCAGGGCTCCCACCAGCCCCAATTATGTTATGAATACCTTGGGTATGAGGCTGTAACACAAGAGAATAAAGCTGGTGTGGGTGTGTGAGACCCATTTCATCCTCACATACGCCCTGATTGCCTCAAATGGGGCTGCAGGGGGAAGAGAAAGGAGAAACTGGACCAAGGTGTCCTCAGAACATGCCAGCAGCACTACCAGTGTGTTCATGACATCCAACAGGCATGACAGCCCCAGAAAATGAGATGAAAGCTGCAGCAAGCAGATAATTGGGGCGTTTGTCAGAAGGAATCTCTGTCTGAGAAGGGCTGTGAGTAAACACGAAGTGTGAAGCGCTGCTTTGGGCATGTGGACTCATGTCTGCAGGTTGGGATGTAAACAGACAGCTCTGCAGGCCAGGCTCCAGTCTCTCAGCAGCTACTGGGAGATCTCTACTGAACTCAGACAAATCTTAGTCGAATTCTCTGTGGGCACAAACCTTTCTCCTCCTGGCTGCACAAGCCCTCTCTGCTTCTTTTGCTGTTGGTCCCTGTGAGCAATGAAGGGCTGCTGAGGATGAGCTGCCACTTGGCATTTCTTCTCCCTCCCTCCCTGGCTGACCCCTATCACTGAATGCTACAGCCTGATCAGGGTCTTTTCCCCCTTTTCCTGTTCATTATTTATACCAACACACAAGCAGGCCTGATTTGTCAGGATATTGTCCATCATCCCATCACACAATTACTTTTTTGATTCTCCATATCTCAAACTGCCTCTCCAGAGGAATTGCTTTGGAGCCAGGGATTATTTACTGGCAACCATGAGTATGTCAAACCCTCCAGATGTTTATTATTACTACTACTTTCCAGGGGTGTCAGCCAATAGCTCTGTTTGTGGCTCGCCCTTCACCAGGACTTCAGATAACTGCAGCTTATAGTCCTGGATTTAGCACTGGTCACCCTTTGATCCACCATTCCCTTTGCTTTCTGCTGGGCTGTAAAATGGTTCAGCAATAGTCTGTGAAACTGGTCTCACCACTTTGTTGGTATTGAAATACTTTATTTATCAGCCAAAGGGATATTACAGACTGTTAAATTGACTGATTTTGAATTTGGCCTTGTAAACAGCTGACAAATTTGTGGCAGGGTGTATTATTGGCAGATAATACAAGGAATATTTTAAATGGCACCAACTTTTTCTGTCATCCAATGCTCAAGATAACCTCTGTATTGGGAAAGGTGAACTTTCCAACAGGACAGAGGTAGACAGTGCTCTTTGGAAATTTCATTCTGCTTCTCCCAGCACATTTTCTCTCCCTCCTCAGTGAACAGTTTTCTGCTCTTCTTGGACCTCATCTTTTTAACTGGAATTAGTTCCAGAAACATACCCTTCAAATAACTGAAACAAATCAGCCGGGGCCCCCTGGGCTCCCAGATAAAACTCCATGCACACAAGTCCTATTAAAATCAAACTTCTCCCAAAGTCCAAAGAACAGAACTGAGCCTGTTCTTCTTCCAAGCACCATCCCAAAGAGAGAAGGAGCTGAAGGAGGGAGGATGGGACAGGGAAAGGCAATTCCTTCAGCAGCAGCAGCAGCAGCACCGCCTGCTGCAGAGGATTTGTGCCAGGTACTGGGTGGAGATAAAGCAGGGGATGAATGGGGAGCCTCCTGGGGATTTCTGCCAGCTGCCTGAGACTCAGAACTGAGCTAACCTGTGCCATGGGTGGGGCAGGGCATCAGGAAGCCATAATCACCTCCCAGCTGTTCCTTCCTTCCTCCACCCATGCTCGTTGCTGCGGAAGCCAAGCACGGAGGAGGGTTTTGGCAGGGCAGCAGTGATGTGCCAATGGCAGAACATGTGTTTAGCTCATAGAATTCTTTGTGGATGCAAGGATCAACATGCCTGTGCTCCTCATAAAGGAGAGCTCTGGCTTATATAAAACAGGCTGACAGAGGTAGGAAGCAAACAAGTGGTTCCCTTGCAGTGTTTTTATGGATGAAAGTCAGTTCTGGTTTGTTTTTGCTGTGGGAAAATTCCTGCTGCAATAATAACTTTCATTTTCATGGATCCCTCATGCTTAACAAATCGACAGACTATTTATCTAGGCATCCCTTCTCCCACCACGGAAATGGAGCAGCCTCCTGGCTAAACATGGTGTCTGTTTTGGGGCAGTGCTCCAGAACTCCTGGTCAGTTTGGAACAGCAAGTGGCTGGATTTCCAAAGGTGTCTGAGGCACACCAAAGTACCAGCTCAGGCTCTACAGGCATCCAAAGTCAGGCAGAGTTCCTACTGATTTCCAGTAGAGTTCAGAGAGGATTGAAATTCCTGCTGAAGTCCAAGTAGCTAACTGCCTTGGAAGTTTAGCCTGAGAAAAAATTCCCTTGAGACAGGCAGCGATCATCACTGTGCTAAAACCTGACTTGGCACAGCACTATCAATAATCAGCATCTCAAAAACTGTGCCAGAAAATCTATTTTTCCCCCAGGAGAATAAATTCTTTCAACTTAGCAAATGGATACAATTTATTCTGCCCAAGTAGTCCCGAAGTTATATTAAATCATGAAAAAGGATTAAAAGGACACAGAATTACTTTATTAGTATTCTTGCATGAGGTTCCTGCTCTCTGAAACCACCACAGCAACATTCTTTGATGCATCACTTTTAAGCTTTTAGACTTTTAAACACTACCCAAGATGGTATGGCTGTAAAATTAATAGTTGCAACCCTCAATTTGCAAAACATGTTCATCTTTGCCATGTCCTGACAAAGTTTGCACTCAGGTTGAAATATCAGAGGTTAATTCTGAGTTGAAAACTGTCCGTGTTGGAGACCACAACTCACGTGGGACTGAAGTTCAGATCTGCATTCAAACCAATAAAAGGGGATTATTGGCAAAATGCTTTATCTATGGACCACCAGCCTCTTAAATTTCTCCCTTCTCTTGCCCAAAACAAAGTCTGTAACTTCCTGGCCTGATTTTCAAACTGTTTTACCCATAAATCTCTGAAAATGGCTGCTGATTGGGGATATAAGGGTAAAAAACTATCAGAGATGTAAGGAGTATTACATCCATGCTTCATGCACCTTACTGAAGTGAGTTATTTTAAGCTGTGCTAGTGCTTCTGACCTTGAAAGCCCCAAAAACTCAAGCCTCAAAATTTCTCAGTGAATAAATGTTTAATATTTTCTTATTCCCCTTCTGGATTTTACCTCCTGAGATATAAAGTCTTCCCTAAAATTGAGATTCTTTGGTTACAATAGCACTTGCTAGGTTAAGGAATTTGGGGTATAAGAACTACAGCATTCTCAATAAAGGTAGAGAGGATTTTTTCTACTTTTCCTTTTTCCTTTCTTTTTTTTAACAAGACATAATAAAACTGCTAGTTACAAAGGAACTGGAAGACATTTTTCCTAATGCACATCTTGCCGGGAAGAATCACAGAGAGCACAACATTCCAGCATGAATTCTCTACAGACTCTCACAGGCTGGCCCAAGCAGTTCTCACTGCCAAAGTGATGTCAAGCATGGGTAAGAAACCCAAAAAGCTCTAATCTATCCAAGTTTGAACATGAAACGCTGAAACAGCTCTAAAATATTCACCATAAGACACTTTCCCCAATGAAAAGCAGAGATGAACACTTCAGTTTCCAAAAGAGAAAGAGGGAACAAATCACACCCTTTGAGTCTGTAATGGAAAGAGAATTGCAGTGTGCAGCTTTCCCCTCTCCTACAGCAGTGACTAACAAGGGACCCAAGACACCTCTCCCCTCCTGAGATGGGAGGGAAACATCCCAGGAAAAGTCTCATGTTCATTAATTGGAGGAGGGGAAGGTTTCAGCCAAACCAAAATGAAACTAAGTAAAGTTTTCCAACAGCCAAAATCAAGTTCATGTGTTCCATTAGTAAAAAGAAACACGGTGTTGGAGAATAACAGAGTGGGTTTTCCAAAGCTCTCTCCACAGGGAAGGGACCTGGGTCGCAGGGGAGGCTGAAGAAAACTGGCTTTCTGGCAAAAGAGCAGCTGAGCAGGAGGAAAAAGTACTAAAACCCTGAGGGGGACTGCTCTGCTGGGTTTCCCATGCTGTGTTAATGCTAAAGTTGTGTGATTCTGTGATCCTGAAGTGCACGGTGCTCAGCACAGCCCTGATTACACAGCCTGCCTGGGGAAAGGGAATCCTTTGTAACCTGCTGCAAGGAGTCCAAGTGCAGTTGCCCTCTCAGGAAAAGCCATTTGGTGGGCTTTTTAAGCTTTTAAGATGGAGACACACACAAGTAACTCTAAAAACGACCCCAGAGAATTAAAAAATATAAAGTTCAGAAATATTAACTTCATAAGCTGAATTCAGCCCCATCCCTAAAAAAAAAGAATATGCAATATGAGAATAATCAGCACATAAACATCTCTAGCAAAGAAACCTTAAAATAAATTGAATTCATGCAGCAATAACCATACTCATCCTGCACAATAAAGGAAGAGGGGAAAAAGGGAAGAAAAGAGAAAAGGCACTGAGGTACCACAGATGCAAGACATGGACAGAACATGTACCATGGACAGTCAGGTACAGTACAGGCTTTCATGGTTGCTTGCTAGATGAAAACCTATCCTATGTATGCAAATCTGCCACTTGGGAATAATGTGATCATTTTTACTGAGCAGCAATAAAAGTTGATGGCTTCCCCCACCCCTTTAAATCCTGCAGCCATCACTTCCTGCTAGTCCTACAAATTCTCCAGCTCGGTGTAAAAAACAGCTCCTTCCATCTCAGAGTTAACAAATACAGGCTCAGCCTCTCTACTTGCATTGCCCTTCATCTGTAACTCTCTCTGTCATTCTCAAATACCATTTTAAAGAACCTTTAACCTGTACTTTATCTGTTTATTTAATAGTAAGGTGGGCACATGAAATCATCTGCATCACCTTGTATTTTGCCAAGCAAAATCCAGCTCAGTTGTAGGATTATTAAGCAGCAGGATGTCTCTCACCATGCCTAGCACCAGGGACTGAGCCAGGAACCTTAAACCATGAATCACTGCAGCCTGAGCTAAATCCAAGTCCTGTACTTGGGATTTTTATTAGACATTGCCTGCTTCACTGGCCTCTCCAAGAATTAGATGTGTCCTCTCTACAGGGAATTCAGCTTCAGGTTTTCAAGCTGCCCAAGGTAACACTTTTCTCCTGGTTAGCATTTGTAAGGTCTCAGAGCATTTTATGAAAAAAGGTTATGTTCAATACCTCTACACAAGTGAAATGAGTCAAACAGATGAAGTCACTTATCTGAGAAACAGCTCTGGCCAAGTGGTTGATAAAATTCAGGTATTCTGAAAAAGGTATGGATAGCTCAGAGATGTTTGAGTGACAGCTGCCTTCTAAAACACTGCAATTGATCCAAAACTTCAGGTTTATTAAAAATATGACACCATTCATTGACCTGAGTAAAATAAGCCTGTGGTTTCAATAGGGCACATAAGAAAAAAACAAAATGTACTTCCAGAGCATGATTCACTCCATTGCCCACTGCTCCAAAGAAAGAGCCAAAGCACTAAATGGAGACTCCACTGTGACTGTCACTGCTGCCACAGGAATTGCTGCTGCTCACACCAGTGCCATAGATCAGCTCTGCAGCACCAGTGTGAGGCAGCTGGGGACACACATCCCTCCTGTGAGAGCTGCACCCTCTCTTGGGTCACTGACAGGGCTTCAGCTCCGTGCATTTGGCTCTGAGAGCTGCCAATTTTCCTGTGTTTTCCCTTTTGCTGTGCTGTGCACACCCTCTGATGAGCTGCACGTATTCTAGCTGCAAATAAATACTGGATGTGGAGGAACTCTTTCGTAAGAAATAGGAGCAAAGCTCAGCATGCACAGATTTGATTTAAACAAGTTCCAGGGGTATCTGTGCTTTGTACTGGGAGTCTATTTTAAAATTGCATTAAATAAGAATTTTAATGGAAAAAAGACAGAGAAAGGGAGGTGGGCCTGATAACCATTCCATCCCTGGATTTTCTAGCTTTGGCCATCATGGCAACTGCTCTCCTCTTTGAGGCTGTTTTATATTACCAGGCTGTCCCAGCAAACAATGGCACCAAAGTCCAATTCCTCCCTGTAACATACCCTGGTTCTATTTTATGAAGCCAGTCATTTTCACAAATGGCACATCATCATGGCCAAAGATGGAAAGAAGAACACAAGGTGTGAGTGCACCCAGGTGACAAGAGGTGACTGAGCAAGACATTTTGGATTATCTGGTTTGGGATATTCCTGTTGCACAATCCACATTTTACCACTCAGAATCCTCAATGTGAGCATGGTCCATGCTAAGCCAGCTGTGCAGCTAAGGCCAGAGTCCATGCAGACTGACACATAAGTGCTGTGAAAGTGTTTCAAGGTTTATTTAGTTAAACCATCTTCATTTAAAGATTTTCTATCAGAACGAGGACCGCTTCAGTTCAGAAAGAGAAGGTGTACACCTCTTGTTCTGTCAAACCTTTGGCAGAAACCCCAATTTTGTGGGCTCTGCTGTGTTTCCCTCTTCCACAGGTGTGCTCAGTAGAAGGTGTAGTGTTGGAAGGTGAAGGGGCTGTGCACTCTCCAGCCTGGAGCACACAGCTGAGGGGAGCTGCAGCATAAAAGGGAGGCACACACAGGCTTCACTGGCAAAGCATGCATTTCAAATAAAGCCTCAGTGCTCAGAAACAGACAGTCTCCCCTCTCATTCTGAGTAATGTCTGCCTTCTATTCAGCAGAATGGCCCACAATGAGGGTAACAAAGACATGCCAGATGAAAAACATCACACTGCGAGATCCCTGCTCGCTGGAGAAAATCCCGTAATTGCTTACTGAGATATTTCCCTCAAACTATGCAGGCAAAAAAGAAAGGATGCCTCATGTTAGAAGGGGGGAAGGGGAAAAAAATGAAAGCTATTTGTGTGCAGATTGTTTCCTTTTAAAGTCCTAGTCTGATCAAAATCTGATTTCCATGGGTTTTGCTGCAGCGCTCGTATGGGGTTTCCCCAGCTTGGGTCCTGCAAAGATCCGTTCACACTCAAACCAAAAAAGTGCTTGGCACCAGTTCTGCTGAAGTAGGACCAAGGCCTTGCTGCAGGCTCCAGCCAGGAGAAAAACTTGTCCCTGTGAAGGGCCTGGGAGCTGGGCTGCAGTGACATGTGATTGCAGCTATGTGCTAGAAGTGGCCACAGACATTGGTCAGGAGGTAACTCACAAGTGTGCAAACATATTGATTAGCAAGAACACTGAACTGACCAGATTTTTAAAGGCATATGATTCATCATTATATATCTTTGTTAGCAAAGTGATTCAGTTACCTGACTTGGTTTGATTTCCTTTGGGTTTACATTATCTTGTCTTAAAGGCAATTTTTTTTTATTATTTATGTGCATCACAAATAATGAGTCATCCTAACCTACTTACTCAGATCAATACTCATTTTTCTTCTCAGAGTAACTACTATTCATTTTTCTATTTCATTTTCTAGCAGAGAATAATTATTTATAAAATATTAATAAAATAGAAGACTTTAGCCAATTAAAATCATATATCAGGATCCAAATGTGTAGGTTGCAAATAATTCATTCTCTGAAAATAAATCCTCTGAACTATTTGGCAAATGCTCATGCATGAAATTCACATTCATATTAATTCTGTTGATGAATGATCTAAAGAGTGGGAGAAGTTTAACACTACACATTAGTCAAAAAGTTTCATCAACACCATTAGCTAACAGCATCTACTATAAAACTTAACCTGGTGCTAAACAACAGAAGATGAAAGAGAGACAAAGTTAACACACAGAGTATTACCAGAGAGTAATAACCTGCCTAGAGATTCTCCAGTCACTTCCTGACAAGAAAGTTTGATGCATTTCTGATGCTGAGGTTTTAGCTCAAATTGAAGCTACAGCTCCATCCTAAATCATCAGAAATGTGATCTCCTCATTGTGCTCAGAACTGAGATGAGGATAGTCCCAAATCTCCCCTATGCCATTCAAACCCATGAACCCTTGAAATATGTTACCTTTGAATGCCAGACACAGCCCATTGCTCTGAGCTGGTGGATGGAATTTATCCCACATTCTAAGCAGTCACACTGCTGCCAAGGCAAACCAAAAAAATACCTGTGGGACTCTGCTCTGCAAGGCCTTCACCTTCTCACACTCACACCTTCTCACACTCAGCCATCCCCATCAGCATTTGGGAAACTCCATTTACAGGTGGTGAGGAGAGGTGGGGATTTCTCTGGTGCAACATTTGGGTATGAGTTTACTCAGTTTACTCTCACACAACAGCACCTGTACAAGTTACTGCTACCAAAAACGTGCCTGAAGAACCTGAAGAACATTAAGCCTCTATTTCCAGCATCTTATGATGATTCACTGCTAATCTAAAATACCTTCAGAACTCGGCCTGAGATGTGGTACAAGTCATTCATCTTCTTTGATCCAGAAGGGAATAACAGATTGAAGCAAGCACATTTGGAGCAAGGCCTTTTTGATGGGATTTTCAGCCTGGTTTCCTATGGAAAGAGGATTAGATAATTGATTATGAGTTGATTGCTGACCTTCATCCAACTTTGAAGCAAACTAAAATGATGTTTCAGTTACATTTCCCCAGTTCACAGATTTTATGTAAAGGAAGATAGCATGCCATGGCTTCTGCTTTGTGTATTTTGATTCTATTAAAACAGAGGAAGTCAGAAGTGTTGAAATCTCACCAGAAATTCTTTTCATCACAAGTCCTTACCCAGCAGAACTGGTAATGTGTTCGAGCACATTTCTATGGCCCCCAGGAAGAAATGTACCTTACCCAAAGCCTGACAGCAAGAAAATATTCTTTGACTTCAGGGAGTTTTGGATTAGGACTCAAATGATTAGTGACCCGGGGCAAAAATAGCAAACTATTTAATACCACTTCTCTGGGCACTCAAATTATCATATTAAAATCCATTTTATCATTGGCAAAGTCAATCAGGTTATAAATGCAAACAGATGTTTTAATGTGTCTCTGGCATTTGGCTTCAGGCAGAGTGAATTGGACACTTGCAGTTTCATACAGCTTACTTTCTGTGAGGTTAAAGTAAACCAAATTATTTCTCCCACAGCATTTTTACTCACTGCTGTTTGCTTTGTCACAGGTGATAAAAGCGAACCTGAGTCGACTGGAAAAACAGGGAAAAGGGGAAGGAGGAAGGAGATTCACTTCAAGCTCACTGTCTGTGCCAACTGAGCTGTTTAAGGTTTGCCCACCCATAAACCAAGGCACATGGTTTTGTTATCCTTGGAGCCTGGCTGTCAGAAGCACAGTCACTGTGTGCTGTGGCACTGGGCTGCTCCCACTGGTTCGATAACAGTGTTGTGCTCAGTCACTTCCAAAGGCACTTTGATACACTATACACATGAGCTAATGCACACATGTATTTGTGCACTGCAAGCTCTGGAATGGAAAGGACAGGAGGCAGTGTGGGAAAAAACTGAAGGGGGGGAAAAAAAAGAAAAAAAAAAGAGGAAAAAGCAAAAGGGACTCTAGGATTCCCATAAGTCAAGGGAGCATATTGCTGAGCTGAGGCTCGGGCCAGTGCCCAGGCCCTATCACTGACTGACAGAATTAGACTCTGATTCATGCTCTGCAGCTTGTGTAATGCCAGCCAGGGACAAGAGCCTTCCATGGGAACCTTTCAGCCAGTCCCCTCCTTATCAGCTCCACAACAGCTGCCAGACTCGAAGGTCGCTTGATAGAGAATTTAATTCTTAAGATTGCACATTAATTTCTAAATTCTTTCTTATCCATGTGCTGTGATTTGAGACTGCATTCAATGCAGCCCAGCACAGGGCAAGCCTTTCCCATCCACACCCCTCCTTCCTGTCTGCAAACTTCCTTCCTATAGATTTACCCAGGCATCTTTGAGCTAAATTAACACCCTGTACACTTCTCTGACCAAGCACTAGCAGATAGGAAACCTGATTTTGACCTCTCACTGGCTACTGGGCAGAGACATTCTAAAATACCCTGTGTGTGTAATAGATTTAGTTAATCATCTGCCTTTACCCAGAAGTAAAGGGATATTTATTGTCACCCAGCAGTTAACCACTGCAGTAGATCTTTAAAATAATGATTTCCCACCCTATCAATTCATTGTAAGGCAGAGTTCACTAATGGCTGTAAAATGGTTTCAAATCCCTCGACATATTATGCAATTTTTGAACAAATATTACCCTGGTTTATAATCCTCTGCTCTTTCATATTCATATGTTTTTAAATTACTCTTTACTACGGTCAAGAGCACTGTGGAATAAATGCATGAAAACAAGAAACCAATGATTGAAACTTTTGGCAAGCCAGAGTGGAATTGAGTTACAGTGGAAAAATTCAGTATTAGAGTTCAATATGACCAGGTCTCCTGGTTTGCTTAGGACAGTTCCAGGTTCCACAATTGTTTCCTGGAAGGATGTAGGCTGTGCATGTAGGAAAATGAACTTCTGTGTACTAGAGAGAACCAGAATCCTCTCCTTTCCTTGGTAAATTGGCCTCTTTGGTATGAAGTTACCAATGGAAAAGGGGCTCCCTCTCCAGAAGGGTAGGGAACAGTGTGGGTATTGCCATTTCTCTGCTTTCCAGACTGCCTAGTTATGGGCAGTCCAACAGATTAAGTCAAGCAGACAGATCAAATTAATTGATTCAGAATCTTTAATTCTGAAACCAAAATAACAGCTCTTTTCCAAATCACAGCAACTGAAACCAAGCCCTAAATAAATAGACAATTACAAGAACCCAGACTGGACCAGCCATGTGTCTGGCATGATCACACCATGGCCAACACAAGCCCTCCAGAGGAAGGTGCAAGATATTCCAGAGGAGACAAAAACTACTGAGAGGGAGCCACATTCTTCCTTATGCTGCCCCAAAAGCCATTTGGCTTCCACCCAGACTTTATAAACATGATTTTCCTTCATTCCTGATCTTTAAATTGTGTGAACAATCTCATTAGCCTTAGAAATGGAATCCCACAAAATTTCAGGCCTCATAAGTATGAGTGGAACGAGAGCCACAAATTGATCATGCTCTGTACCGTAATAATGGTATTTTTTGCTGCTTTCCAATCCTACTGCCTCCCTCCCATCCCCTCATCCTCTGCAACCTGACCCTTACTTCACATATTAATGCTAATAGCTGTTCCCTCTTCTTCTGTCATTTCAACAAGAATAATGGAAGACAACTAACAGGCAATCAAGGGTAACAGAGAGAAAAAAAGACCAAGGTCAAAGTTTAAGAAAAAATGAAATTTGTGCAATTTTATCCTGCACTTACCGATAACAAATTCCAGACCGTGGCTATAAAGAGTGTCCTGGAAACGTAATGTAAGCTTGGGGGAAAAGACCTGTGTGCCCACATTTCAGTCAAAAGATCTCAAATAATTGCTTGGATGGAAAGAACCACTGTGAGGGAATAATGAGGTGGAAGTAGGCTGATGCTGATACCCACAGGCTTCCCTCCCGTGTACCAGCTACGTGTCAGCCCCCAGAGCTTATGGTCATAACTCCAAAGAGCAGCAAAAGGTGATATTCCTGTCCAGTCTTCTCCCTAGGAGAGGAAATGGTTTGGATGACTCAAAAATTTGCTGTGAAAACATGATCTACCTGTTGATGTCCTGGCTGGCCTTCAGCTTTTCCCCACGACGCAGACTATTCTTGTTACCTCCCAGCCCCAGATGGACTCGCTTTTAGCCAGGAGTTTTTGCCTGGTTTTCATTTGGTTTCTGTCAGCAAAGCCTGAGGAATAGCTTAGGCTCTCAATACCAAAGCCCACTCTCATTTTATTAGAGAAGATTGATGAATTTTAAGTCCAAAATCTGTTTTAAACACGGACTATTGCACTTAGGAAGAATGACTTACATCTGTATCTTGCAATGGTTTCCATTCCCCTAAGAAAGTTGTACATTTTAATTACTTGCTTACTGCTATTTCTGTACCAGCAACAGTTTATGCCCTTAAATCCATTTTAACAATTTTGATGCTATTAGCAGCAGCAGAGCTAAATGTGCTTAGAAAAGGTTGTGTCACATCAGAAACTGGTTTTGAAGCCAGATCCCTCAGGCCACCACTCCCTGAGGGTTTTATCTTTTCAGTTAGCAAGACATGGAAAGATTTTTTTATTACTATTATTAATTTTCCTTTTTTAAAAAATTTGACTCCACTTAGTTATTTCAACCTTAGAGGCAAGTAATTAAATAGAAGTTAACCAGCTCTCAAAGACTTCCTTTTGCAGCAACACAGACAAATAAGACCACAATTTAGAAAAATAACTTTTTCCTAACTTTCAGGTGGTTACCACAGACCTGATTCCCATTTATATTTTACATCACTGGTAAATAAAGGGAAAGTAAAATAAACTTATTTACAATTGCATTCACATCAAGGAGCCTGAATCCACTCTCCTGTGGATGGAATCCTGGAGATGATCCCTCCAGTGAGAACAGGGGCATTAGGGCTGTGCAGGAGTCAGTGGGAGGAGGTCTCACAATTCTATTACTCCCAGGTGCTGTAACCACACTGCAAAAGCTCTTAAAGTATCAAAGGACAGAAGGACATATAGGAATGGATGCTGCTGGACATGTAAACCTGAAGAGCTGAAGCAAAACTGGGGGAGAATTTATCACAAAACACACGCCCATTTTCGGGAGGATTCATCACTTTACACATTCTCTTTTATTCCAGTGTTCTACTGGTCTAGGCCATCTACAAAGCTCAAGATTACTCTGGGTCATAGGTGGGCACTTAGAGCCAGCATCTGACCTTGGAGGACACTGTAGGTTCACTTGGTTGCAGAATAACCAAGCTTCATTTTTACATTAGTCTAGATAAAACAGTGACCTATCAAACCTGATTCACTGGAAAAATGGGCTTTGTTGGACTCATTCTGTCCCCTTTTCCTTTGCATCTGCAGTGCCAGCAGTACCTGCTATTCCTGCAGCTTGCCAGGGAGGACTTTCTTTCACAGAATGGAAAGGAATTCACTTTGGAAGGAACCACAGGGTGGCTCATCTGGTCCCACCTCCCTGCTTAAGGTGGGTCATGCCCATGGCACAGGACTGTGCCCAGATGGTTCAGAAATATCTCCAGGGAGGGAGATACTCTTTCTGGGTGATCTCTTCACAGTAAATCCAGGGATGGGATCCCCTCTCAGCTCTCTGTTTCTTTCAGATTGTCCTCTCAGTTACTTCAATTGTACAGCCACAGTCACCTGGACAAGGAGCCTCTGGTAACTGCAATACACAGAAGTCACAGATTGGACATTTCTGCCTACCACAAACTGCAGAAACATCCTGTGATGCTCAGGGTCATGCTGGTACAGACCTCTGAGACCCGTGCTCATTCCCAGGACTTGGTGCCGTAGGAATGCCGAGAGTTTTTCTTTCCACAAATAGATGTTTCAGGCATATTTGCTTAAACCCTTGAGGTTGACAATCAGTGATACTTCTTCCCAGCCCAGCTTGGGAACTGCCAAGTACTGAGAGCAGAGTCCATGAACCATCTCCCAAAGATTAAAGTGCTGCTACAAGAAGTGGGGATTGAATCTCCCATAGCGAGCTGTCTGCTGCTGATCTTTCCCAATTAACAGTTGTGTAATGTGGGGGGAGTTAGGGTCTAAATACCTTGGCAAAATGCTGTTTGGGAAAACCCTAGTGCTTGACTCTTAGAGCTGTAAAAGGTTTCCTGGCAATTAGAGGAAGAGGAGTATAAAAAATAACAGGGTTTGTCCAGTTATAAAAAAAAATTTGTATCATATGTATTTGCAGCAAAGATGGAGACATTAGGGGACTGTCACTTCTCCTTCCTGAGAAAATACAGTGAGTTCCATTTAAAAGAGTGGATCTCTGAAAGAATTCCTCTATTTTGAATTATTCTGAGGGGTTTAGCTTTGAAAGAACTTCTTCCCAGAGGAAGCGTGACAGAAAGGGGATTTCTGTGATCTTGTCTTGTCCTTCAAGCAGCTCTTCAGGCCAACAAACAAATATGGCAACCAGCCATGGTGGGTGAAGCCAAGGAACACATGCCTGGTTTTTATATACATAATTTTTTTTTTCATGTTGTCAAATGTCATGACACAAAAATTCATGAGAAAATGCCTTGCAATTCCCAGGAAGCCTAAGAGGGGGAAGCCTCTTTATTAATAAAAAGACATGTAGACTCCAGAACCTGCCCTAGGACATAAGGGAGCTCTCTAAGAGAACAGGGGAAAAAAATGCCCAACAACTTCCTAGGAGATCCAAAAAAGCATCACAACATTTCATGTTTAAACATTTAAAATGGGGAGGGAAGAAAGTAAGTCTTATTCCTTTCTGTCTTTCCTAACAAAATGTGTAATTGCACAAAACATATTTAGGCAACTTATATTTAGCCTGTGGGCTCCACCAGAAATGATTACAGAAATGAGCTTAATAAGATTCATAGCTGTCCCCAAAGCAAGGGTCATGTCCTCCAGAGCAGAAGAGGGATAATTTGTTTAGCAGAAGCAAAGGTGGAAAGTTCCTGCAAGACTCATTCAGTGTCACCCTCCACAGTGTCCAACCTTGTGTGGCTGAGCTAAAACAGTCCAAAAAGCCTCTCCCAGTTATTGAACAGCAATATAATCACTGGCATGTTGGAGTCTTCTGGTATCTCTCTCAGAAGTTCTGGTACTCAGAAATATCCTAAGGAAAGGCCAGTCCTGCTTTTGTCCAAGATGAGTAAGGATGGGAAAACACCAGACTAGACTCAAAGCCACGACCTGCAATTAGATTGCTCTGTCAAAGACCAGCAAGAAGATATCCCTTGTAGGCTCACAAAGGTTTTTCCAGGAATGCCAAATTGTTGACTGTAGAAAGTCAGCAGTTGGGCATATTTGGCCCTAAAACTTCCAGATAAAGTGCTTGAAGAGTAACTTTAGAGTCGGAGACAGCAACATCTACCATACAGAAATTGGAACAGAATTGGAGTGATCCTCCATCCAAAAGTCTTACTGCATCTTTTATGGGTCAGGAGAGATTGTACAAAGTCTAGCATTGCACAGGTTTCTTCAGGAATGTGCACATCCTCCAAGAGAGAAAAGTTGGGTGGTTTTGGGGGCTGTTATTAAGGAGCCATTTATATTTTGTCATCTCTTCAGCTGAATTTCATAGGAAACATGGAGCTCAGGCAATGTTAGCATTTTGAATTAGAATATACCTCTTGCTCTGGCCTTCTACCAACACTAATTGCCAATTCAGTCTTTATTCATTCAATAAGTTGCAAATGACAGACCTGTTATTCAAAAAGGACTCAAGTATGTATGAAAATAAGATCTGGAAATCTATGACACACTGCAACTGCATTTGTGTCTATCACTGTTCAGTATCAACTACAAAGCCAGGGAATCACAGAAATTTTTCGAGGCAATATAAAATATAAGATTGAGTCTTTGAATACAGCTAACCATGGTAAGAGCCTCACTTCAGGACAAAACTGCTGGTGAATTTTAAGGGATTGGGAATTCATCTACATATCTATGAGCCATAGAATCTGAATGTCTTAATAAATCATGCTTGATAATCACCAAGAGAGTATTGCCACTGGATAGGAGATAACATTTCTGAAAATACACACACATCTGAATCCTGGTTGTGTTACTTGAGGAGGGGTTGCATCTCTTTCAATTTTTAATCATATGTCAGTTGTTTCATTACCTCAGAGTCATTTCTACCTTGACAGAAGAGGTGCTGTTGCTCACAGTCACCTTCCATCCTTATTTCCAGTGGCTGTGATATGGATTTATATCAATATTTTGAATCTTGGAGCTTTCTGATTTTAAAGCTTTTTTTCTGTCCTGTTTCTTGTCACCATCCTACTATGTAGCACAAAATACACCTAACAATGATTTATTAAATTTGATATCACTAAATTCACGTGAAAAACTCACAGCTTGTACTTTTTTATAAAAACACACTTAAGAGATCCCTTTTAGAGGAACTGCATGGGTACATTTCAAAACTAGAGTGGATTTTCCTTTAAATAAGTATTTCCTAGTTCTTAGGCTCCATATGGAAACCACTAGGTGAAATGCTATGGCCTGTAGGTCTGGCACCATAACCATAATGGTCCTTTCTGACCTCAGAATCTATTCAAATGTTTGACTTACAGTGCATCAGCATGAAAAGAAGTTTATTTTTTCCACATCATTTTTATAGCATTACTCAGGCATTTGTGAGCAGAATGTAAAGCAGGTCCTGCACATCATGGATTTTGAAACCACTGCCTTCTCATGTAAGAAACAGATGGAGAATTCCATTGCCAAGACCTCACCCCCTTTGCAGGCAACTAATGGGAACAGCAATATAAAAAGTTTTAATCGAAGAATTAAAGATTTTTGGGATGTATTTGGTAATTAAGTGATGGAAAGCTGATTTTTTTTTGGCCATTGCTGCAGTAATGAAGTCTTGCCACAGAAGCCATCCTTGAAATGCTTTCTAGCCACAAAGGATGTGGAAACATAGAGAAAATATCTACCAGATAAGGGAAATTATACTTTTTGTTGATATTGTATCAAGCAAACCCTATTGCAGGTGTTTGATTAATTCAGAACATATTTAATTTGCCTATCACCCAAAACATGTCCTGTCTCATCACATCCCAAGGTCCCCCTGCACAGAGGCCCTTTCCCCTCCTTTCTTAGACTCACCCTCTACCCAAGGACCATCTCTGGTGGGGTGGTGTCGATGTCACCCAGCCAAACCAAGCCCCAGTGGTGATGAGGAAGAAAGTCATAAAAGTCAACTCTTTTTGCAAGTTAATTTGCAATGTCTCAGTGTGGCTGTGGCTCTTCACCTAAGTCTTGATGACGCTGTGTTTTCATCACAAACACCAAGCATGCTTGCACACAGGCCCTCAGCACAGACCCAGTACTTTTGGGAGTGTTTAAAACTCTCTATATTTGTACAAGACACCACGTTGCTCTGAGAGCAATGGCTCCTCTAAAAGACCCACAAAGGATCCTGTAGCTTGCTTTAGAATCTGAAATGGATCTTCCTTTTTCTTTCATATTGAAAAGCCCTCACAACTGGGATTCCCTTTGGATCCTCCACCTTTTACTCTGCATAACCCACGCCAAGGTTTGTGCTCTGTCAAATGGTGTTTTTCCCTCTAAGTTTCCAAAATGGAAAATGCACCAGAGGTGAGTCCAACAGAACATCAGGATTCACTTAAGTGAATCTGTTGCAAAATTCAGCTGAATTCTACCAACTGAAGCATTGAGATGAGTTTGCTGAAAGACCTTTCTCCAACAGCACCAAAATCTCAGGACCTAAACCTGTGTCTACCAAGGATGTTTTGTTACCATCACACAGGGAAGTTGGGCTTCACTAGCAGGCCTGATTTAAGGCTCACTCAAAAAAAGTAGCTTCCAAATTAGCTTCAAGTTATCCATCATCCTCATACACCTATACAAACACCATTAAGGAAGTTGGTGGAAATAAAATCTGGGAGTGGGTCAAACAATTTACAATATGGGCTCCAGAGGAATATTGCAAGGCAAACTCATACAGGGCTACAGGCAGCAAGATAAAGGCCTTGCTATTTTCTTTATATCAGATGTAATCACTATCACTTCCCAGTAGCCTTCAAATGTGTTCAAAATGTCTCCTTCACTATCCAGAAGGAACATGAACTAGTTTGGATAAAAGGTCAGATCTATGAAAACAAAAAAAAGGTACTAAGCACTCAGACTTGAAGTAAAAGATGCATCATTTAGAATGTTCTAAGTAGAACAATCCAAATATTTCAGTATTAGTGCCAAAAGAATCTGAACCAAAATCACACCCATATAAGTATTCAAGCTCACACATTTAGATCTCTGTCCAAAAAATAGAATCAAATATTCTGTATTATTTTTCTGTCTGGCTTTAGAAAGACTTTCTGGAAATGTCAAAGCAATATATTTTACACTAGAGATAAGAAAAAACAATCAGAAAACATGCAGCACAATGTTTCAGGACCCTATTTGGACTCCTTAACTATAATGGAAACACTATCAAAGGCTTGACCCAAATTTACCACAAGGTAAATGGCTGAGGCAGTCACTCAAAGAAAGAAAGAAGTCAGCTTAATGTATTATTCCTGCAATAAAAGCAGTTGAAGTGCCACGTTGCAGGGGTGCATCAAACCCTCCTTCCACAGGGCTCATCTCTATACACTGTGTCTATACCACACAGCCACAATTCATCAATGTGCAATATTTTTTGTGGCAGTGCTAATCTGAGCACCCCATTCCTAAAGCTGGTGTAGATGTGGATGCAAATCATGAGCTGAGATTTTGCTGAAGCAGAGCTCTGTTTGGTCCTGCCCATACTGCTCAGGATATTCCTCTGAGATTTATTGACCCTGCAGGCAGCAGCACTGTGGCTCCAAGGGCAGGAACGTGGACAGAAGTCTGGAGCTTTATCTGGGTCTCTCTGTTCCTTGCACAAGGATGTCAAACACCAGGAGGAAAACGGGTTTGGATGTCATGGGCTGATCCCTCTGCTGCTGCAGGATGGGATGAAAATTTCAACTCATTCACTGATTCTTCAGTTCCATGCACCCACCCTCTTGCTGAAACCTGAAGTTTGGAGCTTCCTTTTTAGGCAGGAGTGGTGTTGGGCTGCCACGAGGATGACGGTGGCCACAGATGGCAAATGATTACAGCAGCAATAATGAAAATATTTGCCATTAGCCTGGAACAATTTGACACAGAGTCTCAGTGTTCAGAAAGCCACTTCCTGCCATTTGCCTCCTTGGGCTCTTTGGCTGAGATGCAGGATTTGATGGGTGGGGCAGGATCAGTCAAATGCCATATTTACCACTACAGGGGACTCTGCAGTGAGAAATAGGGACCCAGAGCACTGCACAGCAACAGTGGACAGAGACAGAATAATTTAGAGTCTGAGAAGGGCTCAAAAAACTTCCCAAAAATAATGGACACAGAAACCTTCTTCTGCAAAGAAGTTAAGCAGAAAATTAATATGAGGTGAAATTCCAAACAGAGTATTTAATTATTTAAGCTCCACCAGTTCCACCTAGATCTCTCCTGTGAGAGTTAAAGGAAGAATCCCCTGAAGGAAGATATGCAAAAGTGTTTGAAAATGTTTAGCTATCCCCCAAACTTGCTTAAAGTGAAGACAGGCAGCCTTAAGTGTCCAGCTTTCCTGATAAGACAGAGAAAAGCTGCTAAGTATTTCAAGTGTTTCTTGGACCACATTTAACTGGCAAAGAAAAAAGGTTAATCCTCACAACTTCCTAGTAAGGAACATAATAAAGGAAATAAGTGGTGAATTTAGCAAGCTGGAGTTTCTGCATCCTTCTCTCTAGACATCAAACAACTCGACCACGTTGCGTCAAGTAAAAGAAACAGGAAGGGAGAGATCACACAGCTCGAGTTCCTTGGCTCCAGTAAGGCCAAGGCACTGCTGCTGAGGAGGATGGAAATCCTATATTCTTCCTCTGGGGCAGGAAGTACCTGCAAACATCTCAGAAAGATTCTGCTTTAGCATACTGTAAACAAGAATACATCATAGCCACTGGCCCAGACCATGTAGGGAAAAGAACTGGACAACCTTGGATTCAGCCTAGAGGAGGAGAAGGCAGGGGAACTGAGTCATAGCTTAAAAAAACAAGGTTTAAAAGAACTTTTGGGACGGGACAGGAACTGAGGTTTTAAGTGGGGCAATTCCTAAGGAAGGAAGGACACCTACTACCTATTCCAATAATATTTTGCATTTATGTAACTGCAGTGGCTGCCATCCAAGAACCTGAAAATACTGAGGGCTTCCAGTTAACCAGATTTCAAACTCCAGGGAGATTATAAAGCATTATTCTTCATTTTTGCCACATGTCAGAACACGTAGCCAAGAACCAGTTTTACACTTCCAGGCAACTAAAGACCCCCAGTTGTTATAAAAGGTCATTTTCAAACAAAAATCAGCAGAGTACATCAAGGTGATATCCCCAGACATGCCTTTCCAAATGGACATTATGTGTATGGACTATCCATTTGGGCTTCCTATGCCAACATTTCTCATGTGAAGACACATAAAACACACAGAAGACTCTGTTCAGAAATTTATGTCTAAACTCCATTTCTTGAGATCCATTTGTTGCCTCTTTTCTGAAGCAAGATCCTGGAAAGCAGATCAACTCAAATCACAATTCTCTGTTTCTCACTCCTGCTACTGTTCTAAGAGTGGAGGTCACTTATTATAGAATTAAATCTGAATTTATTTTAGATAGGTTGTTCAATCAAAGGACCTGAGCTGTCTCTGTGTTGGCCACCATTTGTATATGAGAGACTCCATGAATCTAAAGCCTGGCACTGACTGCAACAAAATGGATAATTGGAATAATTCAGGGCAAACTTCCAAATGTCTACTCATCTGACAGAACTTTGTACCCTTAAAGCAGAACATTCAGTGTAATACCTGTGCCCAGAATGGCTCTTGGAAGCTCATTTAATCTTCTTCAGTTTCCACTTGTTTGAGACAAGAATTATTCCTGGTCTGAGGAGCTGGATGTGATTTAATGATTGACTGAACATCCCTCTTGTGAATGTGCAGTGGCATTTCAGTCTCTGTACACTTATTTTTTCTAAAGCAGGCACCCATATAGGTGCATTAGTTCTCTGTCACACTCCATTCAGGCCACTGCCACAAATACTTTTTGCTAGAAAAAACTGCCCACATCATAATTTGTAAAGGCTGGAATGTAAACTGAGATTATCTCCAATACTACAGAGCAGCATTCCAAGAATAAAGCTCAGAGATTAGGACAACAGAGAATAAGGAGAACTGAGTTGCATGGATTACAGGAAGGCAGGAAGAGGAGTCTGATGGCAGTGATATTTTGGGGGTGATCCAGCTAGCTGTGAGACAAGACTGACTGATGCATTCTCATGAGGATCTAGAGGCAGAGCAGTACAAAGTAGTGATCACAGCAGCCTAGAGTGTAAAGGTTACAGGACAACCTCCAGGTATCATTTGAATCAAGATAATTCTTTTTTCCTAAATCTGTTAATGAATAACAGAACTGACAATTGACATAAATATTCAAGTAACAATGTCCATCTCTCTGGAAACCCCTCTGTCCAAAGAGGTATCACTGGTCAGGAGCAGGTTTTAGGTTAGGCTTCAGCAGAATAAGAGTCTTTTGTAAAACAGTGATGTTCTGGAGTAAGAGAGGAAAGAACAAGTGTTGCTGCCAGCAGATCAAGAGAGACATTTCCTTTCTTGAATGGTGCTCTGTGAAAGGAGGAAATACAGTGCTATTATTACTCTAATAATTAAATATCTCTGTGCTTCTGTGGAAAAGCATGAATCTCTGTAAATCATCCCCCCCAAAAAGTGCCTGAAAACCATTAATAGAAATCCTCAGGAAACCTAAAGCCAGAGCAATACACTTGAAATGTTCTGCCAAAAAGCCACCTGAGGCCTCCAAACCTGTCACCTGTAGGTTCAGTAGAGATGTGGAAAACTTTGTTTTTCCATTCCAAGAGTCATTTACAAGTATTTGAAGAGGGCTCAGGTAGGAAATAAGGAAAAATTAAAGGCATGTCTTTGCTACAAAACACTCCAAAGCCCCAGCACCTGAAGGCAGGTAGGAATATTCCCTCCCTGACTCATGTGGAGCAGTGGGCTGATCTGGTCTGAGGGATTTTCCTCCCCAGTGACTGGGGAATTCTGGGCTTCCTTTACTGCTCCACTGGTGGGACTGTGGAAAGCCAGTGGAGCACTTCCAGAGTCTGAGTGCTTTAAACAGCACTGATTCTGGGTGTCCATGAGAAGATGGGGAAAACTCAAGGAAAATCCCACTCTGACTGCCCTGAACTCAGGAGCAGATTCTGGCAACTGAGCCTATTTCAACCCCTGCTCCCCTAGCACAGCCCACATGACACCCAGTGTAGGGATGGGACAATGATCTACAGTCCTTAGGAGAGAAAACTAAGCCTACATTTAATCAGAGACACATGACATGTTAATGGATAACTGCAGATTAATTGAAACCATTGCTGCAACCAGCTAGGAGCTTAGAAGGCAATATCACAGAAATGGTTTAGAGCTACTTGTGCTGATTAGGCATCAAAGATCTTAAGCAATGTTGCATATATTGAATATTCTGTTCTTTGGATAAATTGTTTGATGGGCACTTTGGAAAAGTTAGCTGAGCTCAGCAGACAGAAAATTGGCATGGAGACCATGCCAATATAGATCTGCCACTGTTTGGAATATAAAAGAATAAAGCCTCTGTTTGTAATCTGCTGTGTGAGAACAAAGCAAAAAATACCTCTAAATAAGAAAACATCAAGTTTTTTCATGTTCTTATATGTCTCTGATGCAGCAAGTCTGCATCAAATGACCTATAAAACTTAATGTGGGGAGAATCCTTCCCAAAAATCTAGCTGCACAAGCAGATGAAGCCTAATATGAGGAGGAAAGGAAAACAAGCCACTTTCAAAGTTGGGTATTTTATTACATATTTAGCTTGCTATATATTGAAAGAATCACATGAAAGAAGAATAATGTTCCTGTTTACATTCATATGTTCCTTATAACTCAGCCATATCAGACAAATCCTCTACCATGTCTGTAATGTCAGAGAAATCATCACAGGTCTGTGGCTGCCCAATGGATGTGCATCAGTGTGGTACCCAAAGCTCCCTGCCAAATCTCTGGGTGTTTGTACCCCACAGAAAACAGAGCTCTGTTTTCACATCCCTGTGGCTGATGTGGACCATCAGGGAAGCAGCAGCTTGGTCCATGTGTGCCCAAACAAAGAGCATCCTGCACCCCTCTCTTGGTGCTGTGTTTGCTGAGCACTCACACACGTGGCTTAAGGGGAAAGCTGCCATCTCACCCCAAAATATTACACATGAGATGTCCCTCTGAAACCAATTTCACCAAAAGTACTGAGAAACAACCTCAAGAATCCTGTTTGAAGTCCATAAACTCCACTATGCTCAGTAAAGGAGATGCAATCTTTCAGGAAACACTGGATTTGCCATCAAAATGCCAGGGTTTTTAATTAGAATTTATCATCATTCTTATTCTGAATGTATTTTAGGCAAAGATGTCACAAAGAAGCACAGGACCTTCCTGGCTACCATTTTATGGGTAAACCACACCTCTCCTATCATGGTAAGTGTTAAAAAAAGCCTGACTTAGCTGAAAAGGTCTGAAACAGAAGATTGAGGAAGATGTTCAGGCCCTACCTCTCCATCATTGAGGAAAAAGGGATGAAAGATCAAAGACAGGGTGAGAGAGGGATTTGTCTCCCTGCCAATGCATTTTGGCAGCTCCACAGAATTGGGATGCCCATATAACTAACTCTTTAATTACTGTCCTTGCCATCCAGCCCAAACTGCCTTTGGAGTGTCTGGGCATTAGCAAGCACTTGCAATTGTTGCTAAGCTGCTTAGGAAATCTAAACTTTCATGTGTCAGAAAATTGGGTTTCCAATTGATATTTTTATTCTTTCTTTTGCTGTGCATTGCAGGAGGAGTCTGTCTCCCAAGGAAATCATTAATCTTTTGTTTAAAAGTGTTTGCTGTTGTTTTGTTTTTTTTTTTTCTTTTTGTTTCAAGTGTGTTTCATCCAAACTTTTACAGGTTTTGGAACTTCTCACCTGAAAATGTGTTTCTTACTGCAAGTAAACTCATTGAAGCCATTGGGATTGGTCAAGTCAATAATGACTGCAGGGACTACAATCCACAGGACTGCCAGGAGGCAACTGCAAACACTGAACAGAAGGTTCCAGCCTTCTCTAGCAAAATAATTGCACCTCCTGACTTGATGGTAAATCCTGAAGGTTTTGTAAGATGAATTAACCACTACTAAGAAAACACATCAAGGGAAAAATTAATATTAACTGACTCACCTTAGACTCATGGAATGTTTTGGGTCAGAAGGGACCTTAAAGCTCATCTCCTTCCAACCCCCCTGCCCTGGGCAGGGACACCTTCCACTAGACCAGGTTGCTCAATGCCCCATCCAACCTGGCCTTGGACACTTCCAAGGATTATCTCCATGTTAGAATCCCATATTAGTTCACACTAGTTGAATTGAATTTGTTGCAGAAAGGTTATGGGCAGTGTCAGCTTTACACCATTACAGGCAAAACATGTCTCCTGCATGTTTTTTATTCCAAAGCCTTTTACAGTGACCTAAGATGTTGGATCTATAGCTCATTTTTTTCCCCCTGTGTTAAGTCCAAGAAGATCTTGATATTCCTATGTATTCATTTGTTCCCATGGGATACTGATATCTGATCTCTTTGGGTATTCCAATTTGCAGTCCAAAACCACAAAAATAGTTTGGCAGCTAAAATTAATGACTGTTTCTGATTTGGCAAGGTACTTAAACACATGCTCACCTTCAAGTGCATGAGTCCCCCATTAGTGCAATCATTGTTCATTCCATGAGATGAAGCAACTGCTAGCCTGGCACTTACGTGCTTTTGTGTCATATTTTGAAACACACGTTTGGTAAATAAGTAATCAGAGTTTTTGTCATGAGTTGTGCAAAGCTGGCCTGAAGCTCTGCCTCTTCACTCTGTTAAAGGTTTGTGTAGTCATTTCCACTAAATTCTTAAATTTATACACAGCTCTGTTAAATCTAAAAATATATTGTCTGTTTTCATGCAACCTGCAAGACTATAACAGTTCAAAATTCCTGCAGAAAACCAATCAGACAGACTTTAACTCTAAGTCCACTACAGCATCTCCAGCCTTGATGCCATCTTGAAGTGAAGGAGGTCACAGAAATCTTTCTGTGAAGTACTTAGGGCACTCCCTCATTACCTCCATAAAATGGATGTCACAGTTTACAGTGTTGTAACCCAAGCTGGTAAACACGACTTTGATGCCATGGAGATGTAATGGACTTGCACACAAACCAAAGTGCTGTCCCTCAATTGCCATTTGTTTTCTCCCTGAGCAAAAAAAAAGCCCCTGGGGAAGCAATGATTGTGAGGATGTTCACAAAAACACAACAACATGTGATGGAGTGTTTGTTTTAATTTAGAAGACTAATTTTGAGTAAAAGAGAATGGGTTATGTCAGTTGTATGTTCTTTATGTGTGCTATTCAAATCATGGAAAATCTGCCTTGCAAGGAAGCCTAACATCTCTGCAATCCTTCACTACTGTATCCATATGCATCTCTAGGAAATTCTGTAGTCAGTCCAAATCCCAAGTGTTAAGAAGGAAAAGTTTCTAAGAAGTCAAAAGACCGGGGGGAAATCTCACATTTAATTTACACACTACACACTGTTTGGTAAATAGCAGCTATTGTTTAGAGTAGAATGCAGTCACCATTCATTATATTTTGACTCTACATTCTTCATTGGGAATTCAGGAAGTGGTTCAGACTAAAATATTCCCTTATGTTATTTGACCTGTAAAAACTTGGAGACAGGCCAGATTCTGCAGTCCTTAAACAGACAACACTCCCATTGACTGTGGGATTGGACCTCAAAGTTGACTGGGCTGTAGCCTGTGCAGCTCAGCTCAGTGCAGTCACTTGGGGCACGGGGTGGTGACACACTGAAAATGAGACCACTGGATTTGGTTGGGGCTGTAATCCACCTCTCTAGAGAAACAGTGGGAATTCCCTGCCCCAGTGCCTTAGAACCAAACTCTGTACAGAACTAAACAGAACTAAACACCTCATGGAATTATTACTCCAATTATTGTTCCTGCTGCTTCTTCTGATAGAAAGGCACTATTGAGTTGGAGGTAATCTGTAGCTTTTCAGTGGATTCCTTGACAGAGCACACTCAGAACAAGATTCTCAGGGTTAGGTTCACTCCTATTTATTTAAAGAAGTAGGTATCCAAACACCCTGGGAGCCTGGGTTTCACCACCTTGTATTTTGAAGCACTGATGCATTTGAAAATCAAGGTAAACTCCCAGAATTAAGGAGACAATTCTGCCTGTGGTTACACTTGACCCTTAAGACTCCATTTAAAATTCTTGTTAAATTTAGGATCATAGAATGGTTTGGGCTGGAAGGGACCTTAAGGATCATCTGGTTACAATCCCTTTGCTGTGGGGAGGGACACCTTCCACTAAACTAATTAATGGTTGCTCTTTGCCTGACCTAGCCTGGCCTTGAGCACTTCCAGGGTTGGGGCAGCCACAGTTTCTCTGGGCACCCTGTGCCAGAGCTTCACTCCCCTCAGAGTCAAGCTTTTCTTCCTAACAGCTACTCTAAACCTCCTCTCAGATTATCCCTTGTCCCAGGCCTTCCCTCTCATCCTGCCACTCCAGTTCCTGAATCCTGGAGTCCTTCTCCAGCTTCCTTGTAGGACCTCTTCAGATACTGGAAGGAGGTCTCCACACAACCTTCTCTTCTCCAAAAGAAGAAGGGAACTGAGTTTAAATCTCAACACAAGTCTTGAGGGAGGTGGGCAGAAGCATTTCCCTGGGATGATATTCCAGCTGTCATCACCCTATACCTTATCCCTCTCTGAAAACTTTGGACACATAAAAAGGGTTAAAACCAAGTAGGATCCACAACCTCCAAGGGAGCAATTCCTGTTGGAGTGATGCTGAACTTCTCAGAAAACCACAAGGCAGCCACCAAAGGATTCTTTCACAGGGTGTCCTGATCCTGCAGGCTTTTCCACCTGGACACCCCAGCTCACCTCAAAATGTGGTTCATCGATGCTGCACAGCAAAATGCACCTTCAGCAACGACCTGCACAGCATGCACTGTGTACCCTATGACCAGTTTTGTGTCTGCAAGAGGGAAGATAATTTATCCTTATGGATTTCATTGTTAGGGAAGGCACTGGTGCTCCTGGAACACTTTGGAAAACACCCCTTGGAAGGTATGAACAAACAACTGAGTGTTTTGTTCAAATCAGCGCCTGATATTTTTAGGCTGCCGCACTTGATGTTTAACATTTATCTTCAGAATTTAATCTATCAGATAGGAAATGCTTAGTTTGGCAGAGGCAGGAGGATTACTCAGTGTTAGCTCACTGGCTACATTTCCACAGGCTTTAAGACATTCTTTTTGAGACTTCATGTTTTTTTGATAGCGAGTTAATGCCTGAAGGTTGCTTCAACATTCTTCTGCACAATGGAACCAGGTGAGTCTTTGTGTAGCCTTTTCTCCTTGCTCTCACTCTTTGTTCCATGAGGACATTTGCCCTCTAGCACCCTGTGACTCAGAGCACATTCCCTTCTGGAACTGAAAAGGAAAATGGAGTTCTCTTCCTTGGTATCAGCTGCAAGTTTTGCAAGATGCAGGTTTTATATCCACTCCCACACCCTTTTTTGGGATTTTTTATATTGAGATTTGAATGATCTTGTGGAATTCTGTAAATATTTTATTACATATTTTATAGGTGGTGTATTTTATATCTCACAGTCTTCTTGGAAGTGCAGCCATTGAGTTCAGTTTCTCCTGCCCCATGGTTGAGCTGTAACTGCTTCCATCTGTCTAAACCTATGTGCAGTTCACTAATTGTTGACCCCTTAGGTAGGACTTGCTGTTTCTATGGCTTTATTGTTAATCATTAGATTCAGGAAAAATAAACCCCTTTGACATTACCAATAAGGGGTTCCAAGAATGAAGAGAAAAATTCCTCCCTCTTTAATTGCTCTTAGCATTTTTAAAATGCATTCCTTCAGCAACTGAGGAGAAAATGCCAATGGATAGGCCTGGTTCACAGAATAAAGGACTTGCAGGAAAATTGGATTAAACTACCACTACTGCAAACAGTTCTGAGAGAGATTAATTTTTCCTCAAAATAGTGCTGAAAAATTTGTCTGCAAACACTCTTTGCCTGTGGGTTTCATTCATATTTATCTACATGGATTTCCCATGGTGATACATTCAGAGAGTAAACCACATGCTGTACTTTCTATCATCCTCCAATGACACCTTGCCAGGTTTTTTGACAAACCCTGCAAAACCCCTTTCTCTCTGGTTAAAGAACTTGTCTTTCCTCACAGGGCAAAGACAAGAAATCTGATGTAAGTGGCTTCCAGACTGTGTCAGCTTCACACAATTTATAAAACAATGAATATTTTCTTTAAAAAAATGTAGAGTACATGTGACTTGTTATTTTTCAAGATGTTTTTATAATCTACCATTATTGCTGCATTGTTAGATGTTGGATTTTTTTTTCTCCCAAGATAAATAGCACACAATTCTCTCTTGTTCTTTACATTCATCACATGCTACATAAAAATACATCTGTGTTCCAGCAAAACCTATGGACAACTGGGGATAAATATTTTCCTTTTAAAAATTAATTTTTCAAAATGTTTATTTTGAGAATTACCAGTTTTCATCTCATTTCATTATTTAAGCCAAGAACTGTGACGAAAGGAATGCTTTTCAGTAGCCTAAATTAAAAATACTTGTTCTTTTTTTGGTTTTTAGCCTGAGCTATAATTCATATTTTGAAAACAAATTTGCAAAGCAAACAAGAAAAGAAAACTTGCCATATGGAGAGATCTGGGGGGTTGTGAGTGTGGGATATGTTGTTTGCTTTGTTCCTTTTTCAGATTTTAGGTTTTTAAAAACTGAAAAAGGAATTTTTCCTCAAGTAAAAAGAAATGATGCTCACTCATTATCAGAATGTGCTCAAGAGTCTAAACCAAGATAATCATTGCTCAATGACTGATAAGTCATTAATTCCAATTATGAAATAGGCTGTTAAACAAACTTATTTATGTATTTTTCAGAGAGTTGAAACATCCATCACCCCTTGGTTACAGGCTGCCCCATCCCTGGAAGTGCTCAAGGCCAGGTTGGATGGAGCTCTGAGCAGCCTGGGATAGGGGAAGGTGTCCCTGCCCATGGGAGGGGGGGTGGAACTGGATGAGCTTTAAGGTCTCCTCCAATCCAAGCCATTTTGTGTTTCTCTTATTCTCACCATGAATAAAAAAAGGTAAAATATGCAAAGAACAAACACAGTGCAGCTGTGTCCCACCAGAGTGCCCCTTTCCCTGGGAGTGGCACAGGGCACAGGGGTACAAACCAAACACCACACACAAGCTGGAGAGCAAAGACCTCAAAAAGAGGAGCAACACCAACAAAATCCCAACGAAATAACAGCAAAGGATGACCTGGGAAATGAAAGAAGTGACAAATGCCTGCACTCCTTGCCCAGGGTGAGAGGCACATGGTGTTAGAGCATGAGAGGAGCTGGGCTCCAGGGCAGAACCCAACTGAGCACATCTGCTCTGCTGTGTGTAATTTGGGTTAGTGAATCCAGAGAGTGATCTGAAGAGCATTGCTGAGCTGAAGAACTTGTCCAGGAAGACTGAAGGTGAGGAAAACCTCTGCAGACAAGACAGAGTTGGTTTTACCGCAGTTGGTGTTTCAGTCTCTCTCATCTGGTTTGGGCTTTACATGGCAGCTGCATAGAAGAAACCTGAGCTGTGCAAGGATAAATGAATTTTACCTTTATCAAATAATATATAGGCATTATTTGACACTCACAGAAGGAACTGATGGCAAAATTCACCTTGATTTATGTTTTCAGCTCTCAGCTCTCCCTCTGTACATGATGAAATCAGAGGTATTCAACTACTGTATTGAATAAGAGAATCAGCCTGGCTTTGACATGTAGGGACAGTATTACATATAAAATGTGCACTCACATGCATTCAGAGCTCAAAATGACAGAGAAAAACCTTGCTCCTTCTAAAAAATCCCTGCCACTCCTCTGTTCTGTAATTTCACCCAGCATTTTCATTACAATTGTAAATTGCTTATTTCTAAGAAGGAGAGGAAGGTTCAGTGGAACTCCAGCTAGGTGTTTGATGTCCAGCTCTTGGAGCTTATTTTAAATTCTCTGTCTCTGCTGAGAATCTTTTTTTTTTTTCACATAAAATATATCACCAGACTCATTAGAGACCTGGGAACGGAATTAAAGGGCAGTGACAGGTACAGCTGAGTATGTAACTGCAAATTAATTTCTTCATGTGAATTACAATCATTATGTTTGCAAATGGATTCATTTTCAATGGAAAAAAATCTGTTCTCGTGAGAGAAAAATTCTGCTTCTATGAGATAATTACAGTTTTGGCCTATCTCTTTTATGGAATTCCCTTTAAAGGCTGCTGATTACACCATGAAGAGCAGCAGCTGGTGAGTATCTTATTTGATTAACAATTCAAGCAAAATTTACATAAAAACTTAGCACAGAGGATCAGGATTTCCAGAAGATGGATGGAGCCCTGACTGCTGTGTCTGCAGTGTGACTGATTTCAGTGCAAGTCCTTGCTCTGTGTCTGTAGATTGAATAGGGCAAACATTCCCAAACTGATTTAATGCATGTTACCACTCAATTCTAACTGTCTGCAAACAAAGTCATTAGAGAGTCATTTGCATATTTGAATTGCCTTCATGGTTTTGTTTGGTGCTTTTTTAGAGATATGTGGGGTTGTGTTCCCTGCTCTTGCTACAGAAATTTATCAGTGATGTTTTCAAGAGGGTAGGGAAGCAAAATGCAAAGCCAAGATGACAGCAAATATGGGGGGTTAATATTTTATGTGTGGCCTTCCAGAACAGAGCAGCCAATTTGTAAATGAGATATTTTTTGTTGCAAGGTGTATGAAAAGATTTCAATGTTTTCATTACAACAGTCTGAAGATCTGATTTACACTACAGGGAAGAGAATTTTGAAGCATTTTGAATACAAATGCAAAGAAATGGGGAAAAAAAAAAAAAAGAAATAAAAGCCTCAGCCTTTGGTTTTCATCTGCAAGTGAAATCAGTGATTGGTTCCAGCTTCAAACCTGAGTAAGGTGAATAAAACCCCTCAGTTTTGTGCTGTTCCCCTGCTCAGCTCATCCTCCTGGAAGGCTGTGTGGTCCTGTTGCTCCTACCCACAGAAAGGTGAAAAATGCCACTCATTTTGGCTGCTCCCACAGGCACATCACAGGGATTCAATTCAAATCCTGGAGCTTTAGGATCAACCCTTCCAGGTGCCTTGTCAGGGACACAGTGTGCCCCATTCCTATCTGAAACATCATCTTCAACTCATTTCTATCCTTTTTTCCCCTTTTTACTGCATTTCCTAGAGCTCTGTGAATCTTGTTGTGGTCTGTCCTCGGGTTTGTCACAGCGCCTGGCAATGTCACCAACTCTGTCTTCCCTCTGTCCTCACAACTGGGACTCAATTTGCCAGGGCCAGTTGGACACAAAGAGTCCCTTCAAAGGGTTTGTGTGAGGGCTGTTGTCACTGCACCACCAGCTCAAGGCTTGATCTTATCCCTCTGAACTGCCCTGACAGCAGGATCGGGCCCCAGATGAGATAGTGTCTCTGAGTCTGTGCTGTGAAAATTCCCACTGCTAAAATGCAGCCTTTCTCTTTCTTTGCACACAGTCCTCAGGACCTCTCAATAGCAGCAGGCAAGAAAATTCCAGTGATGCCAGAGGGATCTTTACTTGTCTGAAGCAGAAGAGAATCCATGGGAATTCTCAGAAGCTTTTTATCTCTTGCTCCCTGCAATTATTTTCTATGCTAGAAGCATAATTGAGGAGGAAAAAAAGGAGATTACATCAGCTACTGAGTAGAAAAATATCAAGAAGAAATGACACACACTGTGGAACAGAAAGATACTTCAGTGCACTGGGATCAGAGAGCAGCACTTGCTTCCAAGGTTGGACATGGATTTCCCACACAACCTTAAAGAAATTGTAATTTTTCATTGCCCCATAGGAAGTGTCTAGGATAAAACTGGAGGCTCAGAGGTGTTCACAGAGGACAGCAGAGAAAGCTCTATAAATACCCACAGAGTCACAAAACAAAAACCCTGTGAGAGAAAGATGTAGGAAAACATAAGCAGTCAGGAATAATTACTCCTTTAGAAATAAAAGAAAGGACAGATTGCTTTGCCTGGAGATGCAGGGCCCACCTGCACTCTCCTTGAAAAGCCACTGCTGTAGGAGAGTGCCCTTCAATTATCAGGCTGTCACAAAACCCCCTCAGTTCTCCTTTATTCTGAGGGGATGCATTAAAAACAAACATAACTCCCTCTTAAGTGCATTAGGAAAAGTGGGTCAAGTGGCACCATGCACACCTACAGTGGGGATTTCCCCATTCCCAGCTGAAGCCACCTGACAGCCTTAATTTAAGCAGAAAGCCAAAAAGTGAATTATTTTCTCCCTTCCTTCCCTGCTGCCCTCCAAAAGCCAGATAAAACAATCCATCTCCTCTCACCAGCAGCTGGTTGAAAACCTGGAATGGCAAACTGCAGCCAAGGTGCTCATGGCCAAGTCCTGCTGAGGACACAGCAGACCCTTCTCCCAGGCCTTTTCCACAGGCACTGGGAATTCACCACCACCAATCTCTAGGTCTGATTTCACCACAACTTGGGTTGTACTTGGCCTGGCTGGGGCTGCATCCTACCTTTGGATTAGACAGGGCAGTTCCAGGCATCACACTGGGATGAGCTGCTGCAGCTCAGCATTGCTCTCCTAGGCAATGATGGAAAAATCAGAGTTTTGGTACACAAGCATCCCAAAAAAGAAGGGGAAGTCCTGGTTTGTGACCCAGAGTTTTCTACTCTTAGTTCATAAATGTTCTTTCTTTGTTTCTTACATGAGACTATAAGAAAGCTGGGCCCCCAAGAGTGCATTTTACACTACTTCCTTCAGCTCATAGCGACTTCCCATAAAATATTTTTGATTTAATAAACCATCTTGCTCTATACATTAAAATTCCTCCACCTACAGTAAACGAGACTGTGACAATTAACCAAAACCACAGAGACCCTAATAAACTGTAATAGAAAGGATTTAGAATTTCTTATTTCAACAATTTAGAAAAGCCAACGATACCTTTTCTAGTGGGCACCCTAGGAGAAACTTTAAAAGGGCCACAAAATGCCCTTTAATTGGATATTAAATTTGATTATTCAGAAATTCCCAACACAAAAAGAAAAAGGAACAGAGCACAGAACATGCACATAAACTCTTTAGATAAGCAAATGCCAACACCATGGAATTTCTGTCTGGATCAGTGAGGACCAAACTAAGAGTGCAGCACTCAGTAGCTCTGATGGAAAAAGAGACTACTAAAATATTTTCTATTTAATGAATAGAGAAATGTGGGTAATTATTGCCACCAGTTCGTTGGACACTGAGCCTGCAGCCCACAGAGACACAGAGCTCTGCCTGTCCCAGGCATGAGTTAAAAAAGAAGGCTTCCAACAATGGTCCTGCTAAAACACTGGGAAAAATGAGCACAGGGCTGTGCATTCACAGAACATTTAGTTAACACAGCCTTCATATTTATTTTTGAGACAACTGCTCTGCAAGGTCAAGATTTTGTTCTTTGAATTCTATGCATTATTAGGAAGTCATAATTTTAAAATTCCAAAGATAAAAGGTAGGATTTTGCTGAGGAGGAGGGAAAGGTAGATATAAATACCACGTCTCCAAAATTCCCAGGCATAAATCCTGTAATTTAAATCTCCTAAATCTGTGAGTGAAGCCACACTTTATGTTTACAGCTGTTGTTCAGAGTGGAGAAACCATTTGGCCCGGGTCTGAACAGCATCTTATGTCTTTAGTCTAGCCTAAAATTTATTATTCATGGATCATGGTTCTTTCCTTTAAGAGCACTTGGCTAGAAAGCTCTGCATTTCATGCATCAATCTCACTTGGATTAGCAAAGAAAACACTTAGCATTAAAACAATGCCAATGTGTTTGCATACAGAATGATGAACAAGAAGCTCTTCAGATGAATAAATGCATGTGTCAGTTAAGCTGCTTGGGTTAATGTTATATTCCTTCATCCTCCTTGCTTAAAAAATTAGAAGAAAATGTTATATGATTCATGAAGAAAACCTGGAGGGAAACTACAACACATCCTATGACTTTGTGTTTTCTTCCCCACCCTTTGTGGGCTGTAGGGAACAGCTGCTCACTGTCTAAAATAGCAACTCCCTTCTCAGTCTTTTTCACCTCAAAAGGAAGGCATCTTATCTGCCCAGTTTTCTGAGCCCAGGGAGGTGTAAACACTCACTTCCTACTGGGAGCCTTCACACATTTCAGCTCTGTGAACCCTGGCACCCAAAGGCCAGAACAACACCTGGCCTGATTTTGTGTCTCACTCCTTTGTCCAACATCCTCCTGCCTGTATTGCACCTTTCCCTTTCGGCTCTGTTTGCTGCCTCCCCTCAGGCCACCGAGCCAGAGCTGCTGAGGCAAAGGGTGGGGATGGCATTTGGTTTGTGATACCTTATCCCTGGCCTGATACTGCTGTCTCACAAGAAAGCTTCTTAATGGCAAGATAACTCAGCAGCTTTCTCAGGGTACCAGCGTTTCACATCAGCTCCTGGTCCACTGTTGCACAAGTGCTTCCCAATCCTTCCCATTTTAATGCCACTGCAGAGTTCTTCCAGGACATTTTGTGATTTCCACCCCTGAAGCTGCAGAATCTCCACAGCTCAGTACACTGCTCCAGCTCCTCTACCTCAGCTGGAGGAAAAGTGCTATTGAAAATACAACTTAATCTTTATTTATGGGTTTCTGTATTTCAGAATGAGATTTCTTTTTAAAACCTGTCAAAATTTAAATCCAAATGGCTCTCTTGGTTTCAAGCCAAGACCTTTTCCTGATAAAGTAGAGCAAGGAAACTTCTGTAAAAGTGGAAGTGTCTCAAAAGAATTTAGCAGAGGGTCTTGGTGATAACAGAGGGTCTTGGTGATAACAGGGTTGATGGGCAGTGACTGCATCAACCCCCTAAAGTAAAATAATTGCATTTTCACCAGTAAAAAAAGTCTTCTTTTTTCATTTGCACTGCACGAGGGAACTTTCTCAAAAAAGTGGCAGAGTATAGGTCAGATTTTTTGTTCAGTTTTAATTTAAACCCTTTGTTGAAATGAGCAGACATTCTGTATTTCTAGCAGAGCTACTCAAAAGAGAAGAAAACACTCAAATATCCTTGGGATTTGAAGACATGGACATCTGCTTTTTACTCAAACTGTTGCAAAGCACACACTAAAATATTCATTAATCTAACTGTGGGCCAAATCCTGGAAAAGCTTCCCTGCCCCACATGAGTTCTCCCCCTGCCTGTGTGGATTTGGTTCCCAGCAGCCCCAGTTATTACAAGCCAGATTCCAGCCCTCTTTCCCACACTGCTCATGCTAACACATGGGTAAGCTGTTGATTTAAACAGGAATCCTTGGAGACTCCAGTGCTCCTTGACCTACCCAGACCTGCCACCACAATGGTTCATTTGGAAAGGTAAGGACTTCCCAAATTCCCACCCTGTGCCTGCTGGGCCACCCTCAGCCCAGCTTTAATATCCTCATTATAATGCCCACACTCCTCTGCTGAGGAGCAAGGGGAGATGCTCCTCACAGGAATCTGGATAACAACCTCAGGTCCATCCAAACTTCTGGGATTCCAGAGCTCAGGAAAAACATACAAGCACCACCAAAAATCCAACTTGGACCCTGGCAACTGATGGCAACGTTTTATCTCCTGACCAGAGTGCCAAAATAGGCTAAATACACCCAAACACTTAAATTTCTGGATTTGCACTGAATTACAGGCAGCTAAAGACATTTAATAATTAAAGTAGATTAAAACTGCAAGGCTTTAATTATTCAGTGCAACCATCCCTGTGGCAACTTTCACAACAGACGATAGTGCACTTTTCACACAGTTCCCCTGAGTGAAATCCTGCTCTTTGCAGATGGTGAGGGTTTCAATTTGTTTTCTTTTGATTTGGATTCTTTGCTTTTGCAATGGAGTTCCGGGTTTCTTCTATCTGATAGAAGAAACTGATGTTCTGTCATGGACCTGAACCGGCTGCAGGTCACAGAAAAGATGCAAATTTGCATCAAATCTTAGAAAGCATGAGGCCAAAAATCCTTACAGATCACCCTTCACTACAGCACACTCTGCAAGGGTTTGGGTTGTGTTCTTCTGTTCAGCTGCATCCTCTGTGTTGCATGCAAAAGTCCATTTATGTAAATTTTCTAATCTAACAGGCTTCCCATCATGAGGTTTTTCATCAAAAGGTCTTTTCTTTTTTATAAAAATTAAGATTTTCCTTTAATTGCCTGAAATGATTCCATGACTTATCCCAATTCTAGATTTTGCTTCAGCCAAACTTCTTCAAGGCAAATTTACAAAGGTTTTAATTAATATGAAATTAACTTAAAAACTACTGAGGGGATATTTCCCACAATGCTGCTTTTATTCAGTACATATGTAACAATTCCTTCTTCCCTCTATTTTTTCCTGTAGATATTCAGTAGAATTTTGCAAGAGAGAACAAAGAGAAAAGCCATGAATTAGAGATTCATCCCTGTATTTTTAATTCTGAAAATCTTGTGTGAAGCAGGTCCTGGGACAGCATCCCACCCCAGGCATCTCTCATTTGCCCAGTGAACCCCTTGCTCAGCAAATCACTGCAGGTTTCAGTGACCTTGGCAGTATTGTAAGGGTCACATTTTCCCATGGATGGATTGTTCTGAAACAGTTTCTCCAGTGTGTCAGGCACACTGGCTGTTCTCTGGCATCAGGCATGCATATCCTCTTGGCTTCTTTTTCTCTTAAACAAATATATTTATTGTGTCTGCCACGAGAGAAACCTCCCTTCCCTGAATTTCAGCTTTTTGCCATTTCTCCCTTTTTCCCTTCCCTCATTCTAAATAGAAAGGTGTTAATAAACTACACCCCTTCTGTGATGTTGTGGAAATCCCTTTCTCAGATTTCTGGATGTAACAGAATGAGCAGAATATCTTCCACATCCCAAACAGCAGTCCAGGGGTGTGATGGGCATAGAAGCAAGTCATTGTTAATCTCAATATTTACACTTAATTTCACATTCCAAACAGCAGTCCAGGGGTGTGATGGGCATAGAAGCAAGTCATTGTTAATCTCAATATTTACACTTAATGTGGAATGAAACAACCAAGCTCAAAACAGAGGAGGCTTTTCCTTTCTCACCTCAAAAGTATGTGGAGAAACCTTCAACAGTGAATCCCAGGGGAGTCCCAAACTCTGGTGAAAAGTTCAAGCCTCTAACAAATCTATAGATCCTCTAGGATATATAGAAACCCTGCTCCATGGAAAAGAGGTTTCAAATGGGGGAGAATTTGTCCTAGAATTGGGTTTTGTGTAGCTTATTGTCAAGCAATAGTAAGGATAATCATCATCATCATCATCATTTGCACTGCACAATGGGTCCAAGTGTGCAGGGAAAAAAGTAATTTACTAACAAAACCTTACACCAATTAACTTGGGTAAAAGCAATAACTGCAAGAACCCTGTACAAAAATAGATACAGAAAGGAGGGTAAATAATAGTTCACATAAAAAGCTGTTACATGGCTTAATAAAGCTGTCAATCACATTAATAGCTTTTTCAATCAAATGTGTGTTCAAACATCTGCTTGGGGAAAGCAAGAATTTACATCACCATGCTGAAAATAAATCTAAAAAGCAGCAAATTTCTAACCCATTTTGCTTTACAGTGGGAAATGAAGAGCATCAACCCACATTTAGAAAGGAATGCTAGTGAGCATACCCAGTGCCTACATTTCTTTGCACACTTTTTGTGAAAACACAGTATTTTCATTTTTAACATTGTTAGACATGATTTATCAAGCATTAGAAAATTTAATTTGTGAAGGTAACTGCAACTATCACCACGTTTCCTGCAGTCAGGGCTTCTTTCAGAGCACACAGGAAGAGCTGATGAAGCTCCAAGACTTTTCACACTGATTGTTTCAAGGCAGCAACAACCTCAGGAAAGAGCATTATGGAGAATTATTCATTCCCTTCAAGAAAATAAAATATAGGGAGATATGAAGAACTGAAATCTAGAAAGTGAGAATGGAAATAACTGCCCAGAGCAAAATTATCACTTCAGGGAAAAACTAAATACATACAAAGAACTATTGACCCTTTTCCTTGGTTGACCTCTAAATTCAAGGGGTAATGAAGTAAAAATGAAGAGAGCAGTGGACTCAACATGTGAGCACCTTCTTGGAATTTATACATCCTGATATTCCTTAGGACTAGGCAATCCAGCTAGGAGAAGATGACTTAATGTGGGGTTTTTAGGACTGGTCAAGGTTTTTAGTGAATCCTGCCCAGCTGTGGGGGTGTTCACTAGGTGTGAGAAGGGAGAAGAGAGGAAATTCCCATTCACTGAAAAAAAAAGCATGTATGAAAACCAAATGAGTAAGAAACTTGCTGACTCACTACCAAAGGGCATTGTGGAATTAATCATCCCTACTCCTTCCCCAGAGGTCAGAAAGAATTAGTTTGCTGTAATATTTTTGGAGTATTTGAAATACCTAGAAACTAAATCAGCTGAAAAACACAGACCCTGACTGGGAAAGTTTGGAAAGGGTTTCTAACAAAATAGGGACCAAAATAGGCTTTTATGAACAGCTCTGAATTTACTCATGTGGTTTCCCTATGAAGCTGTTATTTGAAAATATCTTTGCTCTGCATCTGTGGGGAAGCACAGGATTTGCACAATAGCAGCAAGAAGTCAATCTCCACCATCTCCACTGAATCCTGCTGAGTTCACCTCTTCAGGGCCCAAAAATTTGCTAAAAATATTTCAGTAGAGCAATAAGTACAGGAGCACCTCAAGAAAGAAGGAGAAAAAAAATAATGGATGTTTTGCAACACTAATCAGAAAAAAAAAATAGCTTTAAACTCCAGATCTGCCTTCTTGCCTCAAATTGTGTTTCTAATTTACCAGACCACGTGTGCTCTCAAGTACAAGTGTGTGTGCAGCTTAATTGACTTCACATACTTAGAGCTCAGCTCAGATATTTTGCTAGATCAATTCATACAATAAAAATTGCAGAACTAATACCACATGTTATTTAATGCCTATTAAAACATGCTCATGTATTAAAAAGTATGTCAGAACCTAAGTCTACAGCATTTCTCAAAGAACAAAGGTCACTAAGGTGGACAGTGAGAAGTGTGTGTTTGCAACATGCTGAAGGATGGAAAACCTCCTTTATTTCTCTTTTTACCAATATCTGCCACTGGTCAGCCCATCACAAGTAAGAACTGGTCCCATTTGATAGAGTGTGGCAAAAGGGCAATTGCACTTTAACATCAAGGGCTAAAATCTCTCCTGCCACAAAGTAGAAACTTATTCTGCCAGTGGATGAGAATTTATTTATGGAATTTGGAACCTATTTTCATCACCAGTGGATTGAGTTCTCCTAAAAGAAAACTGTGATAACAATAAAATCTTGTGTACAGTGTGTGGGAATGGATTTTAGTATTTGTATGTCAAGTAATGTTTATGTTCAGTACATATGTTTTCCTGTTTTTACAGTCTCTTTTATGTATCAGGGTGACATTTATGAGGCCAAATTAACACAAGTTGTGGCCTTCTGATGGGATTCAGCTCCTAAAAGGCACACACACTTTGCTGGTGATGCTTCAGCCACACACACAGTCTCCAAAGTACAAACAACACCCATGGAAACAAAGGGAAACACGGAGAGAGGGTTGAACAATAGATGTTCCAGTTCATGGCACATCAAGGCTCCTGTGACACATGGATGGGACATGATTTGTGTTTACATCATGGTCCTCCCTTTGAAATTATCTTTATATATGACTCTGAGGCCTGGTCCAAATGCCAGGGAACTCCACGGGAAGATTCCCAACACCTCACTGAGCTCTGCAGCACATCCCTGTTGTTTTACACACACTCCCACCCCATTTGCTCAAGTATACAACTGACAAGTCCAACCAGAAATTACAGACAATCTGGTTGCATTCCTTAAACCTCAGCTGCCATTTCTCACTTTAAAACCTTGCTGAGCATTGAGCTTGAGAGGAGAGGCTGAAGTGGATCTAAGAGGTACTAAGAGTAAGAAGGGAGAAATACTGATTTTGGCTGAGCCAGTGATTCACCACAGGATCCTTTGCACGTCCTGATCTTCCTGTGCCTCCACTTTTCCATCTGTAATATGGTCACACACACAGAGCATCACCAAAGCCAAGTGCTGCCTCTGACTCTTGAGCAAATACTGTTGCCAAACAAAATAAAATAAAATATGCCATGATAAAAAGGAAAACAAATGCTGGAAATTCAGCCCTTAATTTTCCAGTGGTTCTTTCTACCCCTTCTCCTTTCAATTCCTTTCCCTTGCACATAGGTGCTTGCACAGACAGACACACTACAAAGTAAGATATTTAGGAAATAAAGAGATCAAATCTTCTTTTCCCAAAGACTTATAAAATTATGTTCCTGCAGCATTTTCTGCATGTGCTTCCTTAAACACAGTGCTTTCCTGGGACAATCCTAAGGACCCAGATCCTTTTCCCAGGCCTGACTGCAGCAGCTGGCAGAGACAGACACGTGACCAGAGTAAAAGTGGAGAACTTCAAAATAAAGAAAGATATGTTTTGAGAAAATGCAAAATGATTTAGTGACAGTTCATAGTATTTCCTTCAGGCTAAAACCTCCTTTTTTACTTCACAAAAGCTTCAAGTAGTCTAAAGCCTTACAAAAATAAATAAAACCAAACAATACATAAGATGCCTCTTTGCACCTCTCAGATTAAGTGACCTGAGCCTCCCTTCAGGCCAATTGCACATTACTACTGGGGAATTGATTTATAAGGGACCCTCCACAGGTATCTGACAGCTGTATAAACTATGGAGATAAAGCAACAATGCATCAGCACAGACTGAAAATCATTTAAGCAGCAGAAGCTTTTAAAATAAATATCCAAAAGCTGAATTTACAATAGAATCATTCAGTTAGTTACAAAGCAGAAGTGTTCTTCTTTGCTTTAGAATACCTTTGCAGCGAGAAACTAAGCCTTGGTATTCCCCTTGTCCCTATTTCTTCCCAGAGTTTTAGGTCTAAAAAATAGTGTTACCAGACAGTCTGAAATTTTGCATAAATAAGTCACTAAATGACATAAAATCCAGCAACTGAGTGTTAGAACAGAGCATAATTTTTAACATGAATCTTGCTCTCGCTGCATAAATTTGCATGATGTGAAGCTGCAGTGATCAAAGATCACTGGAGTCAGTAGAGGGACTCTCTCTAAGTCTCTCAGCAGGTTCCAAGAGAGCACAAAAAACATGAAAGGTTACACAAGCTTTGTCCAGCAGCCCAAGGAGTGGAATTATTTCTAAGTTGATGGTGTTCTTTCTCCCACTGACATTAACCTTTACCTTCTGCAGTCACTGTGGCCCTTTTCTCATCCTCACAAGCCAAGCCCATGCTGGAGAATTGAAAACACAGGCATCCTATTTTTCTGTGCTGACATATGTCCAGCTCATATTTCTGCTTTCACACACAGTGACCTCTAGAAACTGCAGCACAGTAATCTGAATTTTTAAAGAAGTGTTCTAAATCAGTTTCAGAAAACACTGGGATGCTGTTCAAAGCAGTATGTCTACATCCAAAATGTGCATGTTCTTATGGTGTATCTCCATGTATCAGGAAAGCAGAGGTTTTGTATGACTGATAAAGGTTTCTGACTCATCTACCCCATCCCTTTTTGGAGTGAAATGTCCCAGCCTGGCTTGGCAGAAATAACTGCACCCTGCTCAAGTGTTTCACACACACAGGGGGTGGCTGCAGGTCTGCAGGGGAGTGACACCTTTGGACACATCCTCAGCATCAATGTAGAGCCACTGAGCAGGTACCCAAGCCAATCCCACTGATCCTTGGCCTTCTACTCCCCTGGCAGGAAGATCCTTGTCACTGATGCCTGGGGAAGCCAACAATTCCTTGTGCTGGTTACAGAGGGGCAAAGCTCCTGGAATTTAGCTGTGAGCAAGAAACATTTTAACTCAATAAAAGAAGGTTGATGAGGTAATATAAAACATTACAGTGGCACCCAGTAGAGTCCCCCAGGTCAGTACCACGCAACTGAAATTGCTCCAAAATAACAAACAGATTCTATATGCAACACAGATTCTAATGACTCTTAAAAATGCCCTCATCACTGGGTTAATTTTAAAGAAGCAGGTATTAATAGCAACTTCTTAAAGTCCTAGAAATGCTTTTCTTAAACTAGCAGATTCACAGCCAAATGCAGCAGTTGATGCACTCGCTTCTTTAAGATGTTTTTTTCTCATTATATTATGGCAGGGAATATAAATCCAACAACTTCTCCATGAGGAGCAGAGATTCCAGGTCCTGCCTCGAGCACAGCCATTGCCCAAAGAGCTCCCACCTGCAGTGATTCCACTGGCCCAGCTCAGGAGTGTGGGGACAGCAGGCAAGGAGCAGGGAACTCCTGCTCTGCACATCCCAGCCTCCTCCTGCACAGGGATCAGCCTCACACACAATCTCACGGGCCAGAACTGCTGCTCTGGAGCTTGCAGCATTTGCTCCATCTGCCAAAGATTCTCCTTTTACTCCCCACATCCCCACCACCCAGACTAAGAGAGAGGATGGGGCACTTCTGTATTCAGGACAGGAAAACTGGGATCACCAAAAGGCTGCAGAGGTGGTCACTGCTCTCCAGTGACTGCAAAGCTCGAACATTTCATTTAGACTAGATGCCTAATTCTTAAATTCCTACATTTAGGAGGCATTTAACTCCTCAGAGTGTCCCAGGTCTTTAATGCCACAACATTATTTACCTTTTCTAGCAAAAGGCAGAGTCTAATTGGAGTTATTTAAATGAAGCCCTGGAACAGCATAAATCAAGCCTATGCACATCTGAAAATTGCAGAAGTCCTGAATTATTCTTCCCCTTTCAGGTTTGGATCTTTTAGATTCATCTACACATTGCTTTGCAGTGGTTTTATTTCAAGTCCTAACTGCAAATACAGATTCTCAACCTTCTAGTACCTGGAGCTGGACTAAATCCAGATGTGTAGTACCAGTAATAAACCCCAAAGTCATTGCCATGTTCAGGAGTCAGAGCACAAAGTCTGGACCATCACAGTGACAGAGCTGCTGCTTCTCTTGAGGAAAAGTTGTAGGGAGCACAGAGGATAAGTTGGGGTCCAGGATAGCACTGCTCTTCCTTATCCTCTAATGGAAGAGAATACACTGGCTTCTATTGCTCACTATTCCCAAAATGCCTACAGAGATTAGGCCATAGTATTTATTACATTTTTTCAAACCTGGCAGCAGAATAAGTGAAACACTCAGAATGAGGAATAATTTTCAATATGTTTTATCCTAAAATGGATGTTATATTTACATCACCAGGTACTTTTATTTTATAACAATAAAAATAATATGATGTGTTCAGAAACATGCAAGCAATAACTATTCAAGCTTTCCTGCTACTCTACATCACAAAAAGCTGACATAATTGCATTCCAATGAAGTCTCACAGCGCTGCAGTGATATTCCTTTGCTTTCTTCACAAAGTATTTTTTCCAGTTTCTTAAATCTTGGTTATCTGAACTTGCCATTATTTATGCAGTAAAAATTCCAATTTCATCTTGTGCCCCAGGTTTCACCATGCTCTTGTTATCTTTCAGTGCATACACACATGTACACATATCCTCTGTGTTCCTCCAGTCAAATATTCTCCAAGGCATTCTTGAAGTGTAAAACAAAGTTCTAACTCAAAACAAGTGGAATATCCCTGATTTAGTCAGGCAAGAATGGGAAGTTATCCCTCAAACTGCTGCTGCCCTTTAACCACCAAAAACACACCAAAGAATTCCTTCTGTAAAATTTAATGAGTGCATTGTTTCCATGTTTTATAGGGCACAGGGTGTGAAAAACAGCTCAGTTTTAGCCCTGATGACATTTTCATATAGGTGAAAGTAAAAATAGAGAGAAACTTGACATCCTGACATAAAAGGGGTGCAGGATTATGTTGCAAGGGTGCTCTGTACGAGTTTGGAGTGAAAGCACAACATCTGATTCTAGTTCTAGACACATAACTCTACAAAGAGAAATTCAGGCATGTTTTCTCTTTACAGCTAATAGAAAATACAGGGATTGGAGAATGATGAGGATATAAGATTTTGGGGTTGGAAAAAAATAAAAAGTGGACATTATCCCAAAAATATTAAGACCAAAACATCTTTCTGCATTGTTCTAGAAAACATCAGCCTAAAGTCAATGATTCCAATGTGTTCTATCAGTTGTTTGACATCAGAATATTTTACTTAGAAGCCTTGTGTTAAATAAGAGAAACAAGGGAATAGAATTGACCAGGAAAATGTCAGGATAATGCAGTAGTACTATGGTAGCATTTAAATTTTCTGCAAGGAAGTCCAAAATGTAAATTACATAAGTAAAGCAGTAGAAAACATACTTTCCACAAGCTGACACAAAATGTATAAATATGTCAAAATTAATTTCTTCTCAATTTATTTTTATAATTGACAATGTTACAGAATTAAACAAGAATGCTCTGTTTACCTTGATATTTTCTTATCCAAATGTCTCTCAAAGCACCAGATTTTTGGTAATATAAATGATTTTAGTGAAGTCTCACTTCCTTCCAGAAATGCTGGTATGTATTTTTTGGTCAGCTCTACAGCTATGTAAAAAAAATTACCATTCAGCAAATGAATGATCACAAAACCTTCAGCAAAGGCTTAAAGGCAGATAGGTTTAGTTCTAATCAATCACCAGATTTTTGACTTGACATTTTACAGGACCCAAACCTACAGAGCTTAAAAAAAAATAATTTAAAAATCACAACACACAAGACCCTGCACAGGTCAAAAAGACTGTAAGTACAAGACTCTGAATTTTAAACATCAGTTCAAAACTGGAGATCTTGAGCACAGAGCAGCAGACAACTTGCACACACTACCACAGGTCAGCTGAGCTAATGCAATGTTTCAGCCCCTCTATCCCTTCCTGCTTAGTGGCCCCCACAGCACCCCAGGAAAAGGCAGAGGGACACTTGGCTCCCACCTGCTGCTATTTTTATCTGCTTGCCTGATCCTGAGGAATGTTTTTCCCATGGAGGATCACTGCATTTTCACAGCTATGGCATTATGGAAGATTATCTGAATATCTTCCCCTGCCTTTAGATGACACAGCTCCATCCTAGCAGCTGACCTTCCAGTGGCTGGGCTTGTTTCTTTTGTTGTTTTGAGGTTGTTCTGATTTTTCTAAACCACTCTGCCTTTGCCAGAGGGATTTATTTCTTCAATGACAGCAAAAGGTTTACTTGCCCTCTATAGAAAAATTAATTATTGAATAAAATAAAGCACAGTCATCACAGACTGAGGAGACAATTTCTAACACAATCCAAACCCTCATTTCAAGCTTATTTGCTGGCACACATAGAACATACAAATTTATACCTGGATAACTTCAAGGCTTGACCTGTTCCCACCACCAAAAGACCACCAGCTCACATGGGGACCTCAGGAACCACATCAATGCTCTCAAAAGGAGACCTTTTCCAACCTGGTTGATTCTGTGATTCTGTGACCATCACTGGCAATTATTTGATGGGTTCATTTGAGCATCTAATTACAGCCCTTCAATAGGGAGAGCAAAAGCAGGCCCATAAAATACAGATGAAGCTTCAGCCTGATGGGCTGAAACTCAAGAGAGCAGATAGGAATTTTGCCATGGATTTCCAAGTATTTCAGACCTGTCCTGGGCAGTGGTGCTTGAGCAGGTACTTATGACAGATATATTGAGTCTGTTAATAGAGAATTGGTGGAGTACAAGGGCAGGGGTATTTTGCAATCACATTTGCTGTCATGTCTCTGACTTGAATCATAAACCTTTATTAACCCAGCATTTTTTTCACCAGCTTGGAAGAATGTGGTGCATGAGATGATAACCTTCCCTGGATTTTGCAATGTCTGCACTTCTCAAACACAGTTAAAAATGTACATGGCATTAGCAGCAGCAGAGCAAACTGAAGAATCATTTTTGCCTTTAGACAGTACTTGGAATTGTTTTTTTATTTTATTTTGATTTTTTTTTCCTTTTTGAAGAAGTTAATTCATTGCTACATCCATGTTTTAAAAAGACTCTTGCAATCTATTTGGGCTTGTACCATGGCTATGGCACTTCCCAAAATACATGAAGTGACACTGTCAGATAAGAATTTCTCAAATTCCATCATTCATGCTCTCCTCTTTTATATTCATGGGGGTGGTTGTGGGCCTGATGAGCTACTCCATCACTATTCTGTCCCTGTTTTATTTGAACTTTGAGTGCATAAACTATGATTTTTATAGACTAAAGAAAATTTATTATTTATGGGAACAGTTGGGTGTCTGATTAAATACTCCAACACATTACTGTCCCAGTTATTTAAATTTAAATCTATGATTACATAGATTAAGGAAATAATAATAATAATAATATTTAAAAACAAGCTTTGCATTCATACCAGAAAGAAGCTAATCATGGTATTTAGTTACTCAAGGTTTCATTCCATTCCTGAGGTACACTGCCAGTTCAAAGATAGTGATGCTCAGATTAAGCAAGAGCTATTGCAGAATAAGTTTTATTTTTGCTTTGATGTATTTTCTCCATTTCAACCACTGGTACCCACGATTCTTCTCTTGCTGGAAGTCTGTACACAAATGCCAGCTTTGGACTTGTGTCCAGGAAAGCTCACAATAAAATTTCACAGTATTTAAAATCTGGCTGTGTCAGATCACTGTTGTGACAGCACAGATGAACTTGAACCCCAGTTCTTCTTCTGTTCCACTGGAAACATTCAGATTCAACATCTGAGATTAAAATTATTGGATGCATTAAAATAAAACTTAAAGGCAGGCAAAATACTAAAACAACAAATCAAAAGCCAGAAATACATCCAAAAGCTCAGGGTCTTGGCTCTTCCCTCCATCCATCTTGCTCCTTAGCACTTTTCCTCCCAAGGTGGTCCAATACAGGAATTTTCCCTACCTAGACTGGGCAGAGGAAGAGGACCAACCTTATCAAGAGCTGGCAAACAACATTAGAAAAGAAAGAGCAAGCAGAGCTGCACAAAACAGAGCCTGGAGACACAGGAAACTTCAGGACAAAACTGTAACTACAATAAAATGGTCTCAGTGCTGACATGAAGCCATGAAATATTTACAGTGGTCAAAATTAATCTCAGAATATCAAGGACTCTTCTCAGAAAGATGTGATATGTAGGTGCAAAAGAGGATGAACATTTTTATGAAGATATTGTTGCAAACCTCACCACGTTTTTGTGGTGTCTTCAGAACAAAAATACCAAACCCCAACAAGTGGAAAATTGAAGTCCTTTTACTTTCAGTCATAAAAGATATTGGGAGGTTTTAATAAACAAAAATGAGCTTTTGATGAAACAAGAAAAATTAAAGTACTCAACATTTTCATAGACAAGACAAAAAGATCCCACTCTGGTTCCTGCACTTTATAAACCCTGTCATAACAAACATAAGAAAAGAAAGGAGAAATAGATCCCATGCTTAGGAAATGGAGGCTTCAAACATAAAAAGAGCCAATATTGCACACTAATCCTCAGGTATAGGGGGCAGCTTCTGTGACCTTGAGCAATGGAAATTAGTCACCTAATTTCAGGGAAAGTGTTGTTGAAAACAAAGCTTAAAAAAGTGTGAAATGTGAAAATGAACAGGAATGGATCTGAGGTGCTTTGATTGTGGTCCTTTTTGACTTCTGGAAGTCTCAAGACTGTAATATTGCCAGTCAGTATCAGAAATAAAGGAGAGAACTGGAGCAAATTCAGCTCCCATTGCCCCATCACTGACTGAAGGAAATTCCTAAAACTACAGCTATTTTCCATGTGACTGTCCTAACAGCTTTTGGATTTATTGTTTGTCCTAATTATATTTTATTATGCCTTTGTGGCTTTGTGTCATTTTTAGAGGTGTATTTCAAAGCACCATGTGCAATGGGATCTATACATCAATTAGCTGTAGTAGTTGTGGTCATAACATCATTATTTTGATGTGGCTTCTGATTAATCTGTAAATAAAGACCTTAATCTTTAAATGTTTGTCTCTGGTAACTACATAGTTTCATACTAGTTCCTGCTTAATGATAAATTCTCCTAGGAGGGGTTAAAGTTTTCTACATGAGGGGCTGAATATTTGTGAGCGCATTCATGACTCAGAATTTCCTGGAAGCACAAATATACTGAATTTGTTTGAAAAATATGTAACATTAGCATTACAGGAAAAGAAAACAGTTCTAGTGAGAGGGAGACCCTTGAAGATGTCCACAAAGAAGCAGCAAGAAGTTATCCAAAACATTATTTGTATTTTGTTTGTGCTGCCATCATTTTCTCCCACGTTTTGAATGCATTCCAGATTTCCTGAAATGCTAAAATATTTCTCTTCTGCTATGCACTTGCTGCTCTCAGAGTGCTGGGCAGATTACAGGGTGATTGATGATGAATAGAAGTTGTTTTGCTTCTCTTGGAAAACTCCACCTTAAAGGATTCTCTTTTGCCTCCCTCATGAACAATTAATGTGGTCCCTTAACATCTATTTTACATACTTATAAAAAATTAACCATTAGGAGGTAGTAAATAACTCAGTACTTCCATGCAGCACTGTAATTGAATTCCAGTATAGCTGAGGATATTTGAGCCCCAGAACTTCACTGTACAGTTCTGTAAAGACCCCTCAACATCCCACTTGACCTCAATAAAATGCCACCTGTATCTTCCACAGATTTAGTGAAAAAACCCAAACCCAGCAAAGTGAGCATTGTCTGAGGCCAGATTCAATCCCCATTCTCCACTTCAGGCTACCAGCAAAGCCTTCTCTGCTACAAAGCATGGCACTCAGGGCAGTGCTGTGCCATGCAGACAAAGATGCCAATTCACTCGGGAAGATTTGCTGATGTCACGAGGGTTTGTGATGTCACCGAGCCCCTCTTTGTCAATGTGGCTTTGTGTTCCCTCTGCTCTCAGGCTTTTAATAAACACATCATCTCTAGATCTGAGATTAACCCTCTCCTTCCTCAAGTGTAGCCATCAGAAAACAGGGCTGAAGAGAAGGTTGTGTGAACACCTCCCAGCTCCTCAAGGGGTCCTGCCAGGAAGCCGGAGGGGAACCTTCACCAGGAGCTGTAGTGATGGCACAAGGGCAGTGGGTTCAAACTGACACTGAGCAGATGTAGATTAGATATCAGGAAGAAGTTCTTCCCTGTGAGGGTGCTGAGACCCTGGCAGAGGCTGCCCAGAGGAGCTGTGGCTGCCCCTGGGTCCCTGGAAGTGCTCGAGGCCAGGCTGGATGGGGCTCTGAGGAAGCTGGTGCAGTGGGAGGTGTTTGAACGAGATGGTCCTCAAGGAACCTTCCAACTCNGTGCTGAGACCCTGGCAGAGGCTGCCCAGAGGAGCTGTGGCTGCCCCTGGGTCCCTGGAAGTGCTCGAGGCCAGGCTGGATGGGGCTCTGAGGAAGCTGGTGCAGTGGGAGGTGTTTGAACGAGATGGTCCTCAAGGAACCTTCCAACTCAAACCATTCCATGATTCTACAGCTTGAAAATTGTGCAGAAAGCAACTTTTGACAGTTCCTAAAGTTTCAGTGTGTTCACGTCCTATCAGTTAAATTGATTTTCTGTATCTCTCCCACAACGGCACAGGGATGACTCCTGGAATCCAGGGATGACTCCTGGAATCCAGGGATGCATGGAAATACACAGAATCAACTTTCCTTCTGCCACACTATCATTCATGCTGAAACTGCCCCAAATCAGATGCAGCCTCCAACACGAAGGAGCTGAGCTTGTGCTGAGGTTCCTCAAGGCCAAGTGGACACACTGAAGCCTCTCCAGGCCACACAGGACCTGGCTGAACCTCCAGGCAGGGATGGGGGAGCAGCACTGGGCTGAGCATTTTGTTTTGGCTGTTTAGGGCTTTTTAACAAGTCATACTAATACAGCTTTCTTCACAAATGTTTTCCAGTGATCCTGGCTGCTTCCCAGGCTCCAGTGAGGATGTCTCTGAAGTCAGCTGCAGTCTCTGAAGTGTGCTACAAGTATCTTATTGCAGAATTTTAAATGCCTACTAAGTGAATGCAGTTGCCTTATTTGTGAAAGGTGGTGCCAGAAGTATTATTACATTTCAGATTCTTTTCCCTGGGTAATGGGGGAAAATTCTGTTTTAAATGCATCCAACACAGCAGTTAGACAGAGGAATGTCCGGGGTTTTGTTTTGTGCTCCTTTTTAATTCCAACTGTTACATTCCTCTGCTTGCACCTTCCCCTTTTTGAACCATGTATCAAAAATCACATGATTATGGGTCACATGCATAAAACCCCAGAAGTTTTAGACATACTGATAACAGTGTTTATCAGAAGAACTAAATACAGACCCAATTAGCATGTGTGTTATGAATGCTTAAAATAAACCCTGTCTAACAGGTATTTTGGTCTATTACTAGCACCAAAAAGTGATAGAAATAATTTGGTGGTTGCAAAGCTTCTGGTGATTAATTTCTACATCATAAAAATATGGAAATGGGTAGAATAAAAAAAAAAAACATCTTGGAGAGGTTGAAAGCAAAACAGCACAGAGAAGTCCCTTTCTCCAAGAAAAAGAGTAAGAATCACATGGACAGTTGTGTGCAGCATTATTCCAATGCCAATGTAGGTTGGATGTCAGCTTGAAAGGGGCTTCAGCCTGATTGCCACAGTTCAGGAACAGCACATGCTCTTTATTCCTCACAGAAATGCCTCCCTCTTCCAGATACTCACCTATTTGCTGGCTCTGTGTGAAGCTGGTCCATCAATTCATGTCTTCTGCAGTAAGATTTGGGTTTTAAGTGCCTGGTATATGAAAGGCAGGAGGGGCAATCGGAGAGTTTTACATAGTAAGTTCACTCAGCATGCTATTAATAATACTGAGAACTCTTAGTACAGGTCCAAAATAATTTAGGCTCTCTTCCATTTGAAGCCACAAGACAATAAGAGGAGGCTCCAAGAGAGGTGTGGATCACCCACAAGAGGTCTGAAGAGCAACATGTATTTTTACTGGAAGTTTGCTAACTAGCCAAAACCTTTGGAACGCCGTGACACCAATCTGGCAAAGTGATTTCTCTCTGCTTTATTGAAAACATCTTAGACAGCATAATAAAAAATTGCACTTAATTTCCATAATTTTAAGGTTTTCTTTCTGCTGGCCTGAAGTCTGTCAGAACAGTGAAGATTAGGAAATGCAACGGAGCTTGACAGATTTCATTTGACCAAAACACAAGAAAGTGAGAAAGAAGAAAATTGGGGGGAAAAAAAATCTATCAAGAAGTCTGGGATGGGATTTTCCCCTCCAGTGATGTATTTATAGCCCCTAAATAAGGATCTAATCCAAAGTCAACTGAAATCAATAGGGAGACTTATTGACTTCAGTGAGTATTGGATCACACCCTAAAAGCAGAGCTTCCAAGCTACAGAAAGTATTCTGGGACATGTTGTACTAGAAATTATCACCAAGAATGTGGAATAACAACCCAGGCATGTTTAGGGTGGCTTGTTGGTGACCAGAGCAGATAAAACAGCTCAGGGAGTGTGGGACAAAGCTTGGCACTGGTTGTAAGGTCCAGGCAGTCCAAGTTCTCCTTTTGGTGGGGTTTTGTCCCTTGGGCTTTCAGCAGGGCCAAGGTCAGACACGTCTCAGATGTTTCAGATGTTTAATGCCACATGAAGTAAAAAGCATCTCGAGGTCACTGCCCATCCTAAACATGGCTGCTCCTTTCCTGTTAATCACAACCTTTTACTTGACTCATCAGCAAGAGCTAACGAGGCCTTTAGAAAATCTGCCAGAGAGCCGTTAACCTGGAGAGCACTCAGTTTTGAAATGTGTTATCTATCTGGCAGTTGAAATATCCACAGAGTTTGAGATGCTTTAGAAGAACACCAAACTCAAATGGAAACATGGAGAGATCCAAGAAGAGAAAGTGAGCTGGGGATTAGCTCCTCCACATCAGCTGAGGATCTGCTCTGCTTGCATCCAACCAGCTGCAAGTTGACAAGGACCAAGAAGCCCATGAGAGAGCTGATACAGAGGCTGCCTGAGAGAGCTTGTCCCCAAGGGGCTCTCCTGCCATGAAAGATGATTGCTGACTGGTGTGGGGAGATCCACAGCTAAAGCTCCTATCAGTTTGAATTATGAGGATAGGAGCAGAGGAGTGGGAAAGGGGTAGAGAAAAAATGGATTTGCTTTGCTGGCAGACTTGCAAGTCAGTTTGTGGTTATCTCATGCACCAAGAATCTCTGCTTTATTTGACCATGGTTTTAACCAGGGTTACTATCAGCCTAATAATAGCTGAGGTGAGAGCCTAGCAGTTGTGACACACCAAAACTTACTAGAATCACTTCTGAGATATGAAAACCAAAGACTTTTAAAGTGTTTTCACACTTGTCTATACTTCCTAAACACAGAATGTGGTTGCAAAAATACCTGTTCCAGGTACTCCTACTTGGAGAACACTCTATTTTCATCTGAGACCTTCAGAGGGCTGAGGACCTCTCCTATGAGGACAGGCTGAGAGAGTTGGAGATGTTCAGCCTGGAGAAGGGAAGGGGCTGGGGAGGCCTTAGAGCACCTTCCAGTACCTAAAAACAACATAAGAGAGATGGGAAAGGCCTTTTTACAAGGTCATGGAGCGATAGGACAGGGGGGAATGGCTTCAAGCTGACACACAGTGCTGTTTAGGAAGATATTAGGAGGGAATTCTTCACTGCCAGGGTGGTGAGACACCAGAACAGCTTGCCCAGAGAAATTGTGGGTATCCCATCCCTGAAAACATTCAAGGCAAAGTTGGGTGGATCTCTGAGCAACCTGATCCAGCTGAAAACATCCTCGTGATCAAAACCCAAGATGAAATTGCATAATAAGCACACTGGGCCCTGAAACCAAATTCCTTTAGGGGTCTTTTCTTCCTTCAGGTGTATTCTAATGAAATTCTCCTGGAATTCCAGAGACACTTCTTCTGACTAGAGCTAACTCTGGCATCTTTCAGGCTCCTAAAGAGCCTTCTGAAACAGAGGGCTCTGCACTGTTCCTGCTCACCTGATAGCATTGGTAGGTCTGTTGTTTGGCAGTCAGGAGGTTCTGACAGCCCAACCAGTGCTACAAATCCTGGCAAACACAATATTGTGTTAGTAATTACCAGAACATATTGCCAGAATACAGCTGGAAGCAAAGGAGACTGGAAAGCCTACAGTCTTTGTGGTGGGATCACGAGGCATGAAAGCTTTTTGTATGGATTCTCTCAGTGAGGCTCATGCCAAAGGCAGCCTTTGGATCTTCAAATAATTTTGGAGGGTGGGGAAGAAGATGAATGGAATGTCATCCAAGGTAATGCAGAAATACCAGTGAGGACCAAGGCATTTTTCAGTGGAATGTTGTAACATTATCAAGGCAGAAGTTGTCTTTCCTACCAATTGAAGGGAGGCTGTGAGGCAGAAACACTTTTTAACAAGCAGGTGAGAATTACCAAAAGTGATCTTGACAGAACAGTTACCAGTAACTACTCAATGGGTAGGGACAATGTTTTATCCATTGTTTTTCCAAATCCAGTTGGGACAGACAAGACATCCTCTCTTAGAGCAGCAGGTAACAACCAAAGCATTAAATGTTGACAGCCAATATCAACATCAGAAAGCAAATCACTGGGATTACTGATACCAGCACTAGGAATCAGTGTATGGCAGGCAACTGCTCTGATCTAAGTGTGTTTAACACACAAATTAGTCCAAATCTCATCCCAAGACACTGAAGATCAGCCAGACATTCTGCATTTCAGCTGCAAGGGCTTTGAGGCTTCAAATTCAGATTAATGTACTTGTAGTGTAGTTAAGTAGTCAAATCTGCAGTTATTTTCCAGCCCCTGGGAAAACAAGTTAAGCAGAGCTTTCAGTGGAAGGTAAATATCACCCTCAGCATCACTGATGGCAAAGTAGTACCTAATATGGTGATCAGCATTAATATTACACTTTCATCTTGTATTTCCTCCTATCCCCAAATGTCAGAGCACTCCATGGAAAAAGGGGGGAATATCCCTCTGTGGACACATCTGCAGAGGCTGAACAGGCACCTGGCACTTGGGTTCCTGTTTTCTGCCCTGCAGAACACAGATGTTCCCTTGCCCTCCCTCCAGACATCCTCTGGCCCCTGCCACAAAGGAGAGGCTGAAAAAATAAACCCAATCTGGTTGGCTGATAAAGAACACAAATGCATTCAGGTCTAAATCCAAAATGGCAATCATGCCTGAAGGGTTCGAGCAACAGAGATTGCCGAGTTCATGGGAAAGCAGGAAAACAAAAGGTGGCCAGATGCCTTAGAGAACCTCAACAACAACTGTCCCAAGACACCCAAGACAGATGGCACAAAAATCTTAAAGCAACAAGAAGCAAAGAGATTTGCTTCTGGATTTCCAAAGGATCATCCTCCGCTCCTTCCAAAATTCTGAATTAATCGTCTCAAAAGAATGATGTAAGGTACAACTTCTGCACTTCTGTAACATCTTGGAAAAAAAAAATCATATTCTGCAGAGAATTTTCCCATAGAATAAGCAGTTAAAACCCATCACTTTTTTCAGAAAAATGAAGTGGCTTTGAAGAAATCTCAGGCAATATTAGAAATGTAAACATATCAGACATTCTCTAAGGACCATCAAACTATCAAATAAATAAGGAGGAAAATTAATTGAAAAGAGCTGATACTGTTGAAGAGTGGAAAGTTTCCCTAAGAAAGGATTTTGAGGAGGAAAGAAAGGACCACTGTAAAAACTCAGATGTTATGAGTTCAAGCTAACCAGAGTCTTTTTCTAGGAATGGAGCTGTACAACATCTAAATTCCCACCCAGCACAAATCCTGAAAACCTTTGCTTTATAATATATTAAAGCTCTCTTTAAAAAAAAAAATCTAAGTATAAATACAGATGAACTTGGAATTATAATTTACTTAGATTTTCTGTGTGAGTTTCTCATATGAGCTTTCTGAGGAAAATAGCCAAAGAGACTCTCATCCTTTTCACATACACTTACAAAATAAAAATAGAAGTTACAATAAGGAACTGCTCCTCAAAATGAAAAAAAAATACATAACTGCAGCACAATTAAGGATCTCTATAGAATAATAAGGGGAAATTCTCTTTATTTTACTTATTTTGTGCTACATCTCATGGCCTAAGCCACATATAAATTTATTGAAAATAGAATTGAGTGGGAAGAGAGGCAGGGAAGAATAACCATAGAAGATGGACACAAAAAGACAGATAAATTCAGTGGAAAATAAAATGTGGATAGGTAGGTGGCAACATATGTACAGGCACACTCTCAGTCCACCTTTGTGGAGACCTTTCTAACCCTAACTCAAAACACAGGAAAAATACACTTTTGTTTTGAAGTTGAATCACTTTTAGGGTCAAGGAAAAGAAAATTCAGTCAATCATGGGTTTGAATTATAGGAAAAATAAGGTCTGTGATCTCAAAGTGGTCTTTACTGTTCTGATAAACAATTCAAGTCATGCAGCACAAAACCTCAGGATCCACAGGATTTGCTCATCCTTTGCATGGGAGCAGGATAAATTTAGTAGCAGCTGCCCTCAGCTGCCACATCACATCTGTGGGGTGAGATGGTCCCAGGACCTCTGAATCCCAACATCCCTGGAGCAGATCATGGACCAGCTACATTCCAGGTGCATCACTTCTTTACAACAACCTTGGCACCTGCACCAATCCCCTGTGGGCCAGTGCTGTCTCCCTTTGTCCATCACACCACAGAAAGATAAATGAACAAGAGCAGACACTGCAACTATGCTTTTTTCTGCATTTTGACAAAGCCTTCCAAAGTTGACCTGCCAAGCACTGTTAAAATGAGCCAGCCATAATCTGGGGAGCTCTCACAGGTCAGGAGCAGATTTAAATAGCTTTGATAACATCCTAGGGAGCAAATTATTAACACATTATCACAGCTTGATCAATTAAATCAACAAGTCAGATGCTCAGGTGCACGAGGCATCAGCTGCAGGAGTTTTCACACTCTTCCACCTGTTGAAGACTTGCAGTACAATGAACATTTTCACCTGGCACAGCAGGACTTTGCTGGTGCCCTCCACAGGTTTAATGGAATTAGCGTATGTTCAACAAAACTTTCTCAAATTCAAAATCAAAAGAAATTCTTCCACGTGATTCTGCTCCTTCCCCCTGACAAGAAATACACCTTTGTCTCATTTGTTCCATGCAATGATGGAAATTAGATGATGTCTGTACCCAGACATATAGGTTCAGAGAATGCTCCTTGGTTTAAGGAAGGTGGAAGTGAAGCATTTTTTATTTGGAGAGTTTCTATTCCCACAAAAAGCTTTGCCTGCCATCAAGCTAGATTCCTAGTGCTCAACTATTTTTTCTTCCCTATGAATATTTGGCTTTATCTGAATTCTTGACTGTATTTTCAGACTGCTTACTCAGGTTCAAAGAAAGACTCTCTGTTTAGGACTATTTGTGCATTCCCTCCTGGGACAAAGGGATTGGTGTGTTTATTGCACACTTCAGGGCAGAAGGACTTTCGTGCAATTATTTTGTACATAGGATAACAAAGATTTTTCACAATTGCAGAAGAGACAGATTTGTGTGTTTATGTTCCAATTCTTTGCTCAAAGCAGCAGCTGGGGCATAATCTTGTAATGAGTAAAAAAAAGTTTGCTCACACAGAATTTAGTAGAAGATCACTGTCACAAAAAAGGGACACTGTTGTACAATGCAATATTTGCTATTGAATATTGTCAGAGAAAGAGCTGCCTGAGATATTACTGGCAATAAAAAAAGAAATAGTCTCTTAATAGGTTATTTTCTGTTTATGTGGAACAATGCAGGGAATTTAAAATGAGTCCAAAGTTTTGATTGGCCTACATTTGCATTTCTAAGTGCAAAAGAAAGTTGGTGGAAAATTATACATAACTCTAGTGAGGATACATTTTTCTTCCCTCCAGTATTTTTCCCCCATTAATATCTGTCCTGCAGCTCCATGATGAAGAGGATGGATGTCTTAATTAGCAACCCTAGAGAATGGCAAGGGGTTTTGCACAACTCCCCTCAGGCTATTTAATTTAAAGCATGCAAATAACAGAATTGCAGTAATTAGGGATGGAAAGGCCTCCTAGGTCAGGAAGACCCCAAGCCAGGGCAGAGGTTTTCCCAACAGTGGGATTTTCCTGGGATTCTGCAGAGAAGGTCTGAGTTACCCCAACTTCTAGGCCACTGTGTAAGAACAGTGAAAACCAGACCATGGATGGTTCTGTGCAGCCAGAGAGGTCCATGGAGCTGGGAAGCCTCAACACAAGGGGAAGTGCATCAGTGCTGTGAGATCTCAGACACTGGGAGGTATCTCCATGCAGACAGGGACACTCAATGGAATGGCAGCACAGGGCTGAAGCTGCAGGGAGCTGCTCTCCTGTGGGCTCTGAAAAAACAAAGCAGAATCAAAGCAGGTTGCAGCTCTGGAGGGGAAGGTGCCCTCATGAGATCCCTCTTCCAGCTGTATTTGTAGGGTTATGGAAGCCTCCAACAGATGCTGAGCAAGATTTTCCAGACAGAAATTTGAATAAACTCCCTGCTAAACTCTGTCCTAAGGTATTCAATCAGTATTTCATGAGCACAGTGAATGCTAAACTCTGTTGCATCACCCAATGTTGTTTTCTGCAATAGCAAAAAACCCCAATACAACAAACAAAGATTTTATAAAGCTTTCTGAGGAGAGAAAAATTCCTGCTGCTCCCAACGTGGTATATTCTGACAGGTTAAATGGTGGAGGGAACAAAATCAATAAACAGAAAATAGAATTTGTGGGATACTTTTTACTTCACAAATTCTGCTGGGGAAGAAATAGAAAGACAAAACAGGAAACATCTTCTCTCTACTCCCTCCTGCACAGGACCAGGCCAGCAGCACAGAGCACCAATTCTTCCAAACACCAGACTAAAATGCACAAAACTGCTATAAAGCAGGATCTTGAGTGGTGGAAAGGGAAAAAACACTTGGCCTGGCTGCTGCACTCAGATTTTTTCCCAAGATTGCAATCTTTCCCTAATCCTTATTGCCTCTAGTACATAAATTGATCTGCTGAAGATCATGGGAGGTGATGAAGAGGGCTGTACATCAAATCCTCCTGACTGTATCATTAATGAAGAGGCTTTCCAGAGGTTCACTGCCCTGGAGAGAACCAGTCCCAAAGGAAGTTTTGCCTCATTGCAAAATAAGTCGATGACTCTCTGCTCTGGAAACGCTGTGACCTTGTTCATATCAAAGAGTTCTATGCTCAGATGTTGGGTGGTGCTGAGAGGAAAATGTTCAGCCCTGATTTTGACACTCTCTCTGCCCAATATAGATAGGAAGAACATTGTTTTAAAGTCAGCAAGTGAAGGGGGGGAAAATCAAAAGAGAAATCTTTTCCTTGGAGGAGAAAAGTCAGCTCATCACCACATTGACCCACTGGCAGGCGAAAATGAGAGTAACACTGGGCTTGAGTTTTGGATATAGACAAGAGTTGTTACAAAAGCTCTATAAAAATGGTCTTACAAAACAGGATGACTAAGAATCACATTGCTGAGGTGCTATTTCTTCCAGTTCACAGTGAAATAAATAATTGCTGTTTCCCTGTAAAAAGAATTTGTGACAGCTTTTGAGCCCAGGCAGCCCAGCCAGGCACTGCTTTCAGAAGGGAATCTCCAACTGCCTTCCCTTCTTGCTCAATCCCCACACACTAATAAAAAGACACATGGAAAAAAAAAATACAATCATAGCTAGAAAACTACAATTTTGCAGCAACATGTAGCAAAAATGAATTGAGAAAAGCAAAGGAGTGATGGTGGCCTCACTTGCAGACTCTTATTTAGCACAAGGACAGATTTAACATGGCTCTGAACTGAGCATTTTCCCGTCAACACAGGGTCCTAAATGCATTTCCCATAAACACTGGGAAAGTGCTTTCAGGGAGCATGTTTAGCTTTGATCATGTGTATACTCATTTTGGCTTTTCTCTTTACTTCAAATCCTCCTCATCATGCTGACCACACACTCCTCTGGCTTGTTTGTTCATGGTAAGCACGAGACAAACACTTTCAAGAGATCTTTCTATATGAACGTTCTACAGTTACAGCAGCAAAATCCTCAAATGACTCAGTTTATTACATAAACCCTAGGACATCCCAGGCATTCCCAGAATACTGATTTGATATGAAAAGAAAACCAGCAGGACACATTTGCTCTACTCCAGCTCGTTTTGCCAGCAGACATGACACACTGCTACACCTCACATCTGGGCCCCACGTCTAGAAAACCAAGTTTTGAAGACTAAAACCTCTCTATCTCCTTATTATTTCTTTCTGCAGACAAAAAGTATATCTTTGACTATTCCAAAGTAGCATTAAATCTCTAAATAAGCAAAGAAGCATATTTCCCACAGAAGAGAATAATTGCTGATTGCCTTGTCTCGTTCTAGTTAAAAAAACCCAACTTTATCTCATGGACAGAGACTGTATCTGTGGATTTGTCTTGGCCATGCAAAGAGCATAATGAAGCAAAAAAACATTTTTATTGTTCCTGACTTTGCAAATTCAGGGGAGGGAGTTGCAGAGGTTTTTTAATTTGGGGGAGGGAGTTGCATTGGGAAGCAGGGTGGGTATTTTCTTGGTTAAGATATATGTACTAGAAATCCCTCAAGAGCATTTACAGCCAAGTGATAGCAATATCCTTTTCTTCCTGGAAGAGTTTTCATTGAATCCCATTGCAATTAAAGGCTCAGTTCTAAACAAAGACTGAAGGCTTAGGTTATGTAAGGAAGTACTCCAGAGGAGTAGAAAGGCCCCTGCACATCCCAGCCTCCCATGAATGTGTTTTGCTCCCACTATTGACTTGGGTTCCTGGAGCTCTGGGGATGCAAGGCACACATTTAGCCCATGCAGAGCCCACAGAGAAAGCAAGAACCTTTCAGTGCTGCAGGGTCAGGCACAATAGCAAGATGCTTGTGAACTGGGGAGGGAGGATGAAAGTGAACACTTACACTTAAGAACAACCTCTGTTACTCTGGCTTGTTGCCAGGAAAAATAACCCATTACAATCAAAACCCAGTTAAGTCAAACAGTCCATGCTTAATTAAGCCCACTCTAAGAGTTTTCTGTTCAAAGCAGCTGATATTTTCAGCAGGTGAGACTGAAGCTTGCCAGCTCAGAGTATCAAAATCTAAACCCTTAAACGTGGGTGTCCACGCTCTGTGTATTGCTGACATGGAAAAGGGGATGCAGAGCCCAGAAGTGGAATATTCAGAATACAAAGATTCAATTGAAAACATCAATAGCTGTGCCTATGCCACCAAATACAGTGGGCTGGGCCTGTTCTCTGGCCCTGAGGCCAGATGAATGCACAGGAAAATTCACATCCACGTAAGCTGAATCCTTCCTTTCTCCCCAGAATGGTGTCTCGTTCATGTTACCCACTGGGACCAGTCCTTGGCCACTGCCTATTCCCAAAAGATGGCCAGAAGTCACTTGGGTGACTGATATTTGCTGAGTGTTAAAAGTGTGCCAGGAGTTCTGCTCAGTTGTTGAACAACTAAACACCAGGAGCAACCAACAGGAGCCTGGAGTGAGACTCACATCCCAGCCCTTTTCAATTTATTGGGATGCTATGTAGCCCATCCATCCTGAGATCATTAACCAAAGCAAATAGTTTCTTCTGAGCTTAAAAGAAGGGTTTTGTCTTAGAGGTCATTACAGAGAGTCCAAAGCCAGCAAGATTCCTTCCAATAATTCAAACAAGCCTCACACCCAGCTCCCAGCAGCAGTCCCTGCACAAGGGGTGATATGCTAACTCATAGCAGGCTCTGTAGCCTAACTGGAATCCCAGACCACTAATATATCCTGATTTTCCTGGTGTAGAAGCTCAGAAAGCCTAATTCTGAATCTTGCTTGAAGTGCAGAGAAGAGAAGGGGGAAGGAGGCTGACTGAAAACAATGAATATCAGCTCATTTTAGCCATCAAAACCACAAAAATGTCTACAGTGCAGATCAGTCATCCAGAACAGACAGGGGAGATAAGGAGGGCAGGAAACCACACACCTAAACACACACACAGAGGAGAAGCTACACACATGCACCAGTTTGTCAGTGCTGCTTGTCTGTGAAAGCAAAATAAACAGCAATGCCATTGGAAAGGTTTCTCCTCTCCTTTTCAGACAGAGGTGTGCAAGCCAAGCCTTGACTCGTTTGGGGAGAGGGTGTTTCATTGTGGTTTGGAGATGCATCCAGAATTTTTTATTACTCAGAAACTTCGGTTCTGAGTGTATTTTTATAAGGAGTCTGAGAATGAAATATGATTCATATTTACATCTGTTAACATGTTGGGAACAGAGAAAAAAAAAAAAGGATGAGCAAACTGCTGCTGAAAGAAATAAAATAAGTTGCTTCAATTTCCCACAAGACTTTCTAGGTTTGGGCAGAAAATGTTTATGTTACCAAAAACACTGAGGTGAAGGCAAAAGACAGTGGCAAAGTCAGCAATGATTTGAGCTGTGCATCTGGTCTTTTGGTTGATTGGGAAAGCACATAAAAAGTGTTGCAAATTCGTTATGTCAATTCCAGATTCCGATACAACTGTTTAGTCCCATGATGTAATATGGGCTGGCTGGCCAGAGCTCTTCCCCTGTAGAAAGAATACATTGTAATAGTTTTGTCTGTGTGAATGATGAGTGTACATATTCTTATAAAGAAGATGTTTTGTGCAAACTTTTCACATAAATCTGGGACAGCTGAAGTATAATGGAAGGAAAATGTCATATATGGCAAAGAATTTTTTCCCCAAATTGACCTCCATAAACGTCTTAAGAACAGAGGGAGCATCTAATGAAAGGACCTTTATGCAGATGCAGATCATGACATTCCATTCATAAAACCAGAGAGAAGCAACACGATGTAGCTGCAGGACTGGGGGGAAGGAGGGGAAAAAATAAAAAAGAGTAATTTCAGAGTATGGCAAAAGCTCCAAGATGTCTTGACTAAGACCATAAAAATTTGTATCATCAAGGGTTTCCAAGGTCTGATTCTGAAAGCCTAACCTTTTTCCAGGGCTGCAGTTTCTAGAAGCATTCCCCACAAGGAGAGTTTCTATATCAGAGCAATTACCTCGACAGCGTGGAGTGACGGACAGGCTGTGCTGGCACTGCCCCAGCAAACCAGCAGCAAGTCAGGGCAGACGTGAGCAACCACAGAGGGCAGAGGAGAAAAACCATTATTCACCTCTGAGAGAGGAGCAGAGAGTCTCCAACAGGACCAGAGAGACAATGGCAGAGCCAAGAACTGACAGCTGGAGTTGTGCAAAGCAGTGCCTCTCTCTTGGGGTCTGAGATCCTCATTCGAGGGCCAGTCCAGGGTTAAATCTGAAATAAGGGCATTTATCAGACACCTTATCAGACATGGGAGGGTGAGAAGATATGTCCTAATGAGTTAATATTTAGTGAATATTGTGTTCATATTGGGTTAGACACTGGCTTATCCTGTCCACACACAGAAGGGAAGGTGGCAGAGACAGAAACAAAGTCAGTGATATTCTCAAGTTATCTATAGGGCAAAACCCTTGCCCAGTGAACCACATCACCTCAGAGAAAAAAAAAAAAAGAAGAGGAGGAGGAAGCTCAGCAATATAGATGTTAAAGGAATGTCAGAACAGCCTGGCAGTGCAAGAGTGCACTCAAGAGACTGCAGACCAGATGCTACAGATTAAAACTGCCCACCAGTCACAGCTAAGAGCGGCCCTCAAAAGGAGAATGAAAATGCTTTCCACTCCTTTTGTGAACATCATTTGCAGGGGTGCAGCCAGGCAAGGGGAGGGCTTGTAAAGCCCCAGCACCTGAAAGATGCTGTCCCCTTCCCAAGCTGTTCAAAGGGGCTCATGTGGCACTGTGAGGAGGCTTTGAGGGCTCTGAGATGGAAACCACATGCGAGCACACCCCCCTGGGAAGAGCCCCATGTGCAAGGCAGCGGGCAGACCACCAACTAACTGCATGTGTCAAGGGCTCAGGGGGTGCCTGACTTGTTTGGGAACCACACAGGAGGGGGGGCAGAAAGGTTCCCACCCTCTGGAAAGAGCCTGGCACATCATGACGTGTGTGTTTGCTGGGAGGGAGGATCCCACTCCGGAGAAAGCGTTGGAGAAGCTGCCTGACAAGACAAAGTGGCTTCTCCTTGTTTTCTCTCCCACAGTTTATCTCATCTGATAGTGAGGGAAACCTGGCATGGGCTTCTGTGAATTAGAAAATTGCTAGGGGATCCCATTTTGCACACTTCCTTGCCTAAACTGATCAATGTAATTATTTCTGAGGTAGAGAAATACCAATTAATGCTGACATTCTCCTGTACCTGAGGCCATCACTGCAAAGGAAAGGCTGTGGTAGAACAGAGTAGCATCTCTGCAGCTGCCAGAGGTTCTCCCACCACGTTCACACCAGAGGGGGGCTCAAGATCCTTTCCTTCTGTTGCCCTTGTCCTCATTTTGTTTGGATGCTCTGTCCATTAAATACCTTTTTATGGATACCTTCCCTCCATTCAGTATCAATCTCCCTTTCCACTCTTACAGTCACTCTGATCAATTAAATCCCATCACCTTGGCACAGAACATCATCCTCCAGGAGAGGTGACAGGTGCCACCAGCATTGCCCAGTTCTTTCTTCTCCCCCTGAGACTCCTAAAAATTGTCCACCACATCTCAGAACTCTGTGAGCCAGACCAAAAGTGCTCAAGGCAGGCAGGGACAGCTCTCACTGAAGGCCCAATAAAGACACTCCGAAATTTGGCCTCTGGCTGTGGCTTCAAGAGGTGGTTTTGGGTTATGCCACAGACTTCCACAAAACTTGGGCTAACCCTCGGATCCCACATATTGAGCTGTTGTGAAAATCCAGGTTCTATCCCTCCCAGATGCAAGGAAGGATTGCTTCTCTACTGCTCAGGGCTTTCCACAGATAAATTCCCTGACTCTAGAGAGAAATTCAGAAGGGAGAGGGCTAATGCACCTTTTGGACACTCATACAGACATTTTTGCCCTTTCATTCCTGTCCCCCTTAAAAACCTGCAGCCACATCTCAGAAGAATACTGTAATATAATTTTTATCTACTGTGTTTTTAAACTGTTACTCTAGGGAGATCTCAATAACAAAAATACTGCTTTTCTGCTTCTTTTTTTTCTCTGTTGCTTTGCTGGCCTAAGATCCATTTTTTGTTGCTTAAAAAAGGGTATATGACACTCAAATTTTGCAGCATTTACATTATGCTGCCAAACTGCAAAATACTACAGGCAATAACAAAGTACCAATCAGAGTTTTTACTACTGCAGAATACAGAGAAATAAGTGTCCTAATAAACTCAAATATAAATCCTGTTGTTCCTCTCTTTTTTTGTTGTTCTTCCATTGCAGAATTATTTCTGCAGTGCTATGGGGCTTCAAAAATATAAAATATTTGTTTTGAATACGACTTAACCAAACCTAAAAAATTCACTGCTCTTATATAACACAATAACAAAATATATAACACAATAACACAAACTCAAATATAAATCCTGTTGTTCCTCTCTTTTTTGTTGTTCTTCCATTGCAGAATTATTTCTGCAGTGCTATGGGGCTTCAAAAATATAAAATATTTGTTTTGAATACGACTTAACCAAACCTAAAAAATTCACTGCTCTTATATAACACAATTTGATAATTTTTACACAGGATCTCTTACTTATCAAAACTTAAAATCCATGTGCAGTCATCACTGGACTAAAATCCTATTTTGTCTCCAATATATGAAAATAAGTTTCAAACTGCATTCACTTTGAGAAGAGTATCCTGAATAAAATATTAACTGTGGGGGAGAAAAGAGCATACAAATAAATAAGTAAAATTAATATTACTCTAAGGGTGAGAGAAGCAGAAAGATTAGAATGCAGGAAATCTCTAAAAAAAACCAACACAGCAGCACACCAGCTGCCCCATCACTGGTGACAGTCTGGCTTTTGACACAGCTACCTGGATTATCCCAGCTGCAAAGGTGCTTTAATGCCTTGTCACATCAGCACCTCAAGTCAGTGGGCAGGCAAGCAAGAACAAGGTGAGCAGGTGTAAGGGAGATGGCAAATGATCCCACCAAAATACTCACCCACAGTCTCCAGCCCTGTCTTTGGCTGGAATCATCCACTGGGAATGACATTTGGGGTACAGATTAGGCTTTTAAAGACTAGAATGAACCAGACTCAGTTTTGATGTACTACTTAAAGCAGTATGTGGTCTCTAGGATTAAAAAAGATTGGTCTGACCCAGTGTGCAGCAGTAAAGCTTTGTAGAACCTGCTGTAGAACTCTTATTGTAACTTAAGAGTTACATAAGAACTATGTAGTGGCCACAAACTACTTGCAAAGTATAATCCTTAGAAAAGAAACAAGTGTGAAATCTCCCCTAAGAGAAAGGCAGCAAACACCTGGGCAGTGCAGATGAGCAGCCAAAATATCAGCACTTAAGCCTTGTTGGTGTGGACCAGCTCAGAGATGAGATTAACTACCAGGTCTAATCAATCTTATGGCCCCACCTCAGAGAACAGAGGTGGCTCAGAGCAGAAGCAGATGTGATGTGGGACCTGAATGGCTTTAATGAGAAATGTCCCTTCCTTGGTCTGAAATGGATAAGAGCAGAGCTAAGCTGTCAGCTTTGAGCTGCTTTTGTTGGTTGCAGTTTGTAGAACATTTCTGGTTGGAAAGCATCTCCCCTTTTCTCATCAATCCCTTGATAAAATTTGTACCTCTTGAAATGTTGTATGGTTTGGGTTTGAGTTTTTTGGGGGGGCTTTTATTTTCATAATACCATATTTAACAATAGGTTAAAGAATTCAATATTTAGAACAGAGAGTGATGAAAAGTAAAAAGAAGTGCAGGCTTAGCTTCCCTCATTTTGAAAAAAAAGTTTATTCCTTTTGTTTATCACAGAGCTAATAAAAAGCTGCAGAGCTTGAGGAACTGCAAAGTCTCATGGATTCCACTCTCCATTTCCCCCCAACCAACAATTTGCTTACACCCCCATGTGCAGTTCTTGATTCTCACACTTAGAAGTGACATTCCATTCAACTCCAAGCTGTCCCATAAAATTTAACATAAATTAGCAAATCAGTTTAAAGAAAATTTCCCAGAACCACTAAAAGAGCTCATCCGACCTTTCCAAAAAAAAAAATCATTTCACTTTTCAAACAGCAAATTTTGCTTTTAATCTCTATGCTTTATGTTACCACAAAGAAGTTTCCATGACATACTTGCAACTAGAAATGAAACTCACTGGATGAAGCTCATATGACCTAGTTTAATATTAAAGCACTCACATCCTTCCAACTCTGCCACTGTGTAATGAAGATCTAGACTAAAAAAACCCAATGTACAAAGTGTTTCTTCTCCAAACTGCAAAGTCTGTGTTTTCCTCTCAAGATTCCAGCTGAGCTCTATTAACACCAAAGTAATGTACAGCCACTGAATTTCACTCCAAACTTCACCAGCTTTCATCTGGCTCCAGAAGACCCACCAAAGCTGTGCCTATGTATTATCCTTCCAATGAACAAAGGATTAGTATTGACTGATTATTGGCTGCCCAGCAACTCCAGAAACTTCTGAGCAGAATAGTGGTCTTTGGAATGTCTTGTGTTTTAGAAAGACATTAAATATCAAACCCTAATTTATTAATTTATGTATACATTTTTACAGGAGCCCATGAGAAGCAGCCTGACTGCCAGCCATAGTTTAATTCACTCTGATAACACAGAGACTATAAATCTTAACTAACAGCCCAACATGTGAGGCATTTGATGTGTCTGGGAACCTGCTGTATGAAAGAAATTAGCTGTAGAAAAAGAAGCAAAATGCCTATTCCCATGGGAAGAGTCTGCAGGACTGGTAATAGATCATTTGTTCATTTGGAAGACACTTGTTCCTCTAGTAAAACAGCAACCAATATTTTTGCTTTGCACTGCTCAGACAGGAAATATGGTGCTAAGGGCCAATAGACAGAGCAAGTCATCGTGCTAATTACACGGTCAGTAAACATTTGCTCTCCCATGTTTCCTACAGGTCTGAATAATTCCTGGTTGGAACTCAGCAGTGGCACCAGCCACCTTCTTCCTCTCTTCCTTCCTCTGATGCTGAGGAGAGGTATCACATGTTAGAGGATATCCAGGTTAAACAGCCCTGTTTTCACAGGATGAGCCTGTCACCTGGAAAAGGTTGAGCGCTACCACGTTTAGAGGGGAAATGAGATTTTTGAAGTATCAGAGGAGCAAGGTTCTGAAACTGCCCCTCAACAGGTGGCAAACATCCAAATTTAAACAGCCTGATAAATGTACAAATGGGATTGTAGAGCAAGTCATTTTCTGAGAATTCTTTTTTTTTTTGGTGGACAAATCCCTTCTAGTCCAGCCTTCAACCATATATAAAAGTCATGTTTCTCACATGCAAAATCACTCAAGATGAACCACCTGATCACACAAGAGGGTGTGAAATGGAAAAGCCTCTACAAACCTACAAAAACACAGCAAAAGAAGCAGTTTTTATCTTAAGGCACAAACTTGCTGTCATTTAGGGGGTTTATTGTATCTGGTCAGACTCTGAAGTTCTGACTAACCCAATATTTTTTATTGGGCCCAGCAAAGGTCCAGTCCAGGAGCTGACCACAAACTGAACAACATTCTAGGTATCTGACCCTCTCCCAGAGTGGGCTTGTATGGTAAACAGAGAGATCCCTCTACAGATTCCCAGTAAAGTATCTTCTTTACATCTTACATGGAAGAAAGCTACTTCCCATTCACACAGTACTCAAATTCCTGACTGCCACTCACTGGGTTAGGATGAGCAAGACATAAGATGCAGTTACATCAACATCAAAGGAAAAACAAACATTCAAGTGTTTTGAAAATGCTTCAGAGTGAAGTCCCATTTCTCATGTGCCCTGAGTGTAGCTTCACCCCCCCAAATTTTAAGTAAAGCAGCTCCCTAATAACATTCTGAACAGTGTAATTGCAGGCAAAATGCTTGACTTCCACCCACTGCTTCCCATGCTCTCAACACATGCCACCAATCATTTCCATTTTGATGTACAGTGGCTTTTCATTCTAAAAGGAGGGGTTTATGTTTTTGCTGTTGTTGTTGTTAATTTGAAGAAAAAACAACTGAAGCCTCAAAGTGTGGACAACACATATTAGATCTTGCCCTGGCACGAACTGTCAAACCACTCTGGGTGATGTGAGGAATCAGCCAGCTCCATATAATTTCTTCTTTTACATCTCTACTCAGCTGTACCTTGGAACTAACATTCCCAAAAAGGGTCCAAATATCCCCCAAATCCAACCAGATGCTGGTGGTGCCCAAAAATGAGCAGCAAACCCCTGAACCAGAGGCTGCTTCTGGAACCAGCCCCAAACAAGTCCAAGGCTCTGAATCTAAAGGCATTTTGCACTTCAAGCTCAAACAGAGGGTGCTGTGCCCATTGCACTGTTTGGCAGCTCCTGCCTCCTGCTATTTGAAAAACTGTTTAGCCAAGGTGAAATGAAGATATGAGAGGAAATAAGACATACTTTTCCTGGGGTTCTCCTTTGTAAGAATTCATCTGGATATGACAATAATTATTTAAGTGATATTTTAGCCATATTAGTGACCCTTGGGATTTGATAAACTTTTCCCATTGCAGCAGGTTGGTTCACTGATCTTGCAAGCAACATACTGGAATGATTTTTACTTTCACCTCCATTACCATCTAAATGCCTCTGTGAGGCATTGCAGTCAGCTCCTCTCCACAGAAATTGAAGAACACCACAAATGAGTGTGCATTAATAAAGAGGCAGAAAGCAGCCGAGTTTCTCCATTACTCTGTCATCAGAGATATCTGCTCTAGGTTGTGCTCGGAGCATTAGCCCGTGTAGCCTGATATGAGTTCACGAGGCTGGAATTCAAAACACTAACCAGCTGTGGGAACCCGGGAAGGAGGCTGTCACACTAAATGGTATCCAGATTAGAGCTGTGAGAATTTGGGAAAGCCCGTCTAGCAAGCAGGATCTCTTGGGGGGAAGGGAGGGAGAGAAACAGTTCCCAAGTTAGACTCCTAAGCCTAAAGGAAACTAGGTCTGTCTCTTCAGATACTGACACTGCAAGGTTTGACTGGAACTAAATCTGTATCAGTGGATATTTTCCCAAGGGAAGAAATACAGCAAGCTATTTTATTGAATTAAAATACAGATCACTACCTCGAAGATGGCTTTTTCTCCACTGTGCACTCTGAGGCTGGGTGCACAAGACTGCCTAAAGGATCTCACTGAGGCAGAACTCATGGGAATTGTGGTCCAAGAGATGGACCCTCTGTATCACCTTGCACATGAGGGAGTATGTGACACATCTGACAGGTTGTTGATTTAAAATCCCCACCAACTAAACTGCCAGATTTGAGGGATGACTACACAGTCAGATATGCAAGGAAGACAGAGAATGCAAATAATTTATTACTTATCTACTCTACAACTGATACTCCACTGGCTGGTGCAAAAGGGGAACAGGAAATATTTTCCTGTTCCCAGCTCTGATACCACAGGTGATGTAACATGGAGAGCTTTCTTTACAACCAAGTACTGCAAAACTTTTTAAAATCTATTTCTTTTCCAAGCCTTGTTAAGGTATGGCAGACCCGAGGACCAAGTCCCAAACTGATATTTGCTACCTCTTTATGACAGTCTTTCAAAATTCTCTAAGAAAGTAGGAGAAGTGAGAAGTCTCTAGATACGACCATTGGCATCCTGCTTGATTTCCTGGGATCCTGCCACACTCCCAACACAGTGCCCACAGAGGAATGGGCTGGAGAGAGTTCCAGGAGGGGAGGGGGTGCTCACTGAGCTGTGGGCACATCCATCAGTGTCGGTGCCGGAAAAGCGGTGCCCTTCAGGTGCTGGCTGTTGGAGAATCCATCACGGCCTGGAAGGGGCTCTTCAAAGGCAGAGACACCTCAGGAAGTGATCTTGTTCTGCATACCCAGCCAGTGACCCTGAACACAGGAGCCACGCAGATGGTGTCAGACCCCTGTGGGACTCCAGGAACATGGCACACAACCTGATTAATGTCACACCTGTAAGGCTCGTGGGAGTGACTAATGACATGTGTCTGGTGAAATCCCCCTCTGCAGCTTCCCCTCTTGCAGGTCTATTTATCTGCTCAACTTTACTCCAGACTCAGAGGGGGGAGAAGAAATTTCACAAGTGGTTCTCTTCTGTCAACATGTTAATTGGCCTGATTATGAAAGAAAACAATCACAGGGGCAACAGAAAAAAAAATAAAATAAACAAAAGTGTCAAGACGCAGATCCTTCACTATGTATAGCACTGAGGCAACAAACCAAGTTAAGACAAGAGCACAGCTTTCTTCCTCTTTGTTAATTAGAGTGATTGACAGCAGTCAAGAAAATGTTGATGCTCTTTTGTCTTCCAAAAAATTTTGTTTCTTCAGCAGCAACATTAAGGAAAACAGCCACAATACGACAAATTTTTGTTGTTGAAAGTTTGGTTTGTAATGAAAATGGGCACTACAGTCATATTTTTCTTTGCATCAAACAAAACTCCAAACTCTTATTACTAGATGCTTTTTCCTCCCTGCTTTTTTCTCCCTTTTCCATAACAAAATACTAGACCAGAAGAAATCAGGGAAGAGAATGGCTGTTAAGTCTTTTGAAAAATCCCGAGCGTATCTTTCTCAGCCCAGAAGAGCCTCTTTGCAGAAGTGACAGAAACCAAAGTCACATAACTCCCACATTCCCCACTCTACCTCCCTAAATAGGGAAGTCCACACTCTCTTGCAGGGATCAGCAAGTCCTGGCTGCCATGACTGTTGTTAACTCCAGCCCTGTTGAAATCTCTGCGTGGGATTCCTGCCTCAAATGTGTTTTTAGCTGCTCCCCGGGTGCTATAACACCAGATCCCAAACGCTTCCACATCTTGCATGTTCATACAACAGAGCCCCTCACTCCGTGGGAATCCCCAGACCAACCCAGGGCACCACTCCAGTCACCCAAGAGGCAAAGAACAACAGATGCTGTTTTTTCCCTGAAGTTTCTTTCCCTTCTAGGTAAAAACAACACAAGTTCCTGCAGAAACCCATCTGGCAGTCTTCACTCATGCAAATCCATCCCCATCTCCCAGCACAGACATCGACTAGGGAAGGATGTGCAGGATTAGGCTGTAAGAGATTTAACCTGAGGCAAGTTAATGTGACTCGTGAAACGAGACATCAATTACTGAGCATGGGAGACAGATTAAGGGAGAAGTGGAAACTGTTTCTTTTCAGTAACTCGTTTAAGCTGTGTTTGATTTAAGAGGTCCTTGACAAGAAATGCACTTAAGGGTTTTAATACTTCAGCCGTTCCAAGCTGCAAGTGAATAAACCCAAAGGGCAAAGCACCTTGACCCCTAAACAGCGATCAGCCAAAAACCAGTCAAGATATAGCGTGTCCAGCCCAACATCCTTTCCCAGATTTCAGCTGGAGTACTACAAAGATTCAGGCTGTCAGGATAAAAAATGGACAAGCATCTCTTCTGGCTTGCTCTGAGTCGGCTGCAATGATTAGCAGCAAAATAGGTCCTCCAGTGACATAGTCAAGACAAGTTCACCTTTCAATCTGAAATCCTGATTTTAGATGGTTTTCAGCTGCCCAGTATTTATTGCAGCAGCCTGCAGAAGCTTCAGACATGCATGAGGACCCTGCAAGCTTAATGTTGAAGACAAGAAGTTTGTAGGAGTCTGCACAGAGTGCACAGAGATTTCTGCCAGATTTGTGAGACAGGAAGAGTCTCCCAAGCTGAACAGATAAGTGGATGGGAATCACTGACATTTGAAATTCTCCATCCTGCCTCTGCCCCTCAGCTCCAATATATCTAGAAAGATTCACTGGTTCTATGCTTCCCCAGAATGCTTCAAGTGAGGTCTAAAAGAAAATGAAAATAGCAGTTTACGCTCTAACAATACGAGGATGCCTCGCCTGAAAATGTTCACATACATCAAAGAAGGGCCTGACCAGTGTTTAAATAAGTCACTTGAATTTTTAGACACTATTACACAAGGGGGTTTTATTTGTATGCTGCTTTTGATATTTATTTACTTATTAGCAAATAATTTTCATCTGTTAAACATTTGCATCTTATATGAGAAACATCAAAAGCTTCAGACCTTTGATGACATTTATCCCCATCAGTGCACAGCAAATTACAGTGAGGAGAAAGAAAAATCCAAACACAAGGCATTCAAAGCAAACCAGCATGGAAGGCAGAAATGCATCTAGCTCCAAGCAATTATATCTTAATGAATAAACATTGTTCTCCACTGCTACCTCATGCTAAGACATACCCACAATGCAGTCAGCACAAGCTTAATTCTTTCCATTCCTCTTCCTCAGGGCAGTGTTGTCACTTTTGTTACAGCCTGAGCTGTGCAGCTCTGATATGGGCTGGGTGTACCCAGCACTGATGAGAGCATGGGAGAGTTTCACCCCCGGCAGCAAAATTCTACAAGGTGTGGGAAGGAGAAAATCTCCTGTACAAGATGTGCAAGGATGAGACACTCACTGCTCAGTTTGTAACATCCATCAAGCTGTGCATTTCTGAAAGGTCCCACGTGTAAAGAGGGACATACTCAAACTACAGAGGTGTTATGAGAGAGGCAGAGGGGAGAGCAGGGGAGAGGGAGGCAATTAAAGCTTACATTAAATATAAAAGTGCAAGATTTCATACTTTAATTAGGTCCAAAAGTTGTTAATGGAAATTCAAATATTGATATTTACCTTCGGTGTGATACCCGAAAATGAGAAATGTCAGTTGGCAACGAGCACAGCTTCTCTTGTCTAAACAAACTGACCCAAAAATAAATCAATAAAATCATTATTCCTGTCTTGCACATACCTTAGCTGTTTATCAATGCAGTAGATGTGTTCCTAGGAGCCTTATATGAGCAGCTGAAGCTTGTCTCTGGAGATCCCCTGGTGACTCTGGCAGGTGGAATGAATTAGCTAAGTCTTCACCTATGTCAGGCAGGGAAACAGAAACTATTTCAAGTAAACAAATGTGGCTTTCTCCTGTAAGAGCATCACAAGCTCCAGAGTTCCTCCACTTCCCAGTGCAAACACAGCTTTTTCTTGTGCTAAACCAAGATATATTTTGTAAGTTACACACTGCATAAGATGAGTAGGAAATATTCTTTTCTTTTCCAGTTAAGGACCAGTGAGCATCACTTGGATGCAATCCCCCAGCAATAATGGAGGTGGATGTAATTAAGGATATATATCCAGCATTCAGTCTCAGGACTGAATACTACAGGACCAGAGTGAGGAAAGGGACAACCACTTTACTCTGAGGCAAAGGGAAAAAACATGAGTCTCTCACCCAGGATTTCCTTCATGGTCTGGCCAAGCTGCAGCAGACCCACACACCACTCTCCAGTGAGGTCAAGAGCACAGCTACAAGCTTGCCCACCAGTAAAATAAGTAAAACAATACTTCAAAGTCTTCCAGGTTTTTCAAATCCTTGGCATAGCTCATGTGACCCTGCACAGCAGCACAGCAAAGAGTTCCCACTGGTATGAACACAAGTTCTGTGCCTACATAAGTGCCAGCAATGGTTGTGTACTCCAAAATAACTTCTCTCAGATCCTTTCTTCACCCAAATGTTCCATCATTCACCAGACAAACTGCAGGGTAAGGTTTTTTTCAGCTCTCTGATGTTCATTAAAAATCAGAGTCAATAAAAATGATTAGGTTTTTAACAAACATAGGAGGTTGTCTTCACTGCTGATCTAATAATTTATTTATAACTGCAGTTTCAGTAGAACCTCCTAGAGCTGTGTTTTGCACAGGTTTATGCTAAATTAACAGTATGGTGAATGTTTAAGAGCAGTATCCATAAAACTACTCATGTTGAAGAAATTAACCCATGGATTGAATGTCTCTTTCAGTTGACAATTAATGCAATCATGGAAAGAAAAGGAGGAAACATGAGTGCCAGGGGATGGGAAATGGGAGGCCAGATTTCTTTTGCAAAATTAACTCTTGGGGCTGAAATAAAATTCAACCTGTTGGCTAAAATTTGGCTTTCTTCCTATTCAAATACCTTTCTAATCAATCCAACATGTTAGATGTGTCTCAAACTGGACCTTGCCCCTCGGGGGGAAACACTGCTGTTGGTTTCTTGTTCTGGAGGGTACTACCAAGAACTTCCCATGCACCAATGCAGAGGAGTGTTTTCAATCCAAGCATATCATGAGCACACAGAAACAACTCTAACAGATAGTGCCAAGCACTAATAAACAATGTCTAAAATACTTTTCTAATTAGCAAGCAGTGAGTTGTCCAAAACTGAAGTCAGCAAAAAGCCCTTTCACTACAGGACAGGAATGCAGAGGAGGTGGAAGCAATGTGTGGAACCATAACTTGGAGCAGACACATATGCAAGGGAATATAATCTCACAGCAATGTTTTTCTCTGGTGAAGCATTAGAGCACTTATTTTTAAGCACATATTTAAATCCAATCAACATTTAAAAGCCTTGAAGAGTGTGTTGAAGTGCTTTACTAAGTTGGGCTGGAGAAATAACTCACTTCCATGAGTTACTCTGATAGTGAGGTATGATACAAACTGGAGTTGTCCACACATCCCTGCTTCCAGAAGATAAGGAAAGGATGAGAGAATTGGAATTGTTCAGCCTGGAAAAGAGAAGGCTTTGGGGTGAAGTAATTTCAACTTCCCAGTACCTGAAGGGAACCTACAAGAAAGATGGAGAGGGACTATTTACAAGGACAAGGGGTGATGGCTTTAAATTGACAAGAGGGTGGGTTTAGATTGGATATCAGGAAGAAATGTTTTACTCTGAGAATAGTGAGACACTGGAAAGGGTTGTTCAGAGCATCTGTGGCTGTCCCATCTCTGGAAGTGTTTAAAGCCAGGTTGGATGGAGCTTGGAGCAACTTGGTCTAGTGGAAGGTGTCCCTGCTCCAAGCATTCTTCCTCCAATCCCAATAAGTAGCTGGGATGGCTGTGCCACTGCAGGCACTTTATCTTTAGGGGAGACACAAAAAAAAAATTAAAAAAAGAAAAAACTCAAGCTGAAGAGCAGAATCTCTCTCTTCTAGAGCCTGAAGAGTGGAGGGGAAGCAGGGAGGGATGTGTGTCTCAGCAGCATGGCTGTGAGTCACGCTGCCTCCCAGGGCTGCTCCTTGGGTGGTACAATTTACACACCATCTCTTGCTCAGAGGATGAGCCTTAAGTCACCATCCAGCTCTTTGTGAGGGAAACAAACACAGCTTTTACATACTCTTGGTCATACAGCCTGTGTGATGCTATCCTTGGTGTAATTATCAGGAGGAACTTTTCTAAAGCTCACACTGTTTGCTTCCAAAGGGATCCCAGTGGAAAGCATTTCTACTTCCACCTTTCCCTACTTTGAATATCTTCCTGACTCTTGCTTGTTTTCTGCTTTGGTTTTCCAGGTCCTCTCATCATTTATACCACCTACTCAGCAAGTTTCAAGGCAGTCAATACTGACTGACCACAGCCATAGAGCAACTCAATGCTCACGCCAATTATTTTCAACAATATATGGATTAGATTACACACACACTGCCAGAAAAAACGATCTACCTCAGATTTAAATCATTAAGAATGGCCCTCTGGAGACAATAATCTCTCCTCGATGTGAAGGCTACAGACAAATGTCAGAATTCTGTCTGGCCCAGGAATGTTTCCTCATAACAAGGCTGGTTTGTGCAATCAATGAGGCTGACAAAATCTCCGATATGCTCTCAGGGCCTGATCCAAGGCACAGGGAAGTTTATGGTAACACTCCCATTGACTAGAGCTCTGTGGGAAACCTTTTTTTTTCCCTGACCCATGAGAATTTTTGAGATTTTGAAAGCTTTTTCCCATCCTGAGCAAGACAGAAAAATTGAAATCTTAAACTTTTGCAGCCTGAATATCTACTTGCATCACCCTCAAAAAAGAGACAAGATTTAAAATAAAAGCCTGATTAAAATATTTTCTTTAAAAGTGAAGGGAAACAACTAAATTTTGAAATTAAAGGTTGTTTTCAAAATCAAAGGCTTTGTGTACAGAAATTGGCATTTTTTCAACAAAAAATGAGACATCAAAAACTTGTTGAACAATTCCAACATTCTCTCCTGAACTGTGGAGCAGGTCTTTCCTGCATGAGTGAGTTCACCTGGGATATTTTACTCTTTAAAAATAGAAATCCCTTGTACACAGGGACTCTATTCATCTTCCTAACAAGCATAATTTATGTTCCAGCCACTGAAGAGGGACGGTCTCCCCTTGCACACCAAGAGGTGGAAGCCATTTGATTGCAAGGAGAATAAAAATTCCTCACAAGTAATTGCAAAATGTAAACACCACTTCTCTCATTTTAAATCAATTACACTTCCTCCTGCAAGGTGATAAGTGTCAAATCATCTGTCCTAAAGCAGCGTTTTCCAGCCCCAAAGGTCTTGAACCCCACGATCATGTTATAGCCAAAGCCACTGGATGGAGCTGTTAGAAACAGTCTCACAAGCTCCAGCAGTGAGTCATGTTCAGTCTTTCAGAAACCTGCATTGAGATTATTTTTAAGACATTTCCATTTTAAGACATTACCACATTTGCACAGAGCTCTTGCTCAGGGCACAGACACAGGGACACCCTACAAAGGCTCTGAGAGATGGCTGGTGTATTTTGTGGAATATGAGCAAGCAACACTGAGAATACACACACACACACCCCTCTGCATCCTCACACTAATTTCATTTCTCATGAGGAGAAACTGTCTCAGATCCTCAACATGGATTAGCATTCAAAAAATAAACAGAAGAGAACAAGCCCCACTCCAGGTAGAGAGGAAATGGAGGAAGATACATCTATTGACTTACTGTAGTCCTAAAAGGAAACATGCAGAAAAACTGGAATTTAAATTAACAAATCCTGTTAGCCAGTGCTAAGGCATTCTCCTGTGCATTAAGCAGTTCCTGCCAAGATTTGAGTCATAGCAATCCATAATTCTTAAGGACAGTAGTTTCCCAGACAAAGCATCACTGACAATATTCATATAGAGCCAGGGTTCATTATTCTTCCTATATTTGTGTATGCATAGCTAGGGAAAAACACTGACAATCCAGGAGCTGACAATAAACCAGGAGACAGCACCTGCAAAGACATGGGAACTTCTGAACTGACATTTTCCAGCCTCAGACTCCAAGGGCCATGTGAACTGCCTCACCTCCAGAACCTGGAGCACACTTTTCCACATGACAGAGAGAGCAGAGCACTCAAGGCTTCAGCCAGGTGTCAGAAGAAGAGCAGACCACGTTCAGCAACACCTCTGAGCAGCTCAGAGTGTGCCCTGTGACAGCAGCCTCTGCTGTGGAATGTGCCACTCCGGGAGCACCTCTGGATTTACTGGGCAGTAAATCCCAGTGCTCCTGCTTGGACAACCAGCACAGTAAGGTTAGCTTTGTATTTTTCATAATAACTCCAAAATAAGTGCCTGTGTCAGCTCAGTGAGCAACCTGCCCAGATATCTCCCCCTCATATCTCTGGCTTTCGATGAGCTGTCAGGAAATTCAGGAGAGCAGTCAGTTCCTTCACTTCCAGTTAGAGCCCCAGGCCAGTTCTGCAGACACTCCTTCAACCTCCCACTTTAAACTCTGGCTGAGTGGGCCATGTTTTCTATCACCAGCCACCTTTCCTTAGCTATCATCTCAGCTCCCACAGCAGGCAAATCCAGCAGCTTTCCCAGCACGGGAGCCCTCTTGCAATGCTTCCTGGACAAAGTAGCACTTGAGGTCCCCGACTCCCCCAGCCCCCTATTCCTGCATCCCTGCACCTGCTCACGCTTTCGTATCATCAGGCCAATTCACCACCTCCTTGCCCAATCACCATCCAAATGCAAAGCCTCATCTGCTGCCTGAAAGGTTTTCAGATGGTGCAGAAGATGGGAAAAAAATCTTGATTTGTCTGCAGTTTGTTGTATTGGTGCTATGCATCACATTTGCTGTTAAAATAAGAAACGAGGGAATCAAAACGTGCTCATCTTGCTCCTTTGTGGGTTGTGGGGTCCTACTGGGCAAACAGAATATTGTGTCTCTCCTGAGAATAACTGAATAAAGTCACTTGGAAATTCCAGAGGGCAGGTTGGGTCCAGCTAGAATTGTTAGACAGCAAGCAAAAAGCACAAAGGGAAGCTGGCAGACTCACGACAGGAGCAGGAACTTGCCTACAGGAAAGACATTTTAAAAGAGCTTCATTTGTGGGAAGAAGTGGAACACTCAAAGACTTCATAGGGACTGCAGGGAATGAGCTACAACCTCAACAGTCACCAACAACTCACAGACACCAAGACTGAAGGGCATAAAGTAAACTGCAAGGCTGTAGTAGGGGAATAAATGAGTTAAACTGGATCCCTCTTGGAAGTTGTGAGCTTCCCACACCAGAGTCTTTTCTTGTCATTTTTTAACAGAAGCACAGCCTAAAAATATTGAGCTTTTTGGCATCTTCTGGCACATGTGTAAGAAAAAAGTGGCATAGTTCTGTCTCGAGAGTAATGCACCATGACATTACAGATTGGCTGGATAGATTATAGATCTATGAGAACTACAATAAAACAGAGTCAAAAAGCCACCAAGAGGTCTGTCCTGCAAAAGATAGAAAGTTAATATATGCACCTTATTCAGCAGGTGATCTGATGTTCAAAATATTCCTGAAAGAAGCACTTTCACTAATTGATAATCTCAACTTTGTTCTATACAACAGATATGGTTTTATTCCCAACCTTCACATTCCCATGCATAGAAGAGGACTGAATTTGAAAGACAATGGATAATAAGTGTATCTGTCCCCTTTTTAATTAAACTTGCAAATTAGATGCCTGTTTCATCATTAGTATTCTTGATTTTTTGGGTTTATTCTGGATTTTGGCAAGGGTGAGCTTGGGGTTTTTTTTAAGGAAAGCAAACTGAAATAACTATATTGTTCTACTGTGGAGAGAATTTCCACAGTGCCATCAGAGCTTTATGAATATGTACATACATACAGCTGTTCATGTCACCAAGAGCATGGAAAAACTTTGCATCCAGCCTTAGGAAGGCTTTTTTTTCCCCCAAAGAAGTGGGAAGTTAAACTTTCAAACTTTGAAAGGTCCTTTTATTCTTTCTTTCTGTCTCCATGTTGGGACTAAGGAGAAAAGGATAAAGAGTGACAAGAATCAAAAATGAAAAGGAGAAAAAAAATCAGGAAGGGAGCAAAGCTCGAAATCAGAACTCAGAAGTTCTGTCAGCTATTTTTCCAGGTGTAAGAAATTCTTTCCTGAGCCTCTTAAAAAAGGAGAAGTATTTTGATATCTCTTAATTTTGAAAACACTTTTCTAAGTCTAAACTTGCTCTATTAGTACTATTATGCTTGTTACAATGTAATCCATCATCAAAGACTCAACAATTATGAAGTTATGATATAAATACATCCCCATAAAAAATATCTGTTACACTAAAAGCCACTTATTTAGGATTAAAGTACATCTGATACATGAGCATTGCATCATTTCTACCTAGGAAATGTGTGTTCTTGGTTTTTTCCAATTCTGAAAATGCAGGAGGACAGCAAGATTCTCCATAAAACACATCAGTTCTGTATGAAAAATAAAAAGTGTCAGTGAGAGCATTCTTCATCCCTGAGATAAAAGGGCAATTTGTTTCCTCTGCTGTTTCCTTGCACTCCAGAGGACTGAGCAATGCAGTAAGTTTTGAAATCAGAGTCACCAGAACCACTAATGGTTTTTAAACCAAAGCTCACTCTTGTTTTGGCAGGAGTATAAGGTAGCCCCATTCCTGATGATTAATGATCAAAAGAAAGTCAGCTGAAGAAAAAAAAATTAAAGTGCAAAGTCTAAACTTTATGGACTTACAGAATAACTTTTCCTGACATGCTGGAGGAAAAAGGAAGTAAACCCAAGCCACTGAACTCTCTGGATTGCACAGGCCTGTGACCATGACCTGAGTCTCATCTCTGGCTCAAATGTACCCCAGAATCATGGTGAAGCAATGTACTCAACACTGACATTCTTGAGAGGGCACTCCAAGTTAAGGCCACAGGTATTGCAGATGAATAGCATTAAATGAGAAAAACAATATCCTTTATTTTGTCTGTTAAACTGTTCCTCCAACATCCAAGCAATGCATGCACTTGCTCCTTCTCTGCTGCTGGGAACTTTGCCAACACATAGGATTAAGCCACACTTCCATATCGTTCCCAGATGTGCAATCAGAGGAACATCCTCGAGCATCACCTCCACAGTTTGCCCCAGGAATCAAAGCCGTCCTTTATCCCACCCACCATTAACGTCTTTTCATAATTCATCAGCCAGCAATAAACTGAAACACTGCACAAACGTAGCCCTGATTTATTTCATTTAGCGGCTATTGTGCCTACAAGCCCTGCCTCTAATTTGCCATACTGTAAACCAACTGCTGCGGAGCAGCGCGTGTGTTCCCAGGCTTCGGCTGCGCGGTCTGGGCGCTGCATTCCCTGCAGTGATTTGCACCGGGAGAGGGAAGGAGAGGCGCTGCAGCTGGGAGGTGTCTGCCCCTGCCTCACCCGGGGCCAGCAGCAGCAGCCCAGGAGGTGCTGGAATCCCTCGGAGCCTTGTGGAGGGTTTTCGGAGCGCTGCGTTTCTGCAGCGGGGCTCTGCTCCCCGCCAGCCCCGGAGCATCCCCGGCAGCGCCTGCCCGAGAACAAAGCACCAACGCGATTTCAATTAGGGCAATCACAAAGTCAGGGAGGTTCAGCCCTCGCCATCTGCCCAAAGGCAGCAAGGCTCTCTTTGGTTTGGGGCTGGGGGGTTTTCCCCCTCTTCCCCCAGCCTCCTTTCCTATGAACCATTTGACAAAGCCATCTACACAACAGAGAGATTTAATGGGGTTTATGGCCAAAAAAACCCCAAAGAGCAAATTAAGGCAGTTCCACTATTAATTCCCAGCACATTGGAGCATTACATAATTTATCACTTAACATGTACATAATTTAGCATAATTCAACATTCAAGCACATTAAACAAAGACAGAAAACAATAGTGAAAGCTTATTAATAATACTGATTCTGCCTTTCCAGAGGAGTAATGTCTGTCTGAAATCACACTTCCACTAAAACTTCAGTTTCAAAACTTTAGGTGCACTTTGCATTGGAAGACAAAAAGTGGATCAATATATCTGAAGCAGAATAATTGAACAGGAGGAGTTTTATAGGTTGCTACATGACTGTCTCAAAATCTTTACTTCCTGTACACATACATAGAGGCAGTAAATTAAGATTTTAAAGCCTTTTAAATCCTGAGGGAGCCTGTCAGACACTTGCCTTGTGTTGCCTCTTTCCAGGGAGAAAGGTCAGGCGTGGGTCTGCACTGACAGCCAGCGCCTGCCCTATGGATATTTCACATGTGGAATTAACTGGGATGGTTTGTGGCCCTCACCCAGAGCTGCACGTTCAGACCTCATTCCTGTCCCACGAAGGGAAGGAAACAAAGTGCCAAACCCAGGATGATGTGGGGAGTCTCAGGGCACACTTACAGGGAGGGAAGCAGGGAAGTGCTGAGATAGGAAGGTACATCCATGGTAATTCCAGACACCTGGCTCCAGGTGTGTTTGGGGATGCTTTGCAGAGCCTGGGCCACTGCAGAAACTGCCGGAAAAACATGTGGGAAAGGAGGGGGAGGGTGGGGAGGAAGAAAAGAGGAGGAAGATCTTTCTTCTGACATACTGAAACAATTAATTAGAGCAGATTTAATCATTTCACTCATGTTGAAGGGAGTAAATTCATGCTAAACTTGCCATGCTGAAGATAATGGAACAAGTCATGGGAAGGAAGATGTTACTGAGTTAAAGAGCAACGAGGGAGAAAGCAGCAAAATTCTTTGCTTCGTTTTGAGATACTCAGTGAGGTTATGTCATCACACTGAGATGGAGGGATGAGTAATTTATTCAGATCATGGATTTTCCACCCAGATTTTTTCTAGCTTTGTCTCAGTCAATGCAAAAAGAATTGTATTTCAACATCATTTTTCAAAAATACGGTGGTGTTCTATATTAAGAAACAGCTTTAGTATTCTAAAAACTAATAGTTTTTTACATGTCAGCCAAAACTCACTGTTTATTTCCTTTCATTGCTCAACATCTGCAGCCTGGAAGGCACCTTTTCCCACTGCTATGGCTGTCTAGAAAGCAGGAATATATCACAGACAGTAGGATTTTTATAAATTATCTGCCATCTGCCTAAAAGTAAATGGACATCACCCTTGCCCTTTCATCCCCCAAAATGATGGTTGCACACAATCACAAATGGAGATGGATTAAGAGATGAAGGAGCAGAGGGGAGCAGAAATCAATTCTTCCACCTAAAAATAATGAAGACATAGGAGGATCAACTGCAACTTGTAGTTGTACCATCCAGTGCAAATATAAGCAACAAAAAAAATTTTAAAATATCGAAAAAATATCAAAAAGTATTCAACTGAAATGAGTATAAAGAAGATTTAGCATGGCCTTCAAGTGAGTCATGACTGGGTGCAACCTGGTTTTGAAAACCTGTTTCTAGACCTGTATTTCAGCAGTTTAGTAAGTCAGGGAAATCCATTCAAACCCAGCTCCAAAATCCATCTCCCTGACAACGCAGCATTGGTGACTAAACCTATTTTGGATGACAGTGGGGCTGAGCACCACGAGAGCAGCAAATCATATTTTAAGAACATTCCTGCCTTGATTGTTCCTGGACATTGTGGAAGGAGAAGAATAAAAGATGGAACCATATCCCATCCAACCATATTTGACCACTTAAATCACTGAAATCTTACCCAAACCCCACCAGGAAAAGGAACATGGTACCTCAGACTTAACTTAATTCTTCCTTTGTGGGAATAGGAAGCTCTTACTCAAATATCTTTCACCAGTGCACTTACTCCTCTCTTATTCTCCCTGAGGACTCCTAAAGGGAACTTTGAATTTTGGAAAAGTCTGTAGCCATAGCAATGAGAAAAGGTGTTCCTAGAAACCAAATTCAGAGTTTTACCTTTAAGCTTTCTAATAGAATATTTCTCTCCCTCACTCTTACCATACTGAATATTAACCAGGAGGGATTGGTTTGAAAATAAGAGGAAAAAAATTAACTTTTTTTAATAACTTTGTGTACTGACGTCATTGCAAGTTTTACCACCAATGCAGAGAAAGCAGAATTTGATATTTAGATTCTATCTAAAGATATAGGTCAGAGTTCAAATGACATTTCTTATTCTGTCTACTGACAGCTTTTGCCAGACATTTCTTACAATTCATTGTACCTACTGACCACAAATATATTTTGCAATGAAAAAACATAAAGTTGTTTACATAAAGTTGAAGATGCTTCAGTCCATGGCACGACTTGAACAAGAATTATTTATGGAAACCTAAGGAAGATTTTGTTGCACTACATTTTTGTAGTGAAATTCTGATGCACAAAAAGACCACCCCAAATTTAGATTTCCGTCATATTTTTCAGAAGGTGCAGAAGTTTGACCTGAAGTGCTCTTAGATATAACAGGCCATGACAAGAGGTCAGGTCTGATACACTGAGGGACAAGGACAATTTCATATCTTTCCAAAATATTATTTGAATTTCTCATGGGCAAAGTTAGCAGGGCTAAAACAGTCTATGGGATCAATGTCCAATTTTACTAAAGGAATTTTGAGAAGATTCACAAATCCTTGATTTAAAAAAATTTAAGCCTTCTGGGCTTACATGTAGTGGCATTTGAATTGGTCTAACAGGCTACATGATGCATCTTCCTTCTGATGAGGCCAGAGAGTTAAGGTTTTCAGCAAAACCTTTTTGCACCAGTTTTAACCAAACAGAGCACACAGGCATATGGAGGCATGAAACAGAACTGCTTCCTCCTCAGATCTTCTTCAAGATATTCCAAGAGTTCAGCTAAATTCACTGCAAGACATCAATGAAGTTTTAGGGAAATACTGCTCTTCTTTAAGGCTCTTCACACCACTGCCACCCTTCACTTAACAATACTGTTGTTTAGAACAATTCAGATTGCCTGCAAGTGTATAGAATTTGCTTATGTGGGAATATATTTCAAATGACACTCAGAGACTGGCTTTTAAGAGTGCCTGGCACTCAGAAGCTTCTGGCATAACATTGAACACAAGTTTTTCAAAGGAAGATGAGCACTCAATGCTCAGCAGTTTCTGAAAAACAAGCCAATTTGAGCCTTTCTGAAAGTCTGTCCTTGATTATGGAAACTCAGTAAGATCAGTTCTGAGAAGGGAGACTCATCACACTCACAAAACTCTGCTGCTGGACCATGTCAGGACTTGGCAAGAACAGCCTACATTCTTCACTCAGCTTCAACCAGGACTAAACGAAGACAAGCCTTTCAGTCAAGGTAAATGTCGAATTTTTAATGTTTAATAAAAACACCCCATTCCTATGAACCCATCAGCTAATAAAAAACAGCTCTGCCTTCAGAGTTCGAAGATAAGGAAGAGGAGTTTAAACTTTAAAAGGAATAACGTGGTAAATTATTACATTCAGGAATTATATCCTTAAGTGGTGCAAACTGGCACTACTTCAACAGAGCCCTGTTGATTAACAACAGCACAGGATCTTGCCTAACCTGTTCAGCACCAACAAACGTGTGCACCCTTGTGGTACTGGCCCCAGAATATCTAAGATTTGCTTTCATCAGGGACTAGTCAAAGAAAGAGACAATTCATAAATTATAAAGAACAATACAAGTTTTTCTTCATTTTGCATGGGCTCCAAAAATCTATTTTCTTTTCTTGTACTTGGGTTATTTTTGCACATGGAGGCTTTGGGACAGCAGCAGTGGAAACTGAAGCTGTCTGGTTAATCTGAGGTCAAATTTTGTGTAGGCAGCTGCAATCCAAGCTTCCCCACCCTGCCCTACCACTAGACTGAACTCTGACCTGCTGGGACCACCCCCTCACTCCTGCAACAACTCGAGCCACATTTCTACAGACATTTTCACACAGAGAGTCAGCTAAAATGCCAAAATATCTGTGTGTGAAAATACATGTGCACACTGTCAGGTCTCTGTGACTCTTTCGCTTGGAAAACGCCCAAGACCACCAAATGCATTTGGCAGTCTGGAATCTACTGATGAACCAAGGCCCTCAGTGCATGTACTCTGTCCTTGGGAATGAGTTAGGATTTGAACTGAAGCAGTGGCTTAAGTGAAAAGAAAACACACACGCACACAGAGCCGCTGCCGCCCCGCAACGTCACACGTCTACAGCAAACTACCTAAATCTGTGACATGTGCCCCAAATCTGCCACAGTCACAGCAGAATGCTGGGTGGAGAGCACTTCTGAAGTCAAGCACTGATTCAGGGGCCTGAATATGGATTTAAAATTTGAATTTCCTAGGCTATCTGAGTGATCGGTCTGGCGTTTCCCTGATTCATGGACAGGGCCTTCAGGAGCTTGGAAAATCCCGCCCTAGAAACCCACAGTAAATTCTGGCTTCTGAACAATTACATTACATGCATTGCTTTAACCCTTTAGCTCATGGCCAAGAACAACTTCACTGATTTCAGTGCTGCAGCACTGTACAGAGAACAACAGCTGTGCAGAGCTGACCCCCTGAATGACTAAGCCAGAGGAAGGGCAGCAGGAGGTGTTACCATCCTGATTTTACAGGTGGGAGACTGAAGCACAAGGAAGCAAAGGAGGGGCAGGAAAGATGTAAGTGATATGTTCAAGGCCACCCAGGAAGGCTGTTGCAGAGTGAGTGCATGAATCCACATTTCCCACTCCACCCCATTCCCCTCCTCTCTGCACACAAAGTCTGCACTCTCAGAGCCGAGGGAGAGTTTCTGTGGGTCAGTGGATGGTGGTTACCCAGAGGAGCCCACATCTCCACAGGTGCAGAAGGGTCCAGGGCAACTTGCAGCTCTTGAATCCATCCAGCAGAGAAAGGACCAGTATATAAATGAGTGCTCACATCCTGCTCCTTAGGCTCAAGGAGACAGAGCTGGCAAGAGAATCCTCAGTGAGGACCACACGGAAAAATCCCAGGGAAGCATGGTCAGTGAGAATTTCCTGATCAACCTCAGCTGCTGAAGACATGGTAGAAAAGGAGACAGATTAAATAAGCACTTTAAAAGGCCTTTAAAAGCACTTTAAAATCATCAGTTCTGATGATTTTAGAGAAAGGAGAACAGCATAGGCCAACATGAAGACAGTGCAGCTCATTGACAGAGAATGAAGGGTTGGGCAGATGTTTCCATGCGCTACTTTCATGCAGGCTACCCCAAACCTTCTCCTTCACTGGTTTTAAACTCTAAATGCCTCGAGGCAAGGACTGTGACCACATCTGTCTTCATTTCACATTGAGCTGTGGACAGTCACCACACTTGAGTTTGAACCCTGTTACTATTCAGATAAAAAGTTTATAATACAAGTCTGGAAGCTTTTTAAGGCCATAACATTTTTTATAGTTAGAGGGTCGATTTAATCCCTAAGCATACGTTAAAGAGTCAACCCCAAAAACAGGCAGAATGGGAGGGAGAGGAGTCACTGAAATACTTGTCAACTTCAGTTTCCTAAATCTCCTCCAAACAAGAAAGACATTTGGCCCTGAGTGACAGGAGAGAGCCCAAGAAGAAGATGTCCCCAGCCACACACAGGCACAGAGAGCAATGTCACAGGCTCTGCTGTGGAATCACTCACTGCTGGCACAAACAGACCTGAGTGTTGGCTGTGCAGGGTCACAGGGGAGACACCTCATGTGTCTGGACAAGGAAATTCCATCAGCTGGGGCATTTAGGCATCACTGTTACAGGGTTTTAAAAACCAGAGGAAAAGAGCTGGCTTGATTGTCTCCCAGCTAACTGGAAACATGGCCCAGGATCCCAAATCAGAGACATCCAACCAATCTTTAGGAAACATCTGTAGTGCCCAGCTGATGACAGAACTCCCTGCCTCTGACAAGCAGGGAGGGAGATCCCTTTAGAACACACAGACCAGTAAAGCCAAGATTGGCATAGGCTGGATTCTAGAGAATACAGAACATGATATTCACCACGAGGCTTTGGTCTACACACCACAGACTGCACTTGTGAGAACCAACATTGCACCCATCCCTGCATTTGTGTTCAGAGCAATGGTGCAATTTTGAAGTAAATCCACCAGCTGTCCCCATGGACCACAAGGCAGTGTTAGGTCATAGGTTGGACTTGATGACCTCCAAGGTCTTTTCCCTGGATCACATCCAGGCTTGCCTCAGCGTGGTTTGGTGTGGCACCTTCTCCCAAAGGTTTTGGACCACAGGCATTGGGATTTATTCAATCCAGAGCACATCTCCCCAGCAGCACACACAGCAACAGGGGCTGCACTGACTGCTTTGATCCAGACTAACCACCAACAAAGTCAAAGCCATCACAGCTTGGGAATTACTGACAATTAATTGCCCTGTTGATGTGCACGTTTTAATAAGGAATAATCGCCATGAGCAAAGAGATAAAAGTGAAAAGCAAACTACAGAACAATTCCTGTGGTCAGAGCAGAATGGCAATATGTGTAAAATGAAAATGTAAAATCCAAGTCACAGCACTCAAGTCTTGTCTGGACTACTATGAAAACAGTTTTAACTGAGAGGTGGTCTTTGGGCAACAGCAGAGTTCTGTTCATAAAACACAACCTCCCTCTGAAAAACAGCTTCTAAATAGACATTTCCTCCAGAAACAAAATTTCAATTGTTTTTGTATTTTTTTTCTTCAAAAATAAAAGAACCACTGAAGTCATGAAGAGTTTGAAGTCAGAAGATGAACACTGAAACACAAATTTTTCATTTTATACAGATCAAAAGTCAGACTGCTTGAATTTCTGCTTTACTAACATTTCAAGTTCCTGTTCCAACTTACTGGCAACTCAGCCTAAAAAAATGAACCTCTTAGAGGAGCAAAGATTATCACCTACACTGTCAGGAGAAACAGAGAGTAAGTATCACTCCTTATAAAAGTGTCAGCTGGTTCAAAACTTGTCAATAAGCACAAGATGCCCACACACATCTTTCCCCTATGTAATTGACCCAAATTCTGCAAAAAACCTGGAAATTAAAAAAATGTATACCTTAATAATTGCCTCAAAATTTTCCCAGGCAGTAGTTTGTGAATATCAGCCTCTTAAATAACAGTTAGTCCCACAAAATTAAGATAAGGAGAAATTCTGACTTTCTACTGATGCCACAGTAATGAAGAAGGCAGAGTACGACTCAAGAAAAGAAAAAATGAAAAATCTCAGCATCAAACTCCATGCCTACACTTCAGCCAAGGAGAAGGGAGGGTTCATTTCTGCCCAATACTCCATGATTTCACTGAATACTGTAAATGCAGACAGAAAAATCTCCATTTCAAAAATCCCTGGGTACAGTACATGTGTGTCATAGGACATGACAGCAATCCTGAGGCTTTCAGTCCAAGCTTTTCACAGGATGTAAAGAAAACCAAGAGTTTCTTCTCTTGCCCAAATCAATAGACATTCCTTAAACCCACTGGTAAATAACAGACTAAGGAGAGATTCTCAATGATGAATCAATTCTTTTTCCTGGAAGGTTAATGGGATTACAGGAGTGTCGTGTTAGTCCCCAAAACACTGATATGGCTCCTCTTCCTGCCTGTTTAGCAGTGAGAATTTCTATAATTTTGGGGTAAAACCAGACACATGAGCAATTCTAACTCTACTGAACAGAAGAGTTACCTCTACATTTCCAGGCTGAATGGAAGTTCCAACCCAGGAAAGAAACACCAAACATTAGAACACCACCAACTCGATCTGAGTTAACACAACTGCCACGGCTTTATGTTGCTTTCTCAGGACAAGGAAAGAGTTTTCTCCCATGTCCCATTAATCTTTGTGGAAAGCCCAGTCTAGAGGTGACAAGGAGCAAAATGAGTAACAGTCAGCAGTATGAAACAGAGCTTCCAGCCAAAATCTGCTTGCTTAGAGACAGATGGCAAATGCAGCCAGTGCTCAGAAACTACAGCTGCATGCCTCAGCTCTCTCAGATCTATGTGTGTGATCATTAAAGATTTTCAAATTATCTAATAGACCAGAGTCTCCTGGAGATTTGGGTTCCCAGTCTCCTGTTTTCTTTACAGAGGACCACATTAAACTTCCCCAGAACAAAGTCAAAAGAAAACAGTTCTCAAGCTTTTCCATTTAGAAGTGTTATGCACACACAAACTCTCTGAGTGGGCTTCATTTTGCCCTGTGAGTGCCATTTGCTCACACTCTGCATGAGCAGGAGCAGCTGGGAACAAATCACAGCAGGAAGACTGAAGAGTTCTCACTGCACCTCTCCAGCCTGGACACCACTGGTGGGTTTCACCCTCTTCCTTCTCCTTTTGCTCCAGAGGGTAGCTCCAGCCTGCCTGGGGGCCCAGGGGCTTGTCCCATCAACACTGACCTGCCTGCACATTTGGAGAGGTGCAGGGGGCCCCTGCACACTCCCAGCCTGCTGCACTCACACAATTACTGCTGGTCAGGTGCTGTTTATCCCAGGGCAGGCACCAACACCCTATGGCCAAGAGTAGAACTTGGGCAGGGCTCACAGGGCTCTCAGTAACTCCACTGAGACTGAGGAAACATTCATCTTGTGTTTCTTCAGTGGCCGAGGGGATGTCTCCCATGGACTCTCCTAAATATCATAAATAGCCCTTATTTTGCTCTATTAACACCTTTTTTCCTTATATAAATGCAAGCTCCTCGGTGCCAAAAGCCTGACCAGTATCCAGATCCCAAGGCTGGGAAACCCCAACCCAAGTCTTTCTTGCAACCAGGCTGGCAAAAACCTGGCAGGACACCAGGATAAGGCTGGTTTCCTATAATTTCCTATTAAATATCATCAAGCATCTTAGGAAGAAACATCCCTCTGGAACAAAAAGCTTTCCTCTCTCAGGGTGGGAAGTACCCACTCTGACAATGTGTAATAACAAAAACTTTAATTGTTTTATTCCTGTTTTATCCTCCTGACTTCTTATTTCAAGATATTCTTTCACTAAATCAAAGTAAACCCAAGCTTTGGCTGTTAGTTGCATAAAACAAAGCAAAATTATTTTATTACTTCATGCAATAAAAAGCTTCAGCACTCTGATATTTTTACTGAAATACATGTAGCAAGAGTTAAAAAATATTTATTTGGAGAAAGAAGTTTTTATTTTTAAAGTTTGTATTACACATGGTATGAAAATAATACTTCCTGTATGGATACCTGTGCTTCCATTTCTTATTACTGGTTACATAAATGAGGGGGGTTGGTTGGTTGGTTGGTTGGTTTGTTTGTTTGTTTGTTTGTTTGTTTGTTTGTTTGTTTGTTTGTTTGTTTTAAGATTATAAAATCCACACAAAGGCTGTTGAAGGTATGTTTTTAAAATGCCTTGAGACCCTAATTTCTCTAAAAGACCACCACCAAAAGCTTGCTTCAAAACCTGTTCCATATAACATGCTACAAATAAAGGGAAATATGGAGGGAGTTTCTCTTGTAACCTGATTTGTGACCACGATTGACTCCCTTAAATTACTGGTGGCCAGATTATAAGGCAAATTTTCCAGGCAGAAACAAATCTGAAAGCAAACAGTACAAAAAGAAATAGTTCCATTTGATACCCAGACAACCAGTTCAAACAAAAATGAGTGTTCAAATGATGATATTTGGCTGTGTGAAGTCCCTTCCATCTTCTAGGCTGACAACAGAATAAAGTCAGAGATATTTCTATACACATGACCACAAAGAGAGAAGGTCAGTGTGTCCCACACAAGGAAAGTCTTGGGTGAGGAGTCCCTAGGAGAAGGTGTGTTTACTTCACAGAAAAAGAACAAGTAGGTGAGATTGCAAAGCAACCTCTCTTTCTGGCTATGACTGATCAAAACTCATATGCATGCAAATGGAGGGAGCACAACAACAACAAAACCCCAGCCTTTGCCAAGCTGCATTAACCTGTTTATTCAGAAAGCTGCTCCAGACCCGGAGCAGCACCCCCTTCGATAGCTTTGTTCTGCAGAATTTCTGAGCCATGTAAACTACAGCCACCCTATCAGAGAGGCTGGCAAAGTAAACCACTTTTATGTAAAGTTTATGCAAACAAGAAAGCCATAACAATCCATCTCATTATTTTCTTCATGTAATTATGTCAAATACAAACAAACAAAGATATCACTATGTGCAGACAACACAGCCCAGTGCTGGTTTCACACAGGAGTGACCGACTCCACTAAATTAAATGCCCAGGGCTTCAGAGGCTTCATCTGGTCCTAATTTTCAATTGGTAGTAAAATGATATGTTTTTTTCACTTTCATTGTAGCTTGTTTTCATCTAGTTTGAGTTCCAAGACGTCCTGTTTTGCAAGCTCTGATCTGCTAGGTTAAAAAAAATGGGCTTGAAAAATGTGCAACAGCCGACCCAGTGGCACCGCCAAGGCAGCTGAGCTGCTGCTCTCTCAGCTGACTGAAGAACACGGCTTCCTGGGGCCAGGAAAAGTTGGGAGCAGAGTGTTACAGATGGAGGAAAGGATTTGGCACAGGTGGAAAGCACCCAGGCTGCTTCACCTTCCCAAAAGATTGTGAGAGCACCACTCCTCCCCTTCTCTGCAGGACTGGACTCTCCTGCTCTGCCTTTTGGCCGTTCTGGGTTTGTTTTGGGATCTACCCCGACCTCAGTGCATCATCCTTTACCTTTCCCAGTGCAGGAATCAGTGCACTGCAAGCCTGTGGAAATTATCTCTCCTGAACAGCCAGCTGATGGAATGCTCTCTGCTGGAATAGATCACCACAAACCACGTGCAAGTGCATTTCGCAGGAAAGATTCCACTAGATCAAACAGACATTATCATTCTTCAGCTTTCCCACCTCTCCCCTGGAATGAGGCAGTCTAATTTCACAGCCTCTGGTCTGAAAAAATAAATAATTAAGAAAGCCTTGCAGCCCTGCAGTCAGACAGATTTCCCAGGGTAGGATTGCTCAGCCTCAACACTCCCATCACAGCTCTGCCTCCCACCATTTCTAACTTTAAATCCTGCTGCCAAAACATCTCTCACTGCCCCTCCACATATCCCTACTTTGCCTTCTTCACTTGCAGGATCACATATCTGCAGCTCTCTCAAGACCCTGCAGGACCTTTCTTGGCTGGTCTAAATCAGAAGGAATTTTTCTTATCCAAGTAACAGCAATTTTAGCCCGCAACAGCAGAGAATTTGGCCTCTCCCTCAGCCCCTCTAGCCCCATGTTCATTTCATGAGCCCATGCCTCTCTTTCCCTCTAGGAATTCAATATCAGGACTCAGATTTACTTTATTCACCATATACCCCAAAAATACCTAAAAATAACTGTGAAATCTGAATCCAATTCATTTCCAGGAGTCACATTTTAGGGTTTGTTTGGGTTTTTTAAAATTTTTTTTCATTCTGGCTACCTTGATTCTTCTCATCATTAGCCTATGTGATGGACAAGATAAACTCCACAGGAAGAATCTGGTACAACTGTCCTTTTTTGTGACTATTGCCAGGCACAGTGAGACTGGAAAGAAAACAAAAGCTGTAATATCTGACACTAAAAGTCTTTATACCAGCTCTAGAAGGATCTACATGTTCTGTCTCACCTAAAAATACATCCTCCATCTATCTACCTTAATGGGGACAACTTAATTTTTAAGGGAGCTGGGCATTTACCTCTTAAAATCCCAATGGCTGCCACAGGTTCTCCTAATCCTGTTTTGTCTCAGCTCCCACTGCTAAGACTTTGCTGCTCATTTAATAGTAGCTAAAAAAAAGGCAAATAATAAAAAAAAAGCTTTAACATCACTGCATATGGATAGTGTATGTAGAAGGGAGTAGAAAAAAAAAAAAGAATAACATTACTTACATTTCCCAAAGAATTCACAACATAGAACTGTAAGAAAGTTGTCTCATCTCTAGCAGTGCTATGCTTTAGTCATTTAAAAATATTTGCCTTAATTATTTTTTACAAGGACTCCTCTGTACATTGGCAGGTACATCTACTTAAAGGTGCTAAGTTTTGTGTTTTTAAAAGGAATGTAAGAACAGCTGCTCCATTTGTGCCATGTTCTTCCTCTCTTTGCATACAATCAGATGGGTGAAAGAGACAGGGGGTGGGGAAGAATTCCACAACATAATCATTTGGCAACTTACATTATTTTCTTTCAAAGGGCATTACAATACAATTCTCTGACTTGGGGAACTTCAAGAGAAGATAATTATTCTTGTCTGCCTTGTAATATATATTAAAAATGTTCAAATGTGGCTTTCCAGGGAATTCTGCCAAATATTTTTAGGCACCAGACCCAGCTTTACTTAATTTTATGTTGCCTTCTTAGTCTATTATAAAATACCCTTCCATGCAGTTTGAATTTGGTAAAAAGGCTGAAGCATACTCATTTATATTAGAAACATAAAAATCCCTCTTTCCTTGAAATAGAGATCTTTAACTCCTAATGTGACATTCATTCAGAGGTACAGTAACTAAAGTGTCTCTACAGAGCTTAACACACACCAGTGAGCTTTCACTGCCACAAGAACCAAGCAGAAACAGAGAGGGTTGTTGGGGGTATTTTTAAGGAGACAACACACCAAGAACAGGAAGCATCTTTGAATAGTTTTGTTTTATAAGCAATTTATTAAGAGTATGACAGTAGCACCTTGAGACTCCAAAAAAAAGACCACAGGCCTGCTGCATGAAGCATTATAAAATCTTCAAAGATGCAAATCCTGAAGCTTTAGTGTTGTCATCAGCTACAGGAAAGTATGGGATTACACTGTAGTTGGGGTGAAAAAAACCAGCTATTTGAGGTAATAAGAGATTATTGTTGCCCCAAATATTAGCAATGATGTTTATTATAAGGGATAAAACAATGGCTGTGGGCAAAGCAATCTGCTCCAAGGATTTTACAGCCTGGGCAAACAAGAAAGCCAAGCCCAGACATAAGAGGCACAGCTCATGATGCAAGAGGAGAACATGTAGAGTTGGGAAAAGATAAGTTAAGGAACAGAAAGGGAGGGATAAAACAGATCAACAAATAAATAGCACTGAGCAGGCAGTCTCAGGCCAAAGAAACAGAGACAGAGCCTGGCTCTAAACCACACAGAGCAACTTGCAGTGAGAGAAGCCTGACAACCAGATCCTCACTTTAGCATCCACCCAGTGAATTCTGGCATTTCACTTTATAAAAATTCAAGTCTAGCCTAATATAGCCTGGGGAAAAAGGCCAGGCAACCCTCATCCTGAACTTCTGAAGAGTCAGACATGATTTACACTGCTGATCAGGATAAAGCCTACAGTATTTCCAGCAACTTTCTGGATATGTCACTGGCTTCCCCCCACCAGCATCAGAAACTGTAGATAATTAGCACCAAAGTCCATTTGAAATGTTGTATTTGTCTGAGTGTTTATTTTGGCCTTCTAGAGTGGGCTGGAATCCAGCTGTTGTGCTCAGCCCCACCTCAGTTACATTTGTCCTGTTACACACAACAAACTTGGAGCCACATTTAAATACGAAGCACTTTGAAACACTATATTAATGCTATCTCTTTATCATTATTACACACTTTAACTCCCCTCACAGCTCTCCACTGGTTGACCTGTTTGAAAGTGTTTGTTCCACAGAGTAGCAACACTGTTTTACTTTTCCTAGCTTCCCTGACAATCCAAAGGAAGCCAGCCCAGACTGCAGATTGAAAATTGAAACAGCTGAGCGGACTCCTCCCACCTCCCCTCTCTTGTGTTTTCATCTTTTATGGTGGCAGGCCGGTCTGTGCCAGACAAACTAGGATTTCTTCTCCTCTTCAGTCGCTTGGCTGCTCTTTCCCAGAGAGACTCCAGCAGCAGATTAATGTCAAGCCATGCTGAGCCAAACACATGAATCTCTGAAGATTTCAGTCGAGCAGGAATGCTGCTGGATAGCCTTTTTGTGCTGTTAAACCAAGAGATTGCGACTGAACATGGTCTGGTGTGTGTGAGTAAAGAGGAGCCCTCAGCAGTGCCAGCTAACTCAGGTGTTTGGGAGGTCAAAATAGGCCCTCTGGAGCAGTGTCTGAAAAAACACAGCTCCACAGGGAAGTGAAGTGCTCCCTCCTTAGTGTGTGGACCCCAGCCCTGTAATTTCAAAGCACTGGACTTCACAAATACAAGGAAACAAGCTGCTCCACCCCAGGAAAGCCAGGGGCTGGAGGTGCTGCCTCCCAGTGCCCCAAGGAGCACATCTCTTCCCTGCTCCCAGCACGCCAGTGACTCCATCCACACCACACATACTTGGAGGCTGGAGACAGCACACAAACAGAGCATCCAAACCCACAAGCCAAGGAGAAGCTGTCAGGATGCTCCTTTAGGGCCTTGCCTCACCTAGGGGATGGATTGGGTCTGTTTGCAGCAAGCCAAGGATCAGCAGCCTGGGACACAAAGGCCCAAAGGGACATCACTATCTGCAGGCCCAAGGGTGCCAGAGAGGAATTAGTGGTTCAGGAGAATGCTCCACTTCCCACCAGCTCCAAACTCAGTGGGATCTGCTGTCTCTTGTAGAAATAACACATTGGCATGTTCTTACCCCTGGGAGGGGTGACAGCTCCCACTGGGTTTCTTCCCTCATGATTAGTCTCTAATACGGGAAGGAAAACTCTGAGACTTCCCTGATCCCCTCAAAGCGATGATAATCCCTTGTTCAAACACCTCTAAGTCCATCACAGACACAGGTGGGGGAGGAATTTCCCCTCATCACAGCAGTTAGAGAGGAATAATAGAAAGGGAGAATAATGAAAAAGAAGCAAAGATGGGCAAGGTAGATAAACACAGCAGAGCAGCATGCTCCTCTTAATGCAGTTTCTACCCTCCAGTGCCTGAGGATTAAGCCCTCAGGAGGCACCTGTTGCATCTTTTTGCAACAAGATCCCAGCATTTCCTTTAAAGGAAGCAAAAACCTTGTTAACTGTTGTTATTTCTATTAAAACTCTTTACCTAGAGTCCTCTTGCAGCCAGGCAGCAGCACTGTGGCCTCCCCAGCCTGTGTGCAGAGTCCTTGCAGACCTCTCACAAGAGCACTCTGAAGAGCACACAGATGCCACCAAGGAGTCAGAGACACTCCTCAGAGGGTCAGTCCAACCCCAGCACCTTTCCTGCCAACATCCCAAGCTTTGGAGAAGGTGTGGAACACCAACTCCTTGCAGTTCCAGACCAAGCTGATCCCAACCTGCCAAAAGCCAGGTCTACCCTAGGCTGCCTCTTTGCAGCTCAGCCCTCCAGCCAGCACAGAACCCACAGCTTCAGCCTAAACCACACAAGAAGAAACAAACAAACAAATAAACAACACACAAAACCACAAAATAATTGATCCTCAGCAATTCCAGACACAATACATACAGGCTTTCAGCTTCTCTCCCCCACAGGTCAGTGAAACTACAAGACATTTCCCATCTATTCCAGCCATGGAAGCTGTAGCCTCATATAGACTCATCTTAAAAAACTTAGTTGTGCAAGAAAATACCAGGCTGAAGACTACTAAAGGAGAATAAATTCTAATTTTCTTCAAGAATAAAGGCCAGTCTATCATTCAAGTAAAGCAACACTGAAAGACAACTGATAGAAGAGATCACATGGGGTTTTTTTTGATTTGAGATAGTAGAACCCACTAGCAGCTAAACATGATTGTCAGAAAGACATGAATTATTTGTGCCATCAGGGAGAAAAGAACTTCCAAGCTCATGTAGCTCAAACTATGGAATGTGTGTGCTTGAGTAGGTCCATAATCAGCCCACAAGAACGCAGGAAAGAACAGAATCTATAAATTCATTTCTCTGCAGTCGTGCAGGGGGTCTGCAAGATGGATCAAAGGTTGACAGTGGTTTGCTCTCTGAAAGGTCTGGAATCCATGGCTCCAAGCAGTACAGCTTATGCTCTTCATCTATCAGCAGCTTATGTTTCTAAAAAAAATATCCAAAAATTTAAATGCCAAATTACAAACTTCTCAGAAGACATTCTTAAAGAGCTAAAGGAGAATTGGATACCAGTGTTTTGCAGTTAAAAGTGCTGGCACTTTATAAAGAGAAGCCTTTTGTTAGAGACAGGAAGTTTAGTTTATTGCCTGGTGTATACAGTTCACCCACCACATTATTTTGGGCTATTTTCATTCCTCACACAGTAAAGAGGAAATTCTAAGAACGTTTCATTACTTTTCTTTGTTTGATGAACAGCAAAGGTTTGCAGTTTGCTGACCACTGTAGTGCTTTGTTACTTTTGACACACAGTTTCACTTCACATAGATCCTCAGGAGGATAAAACATTTGTTCTTCATAAAAATCAATTGTTTCTGCCCCATTCACTTTAAGTCCATCTCTCACCCTCATCTTTCATTACTTCATAGAGAGAATTCCTAAATACAAAACTAGGGGGAAAAAAAACCCAAAACATAAATTGTCTTTTTTTTTTATGAGAGCAAAACTTCAGGCTCAGAAACTATCAAGGGGCAAACTATGAAAACTTTTCTCCTCCTTGCAGTTTCCACAGATCTTTTCCAGTTCACAATCTGTAGCAGAGGAATAAAACCACAGCTATAGTACAGCAGTATTATTTAATAATAAGGCTGCTCTTCTGAAGAGCATTAATTTTCACCCAAATAGTGCATCTTGTGTACTGTTATGATTCTCTTTGAACCACAGGGTTCTATACAGCTGAAATTATAAAGCAAAGAGCTAGGAGAAGTATTTGTCCATTTGCTCTCTCCCTTTTCATCAATTCACAAGGTTATCCCAAATGTTTTTATACCATTCTGGCCTAAAAGGAAAAAAAAAAGATTCCTCATAAAAGGCTTGGTTTCTCAAAAAATGCTAAGCATTTAAACATTTATTGGAAACAGTTTTAGTTTCTCATTAATCTGCAGATGAAGTATTATTGATTTACAATGAGCAATTCATCCGATATCCATCAGCAGCATATAAAAACAGAGCCCAAGAATTAAAAAATGGGTGATGGCTGTTTGGCAGCAGTTCCCTGTGTCCTGCCAATGGCACAACCTGTCCAACTGGATGGAAAACAGCCCTGCTCTTTCTGTGTGTGTTCTGCATGCTTGAATGTATATGTCCCACGGATCACAGGCTAACCTACATTTATTTTTATATTACAGGATCAGCAAGCACATATTAGATCAAGGCTTTGGGGACTTTACATATTGCTTAACCTCAGTCACCCAGGCTCTTAGTCACTGCAGCGAGGAGCAGGGTAAAAATAGATAAATTGCACAGATAGATTGACACAGAGACACACACACATCTGTGCACATATACATACATATCCCTAGGGCCTGATGGAACCACTCCAGTGCAGCACAGTGAGCTTTGGATCAGGCCCAGCACGAGTATATGATACACACTGACTGCCTCTGATCTTTGAATCCTGTTTTAAAAAGCTTCTACAGGAGCCTTGTCCCAGCCTCCATCCTGGGACCCTGGTTTTCCACCACTGGAACTCGATTGGCTTTAGTGGCGTGTAAAACCAATGTAATGAAGTGGAGAATTATGCTCACATTATGTTTTTTAAGTAGCTTATTAGCCTGCATATTACACCCTTTTTAGTGAGTTGGCAGCTGTGCAAAGGACTCAGGACCTAATTCACCGAAGCTGATATGACTCTTCCCACTGGCTTTGGGTCAGGACACTAAATCATTGTGAAAATTCTGGGGAGAGATGTTATAAAGCAGCTCAGTAAAGGTAAAAGGGTGTTAATGAAAGTCCCTTGAGAAGGTCATGGCCTTTAGTAGTTTGGAGGAACTTTCCACAAGCAAAAGGAGTTTAAAAAAATAAAATTCAGAGTGTGCCAAATATCCCTGTAGGTGGTTTTCTTCCTTGTTACCATTAAAAAAAAATTAACAAAACCCATCTCCATCTCAGGAAGGAAGAAAAAAATCTATTTTAGTCTGGATAGATTTGTTTATACCTTGTAACATGCAGTGAGTGTATGGGGTGGGAGTGGAAGGTAGAGAAAAACACGTCTGTGCCACCCCCACCTCCATTGCTGCGTGTTTGGCCCTCGGGGGGAATTTCTTGCCAATGTTGCTTGATCTTAACTCTTCCCTCTTGCTCCTTTCAAGGCTGCCTACTTCTCAGGAGTGCCAGAGTCACATCTCTCAGCCTTTAGGGCTGCACCTGCTTTTCCCCTCTCTGCTGCCTTGGCCTTGCATGTCTGCCCTGGCAGCCTCTGTCACACCCAGCCCCATGCCTACCCCAGCTTCCCACACACACACTCTTAATGAGCAGGTACAGTAATTGCTTTCATAACATTTTTCCCACAATGACATTTCTTAGTTTGCTCAGGCAAGATTTAGGGCCATTGTGCCAGTTCCTCGAGCCCTGTCTCAGCCCAGGTTCCCTGGACACCATCAATAACTCCTATGGAGACAGGCAGAGAGAGCTGGGGTGGTTCAGGAGAAGAGAAGGTTCTGGGGAGACCTTAGAGCCCCTTCCAGTAATAAAGGAGGACTTAAGAAAAAGAGAGAGAGAGCAACTTCTTGCATTTGCCAATAGTGATGGGACAAGGGGGGACAGTATTAAACTAAAAGTGGGGAGATTTAGATTAGATGTTGGGAGGGAATACTTCACTGTGAGGGTGCTGAGGCACTGGCACAGGTTTCCAGAGAAACTATGGACAACACATCCCTGGAAGTGTTCAAGGCCAGATTGGATGGAGCTTTGAGCAACCTGGTCTGGTGGAAAGTGTCCCTATCCATGGCAGGGGCATTGGAACAAGATGATCATTAGGGTCCCCTCCATCCCAAACCATTCCATGATTCTATGACTTAACAAATCCCAGGGCTTTGTCCAAGGAAGGACTCCTGGAGCCTCAGCTACAGAGGCCTGGGAACTATCAAAGTCTGGGTGCAAACCACAGCTCCTGCACCATCTCCCACCACCTCTCTGTCCCCCAGCTTTTGCAGAATGGGAATTAATAACCCTGCAGAACAAATAGGGGAGCAAATGCATCAAAGATATGTGATAACCAATGCTCAGGTCTACCCAAAACACAGCTAAAATAGAAAAGAGCATAACCAACAACTTCCTGAAATTATGTCACTCCTTGGCCAGGAGTTAGAAATAAATCCTTCAAAAAAAGATGGGCCAGGTTCCACGTGTCAGGAGCAATGTGGAGGCCAGGAGGAAAGTATGGATTTCAAACAGGATCTACCCAGAGCCTCTGAGCCTTGAGATTCTATTGTTCCTGAAGAGGTGACTTTGCAATGGACCCGAGGATTCAGAGCTGTTGATGTGGCCCTTCCCCTGTGGCAGTGGGGCTCTCTCTCACTGGGAGGTGTCACCAAAAGAGGCACAGCTTGCCTGGGTATTTCCTGAGCTAACAGCACGAGACAGCAGCACAAACAGCTCCTGCAATAATGTCACCTAAAGCAGGGGGCAAGGAACACCCAGCTTGGATCTCTGCCCCTCACTGCTCACCACACCTGAAATTAAAGCTACACTTGGTTCAATTTTCCTCCTGAAAGCCGGATAAGTTTTCATTGAAAATCCCCTTTTTTCTCAGATACTTCTAATTTTCCATTTTTTTAATGACCTTACACATTATTTTCTTTCCAAAAAACTGAGTATTAATCTACTATTCCACTGTCATACCTCAGTGACTCAGAATAATTTGCAAATGTATAAAATTTTGACTGCATGACTTTGAATAGAGATTAATAGAAGGAATATAACTATCCGAAATGGGGGTTTTTTTGAGAATATTTGTTGGATTCACCAGAGGAAAATATTTTCAAAATTAGATCTAGTCCAGAAATGCCAAAATATTTCTTTTAGCCATACTTATGTAAAAACAAAGTAATGAAATTTCAGTGTATTTTCATTTCAAAACACTACCTTTTGTATCAAAATATTCTTAGAACAAAAAGAAAGTGCAGGATAAAGTTATACTTTAATCCAAAATATATATTCCGCTTCATGCCAAAATATGGATGTAATTTGGGAGGTTCACATATTCTTGAAAGTCATGGAAAATGTCTGCTTTAGTTCCCGCTCAATCAAATTATTTTCTAATAGTTTGGTTCAGTTAGCAAAATACGAAGCAGAGAGGTGTCCATTTCTCACCTCTAAATAAAGAGATTTATGTCCCCAGAAAGTGATGATCTGAAAGCAGCAGCCTCGTGGTTGCTGGAGCAATGAGGGAATCACACACACGACTGACATGTTCTGACACACTTCTCTTTCATGTGAAGCTGAAATAAGTAAATTAATACTCATTTCTACCCAAAAGAGTCACTCTGCTTGTTTTGTGCCACCAATGCCACCTAAATCATTGACCACATGCCCATTTGTTAAATGAAGATACACAGAGGGGTGGAAAATTTTCTCTCTGTTGGATTAAAAAAAAAAAGTGACTAAGCCCACATAATAATTAATATCAAAATACTTAACAAAACCCTCCCCACTTCTCAAACTGATGGGCCAAAAATCAGAAAGAACTTTTCCCTCAGAATGTCAAAGCCTCAGTTGTTTTATTTTCTTGATGAATCTCCAGGAATGCAAAACTCATGAGAGGGTTTTCAGTAGGAAAAGAAAAATAAAATGTCCAAGAAATATTTTTTTATAATATTTCTTGCACGTTTGCAACTTCAAGACTCTCTTCAGGTGAAATTTATCTTAATGAAGATGTTCCTACACAAGCTTTTATAGCTCAGCATTTGGAGTCCTTCTCCTTCCAGGCACATGTCACTCCTCACATGCTGAAAAACAATGGATAACCATGCTTAGCTGTACCAGTAACCTATGAAGCAACTGGTGAATGAAAACCTTGTGCTCCTGATTTAGGATTATTTTGAACCAGCCTCTGCCATTACTCACTCACCCAATAATAACATTGCAGCAGAAGCTTAGTGAAGACAAGGGGAAGGAATTCAGCCTTGAAAAGGTGAGTCTGAAAGGCCCTGGCTGAATTTGCTTGAGTTAATGACACAGAACACACCGTGACACGTCTCGGCCACGCCAAGGCTGACTGTCTGTGGATCACAAACCTGCAGCTGGCACCACCAGACCCTGGGTGTTGTGTCAGCCCTGAGAATGCAGACTGCTGCATCCATGAGGGATTCAGGCTTCACTCAGCTCAGGGCCTGGAGACCTGGAAATGCCAGACAGGATGTGGAAGGGAAGCCATGAAAAGCCAGTGCTGAGCACAGTTAGCACACTGGTGTTTGAGGTGTTCTTGGGATGGAGGGGCAGAACTCTCCAGCTGGGCTGGGAAGGAAACACATTGCCCAAATACAGCTGTCTTTTTAACTATGAAAATGCTGGGGTTCCTTGAAAATGACCCCTGGACAGTGCTGCTGTAGCAGGGGGAGGTTTATTGCAATGCAAAAATTTAACTGGCAGGATAATTACAAAGCAGGCCCAGAGGTCAGTTTGGGCTATTTTCACAAAAAAAGGATTATGGGTTTTTCTAGATACAAGGTTTGGCATCCAGCTATTACTACTGAAATTATTATGAATCATGAACCTACAGGCCAAAGACAAGACCCACTGTGGGTATCTCTACCATTTCTACCAGGCTTTTCAAAGCAAATCAAAATGAAAAACTGGCTGAAAATAATCTGTGGCAGAGTTATATACTGCATTCCTCAGTTCAGGTCTGATGTCTGATTTTCATCTATTGAATCAGACCAGATTTTTGTTTTAAGGTGCATTTCCCAGTGGTACTGCATTGCTCTGAAGGTGGCTTAGGGAGTCCAATGGTCTCTTTGCTTCTGAATGATGCAGTGTCCTCCTGAGCCCTGCTAGGAGCTGCTTTCCCATTAGGCAGTGTATGATGGAGGGAAAAGCCTCCTTCTTTCTCTGCACACTTCTGCTGTCCATCTTCCATCACAGTCAGTAAAAAGAGATTCTGTGACAAACTTTTCCTAAGACAAACATAAAACAGGATTGAGTTATCATAAAATTAAATCCCTAAGGCCCACGGCATCCCTGAGCTCAGAAATACAATCAGAGGTGGAAACTGAAATTATTTTCATATTGACCAGTATTGAAGCAAAAAACATCCTCTGCTATTTTTTTTATTTTGAGTGGAGTAACCTGGAGATATGTTATTTCTTTTGCAAGGTACCAGCAGTGTATGGGGGACTGTATAACAGAATATGCATTCCCCACTGTTGGTCTTATCTAGCACCCACTCTGTTTCTGTTAGCCCTTTCCTTCCTCACAGGGGTCACAGAAGAAGTGATACTTGAGCAGGATTTGGCAGCTGTGGACTCTGGATTTGGGCACACATTCCCATTCACTAATCAATTACACTTTAAACTGGGAGTCTGAGAGAACCAGTTTGCTTTCAGTGTTCTCAGTGAGGCTGCCAGAATGTATCAACTCTCCCACATTCACCTGAAATTCCAGACTGGCTCTCAAAGTTGGAGGCCCTGGCAGCAGTGGATGCCTGGCTGTCCACCCTGAGGACCAGGGCAGGCAGGGGCAGTGCAAGGCCTTTTCCCCATCCTCATCCTCATCTCTTTGAGAGGCTCCAGCTCTCCCTGACAATGTTACTTTCATCCCACTGGGCCAGAACACGGGCAGTGAAGTGCTCTAGGTTGGAGCCTCCCAAAGCATTTCAAATTTTGTTGTTGTTATCAAAATGAACAGTTCCAGGCCTGTAAGTCAAGCAGTTTACTCACTATTTCACTATTCTATGTAATTCTCTTATTTCCTGACTAATATAATCCATGAGTCCCCCAATATGTTAATTTTGCACTCAGCCTTTTTCCCTTGTTTAGAGTTATATTGAAGACATCATAAACTTGACATAGCAAATCATGCTTTACTTCCAATATTCTGGATAAAAGTGTGTTTCAGCAAGGTAACTTTCTCTTAATAGGAAAAACTTGAGAAACCTTTTTTTTTTTTTCTTTCTGTGATATTAATTATTAAACTTCCAAAATGGATCAGACTAAGCAGATTCCTGTTTGGTGGTGACCATCCCTTTCATGACCTGTGGTGTTTTACACCACTTATTCTTCCTCTCTGATAAAAACATCCTTTACTTGGAAGACTCCCAACATGGTGCTTTTTCCATCTCACACTTGCTGCTTGCCTTTTGGACAATCAGGGCAAGCAGTAAATATTTGCAGCTTTGAACAAGCATCTGGGGAGCAGTCAGTACAACTGTCTGAATTAGCACAGATTGATTGGCAATCAATTTACCTGAGGGAAAACTATCTAGCAGTAGAGTAGCTGAAGAGGAAGAGCTGAACTCCCTAATGGCCCCAAGTGGTTTAGAAGTGAACATTGCAACCACTCAGGGAAACAATGGGAATTAGACCTGCTCAGTCTGCTAAAGCCGATTTGGCACCTCCTAAAGAACTGGGCTTTAAAGTGCCTGTGACAATTTCAGCTATCCTGATGGAGACATTTTTGAAGAGATGAGTCAGTTGTTCTGTTGGGAGAGTTGCTAACGCCACAGATCACAGGTTCCTGAGTCAGGGATGTGCACATGCAATACGCTCCTCACCGGAAGCGCGGCACCGATGTGTGCAGATGGAGCCAGGTACAGATGCAGACAAATGATGGCATGGGGTGGCATAAAGGCTTCCTTGGCAAGGCTTTGGGAAAGTGAATTGCTCACAATTAGTGAGTTATGCAAAATGTCCTCGAGGAGTGATGATGCTTTGTATTTCCAAAAAATTGTTTATACGCTTAATTCAGACCTCTACTCTTCCTCTCACCTCTGCTTTTTAAGCCAAACACAGACTTGGCAGATAAGCAATGAGGTTCAAACTCTTCCTACAATAATCTCAGGGCTTGCAACTTCAGAAAACTCCTCAAGCAACATCAGCAAATTGCTTATTTTTATGGGTTTTTTGGGTATTTTTTAATTAAAGGAAATTTTGGAATTAAAGGTACAATTTGGTGGCCAAAGTAGGAAGAGATCATTCCAGGAATAGGAGGTGCTCTTTTGAAGAAAAGGAATTGAAGAGTGCAGAATTCTCTCTTAAGACAGTTGCTGGAAAATCTAACAAGCTCAGTGCCACTGAAATTATTACAAGCTAATTTTCAATGCTGAAAAATCGAACACTTGCCAAATTTTTTTTAATAGACTTGCAGGGGATTAAGAATAATTACAGCTGTATTGTTAAGGGGGCTCCACTTAAGCGCAATCAATTTGATTAGTTTATGTTTTAACCTCACCATCATTTTACCATCAGGTTTTATGTCCTGCAGATTCTAGATGCTGATAGATCATCTCGGCTCCCCATTTTTTCCATTACCAAGGTTTCATTATGCACGTTAAGCATGTTTCCATTTGCCTGAGGTACACCAGGGGCAGGGAAGCATTTTTCAAAGATAACTCATTTAATATTAAATGTCAAAATATTACTCACTTCTTTAGCAAGATCATGCAGCTGCAACCTGGAGAATTAATTTGGGATGGTGTCTCTGTGGAGTTCAGGGCGTTGGTCTAAGCATACCTTTAGCTAAACAAAAAATCATCGACTTACCCGGAATTTAAAACATTGTATGGAACTGACTAAAGGGCAATAATGAACAGCTAAACATATGAAGGAAGTGGTTTATAAGCCAGAAATGCTGTGATTAATTATGGATAAAACAGCCAGGGGAAATTTCTCATTACACAAAGTAATGAAATAAGTCCATTAGCATGATAACAAAAAAAGTGGAAATGGCTGTAGGCTTTGTTTTGAAGATTATCACCATAGCATTTCCCTTCTGCACAAGCAATCAAGAACCCATTGAAGAAAAGAATCGTGAATTCCCCCACTTTAAAGACAGAAAATCGATGTAGGAGAAAAAGACAGGCTGTTTATACAAGAGTTGCTTCCTGTGTTTCATTGGAGGCAATTCCTGATTTACATTCATGTAAAGCAGCTTCCAGACAGCTCTTAAATGACATGTCCAAGGATCTGTGTCAACAGAGGGAACTGTCACCTGATCCTCCCCATCTCAGCTCTGAGAATATGCAGCAGAGGCATCCTCTTCATGGGAAGACTGCAATGATAATCTGAGTTCCAAGAAGAAGGGTTTCCCATGCCTGCACAGGTAATTGTTCCAGGAGCAACAGACATCCAACCCTGAACTGTGCATTTGTCAAAAGAATAAAAAAGAGATGATAACTGATCACTCCTTATGTGGATTTCACTGGTTTTGCTGCTATTTGGGATATAAGGCTTGAGTGTCAGGAGTTTATTTCTAAGTTTTTCATTATGTGTTTAGCTAACTCCTTCCTTCTATACAGTATCAAACAAGGAAACAAATCTTTCAGGGTGTTTGTTTGGGGGTTTTTTGACTCACAACCTTTTAGGGACTTTCTACACATAAAAACTATTTCATAGATAAGGCAGAATGAATTTTAAATACACATTGGTGAGCAAAACCATATACAGATACTTTGATTTTGTATTAAAAATGTTATGTATGTCAGTCAGAAGCAGTAGTACTTCTTCCAAATTACATCCTTTCTTATCTTGAAAAATTCCAAGAGTCTTTAAACCCAAACCAACCAAGCTACCCACACTGCAGTGTGTCAATACACTTTGAAGAGTCAAAACACAGTCAATCTTTACTGACCCACTCCAGCTCATTCACTACAGAAGCCATATGAAACTTGCTTTAATAAAAAAAGTAATGAAAAGGAGATAAACTGAGTTATTCCATGTTTCTTAAAAATGGCATTTGAATGTGATAACAGCCACTCTTTTGCTTGTAAAACAAGACGAAGCCAAATTACTCTTTAAAATTACATGCCAGTCTGAAAACCAAAGAATTTTAGTCCCTCCTTTTAGTTATCTTATTTAGCAAAACAGTTCAAGTCAGCCAGGCTTATTCACAGGACTTAAGTGTTCTTCTGGAAAGCCAAGACTTGCAGTATGGCTTTTTTAATGTTCTATTGTCTTCCCTGCAAGTGCCTCCTACCAGATCACCTTTCTGCACGGGACTAAAACCTCAAGATTTCCTCTCAGGATCTGTATTTTGAAAATTGCTGCCTTTGAGCCATCAGCTAATTTTTGGTGCCCCAAACCAACCTTCAACACAATTTTTTGAGTTCCTATTTTTATTTCTTTGACCCTCTGCCTGCAAAGAAAAACAGACACCTCAAGAAGGCTCCTGAGGTTTGCTCTACAGCTCCCCTCTAGCACTGGCTATAGGCCAGACTTCTTAGGTGGGGCCTTATAACCCCAGGATGAACCAAGATAAATCTGTGGCACTAGCAAAGAGCTGGGAATGCAATACTTGCTTCCATTTCAGAAAATGGCAAACAAAAATAAAAATGGCTTTCTTGTGGCTACATGCAAATCCAAGATGTGAAGCTGTACCTAAAAACTGCCTGGTCTCAGCTGCTGTTACTGCACAGTCCTACATGATGAGGTCCTGAGACAGCACAATAATGGCTACGATAGAAATACACTGCTTTTCCTACAAAAATCATAACCTTTGGGTCGGACATCATGGACATCATACATATTGGCACAATCACTTGCATACAAGGGATGAGGTTCCTGCTTTTGACAGGTCTCTGTTTCGTCTTTCACCATGATTTGGCTCTCTTGAATACTGCCATTAGATGCTCCAAGCCATAAAAGATTTCCAGAGAATCCTTTTCCCTAGTACACACTAATGATGAAATACAGAGACTCCTCTAGTTCCTCTGTAAAGACTAGGAAAGGAAATTGAGCAGAAGAGAACTGCTCTTAATACAGCAGAAATATTTCCCCACTCTCCTTTCCTCTGTCCAACTGGCAATGTTCTCATTTATGTCCAGTCCACAGATGCTTCTATAGGAACTGATTGCAAAATCCCTTAAGTTGAGACATATCTGTTTAACTTAAGTAATAAAATTAACATACTTCAGGGACAGGCACATAGAGAAAATGTTTGGTCTGAAGGGCTGGCTGTGGAGCTGTGGGTGTATAATCAGTCCAGCTTTCCAGGAAAAAAAAGCTACATTTCCCAAAAGCCAACACAATCAAAACAGATTTTCCCTTTGAACTGCTTCAGTACTTCTTTATGCTGATCTTTCACACAGTTTTGCAGGTCATATAAGGAGTGGAGAAAACACAACACTTTACTAGTTCCAGCACTGTTAGGTGGCTGCTCATGCTGGCACTGCTCTTCTGGCTGACAAGGAATATCACCACACCCTAGAAAATGCATTACACAGTACAATGATTATGCATGTTAAAGAAAGAATCATTGCTGCAGGAAAAAGCAAGTCTTAATTACAGACGAGCAAATAAATTCATAATAGCGTCTCTCGCTTTAAACTTTCACATAGAGAGTGTTTCCAGTTCTTAATGCATCTTTCTCATTAGGATGTGGAAATTTCTAAGTTTCTCAGACAAACACTTCTTTGCAGAACCTCACCTTACTTTAGCAGTGGCTGGCAATGACCAGAATTGCCTGGGACAGTGTTTGTTCCCAGGGTGAATTATTTAAGAACAGTTCAGCTGCCCCATAGGATTTGACCGATCTGCTTGGCATCATATGTTGTCTCTGAGAGGGGTCAGCATCAAATCTTCCTGAGGAACTGATAAAGTCTCAGTTGCTGCAACATGAAGCTGTTTCATTCCCACAGGGGACTCATCCTTGTCCTTACAGTCAGATATTTCCTATTAAGCCTGGAAGTTCAGGATTCCTTCTCTAATCTTGTCATGATCCATTCTAATTCTAGAGATCCTCTTTGTACATATAGATAAGCAATCTGCATTTAAGCTGAAAACTCCACATGTGGAATATTAAAATCAAATAGATGTGCTGCTTGGATTTTGGTTCCAATTTTTTATTTAAAATTTTTAATTTAAAAACTAAAATTTTTAGTTTTATTTGCTTCTGATAAATATTTTCCCTGGCAAACACTGGGCACTAAATGTTGTCAGAACCCCAAGCACAAATGAATTGTGGATACCACTCAACTCAAACTCAGTTTTGCACATGTAAACTAGTTTTTAATAATTTTCTTTCCCATTTCTGCTGATTATATAACACCATGTTTTTGTTGTGTTTATTAGGATTTTTGATTGACACTTTTCACCATTTGACACTTGATGGCAAATCTGACTATTAGATTTTCACAAGGTGTTTCCACTGAGAATTTAGAGCTTAAACAATAGGATTTTTTTTTCCAGCCACCATCTTGTTTAATCAAGAATTAACATGACTTTCCAGCTTTCCCCAATTCAATGCTGTACACACCTTCCTAAAGACTTTTGCTAGATTAATGAACATGTGGTTTGGCCTGAAGTAATGTGATACTCTGATTGTGTTTTTTGACGTGCCTTAGTTTTTTGTCATGTGTTGCACAAGCCTTTTCTAATATAAGGATTCTTGCAGTCACAAAGATTGATAACTTAAGATGATAAAACAATTAGTGGGATAAGAATACCAGCTTTATATTTCGTGTATCTTAATAAAACTTGAGCATTTAAAGCAGAAAATTACACTGCAGAAGATAAACTCTCCTTCAAATTCCATTGCAAAAATCACAGTTGTTTATTACCCACAAAAGTGTAGTGGAGGGATCTTTTTTTTGTAAAAGATGTAAGAAATTTTTGACGCTTCCAATGCCTTTAATTAAAACTGTTCTCATGACTCATTGAAGTCACTTTAAAATGTAGACGTGTATCAAACTAGGTTGTGGGTGTGCACTGATACTGTGATTTACTCTCAATTGCTGGCCAGACTTATCAGTTAAAACAATTTAAAACACATGGGAGTTTTGTTTTTCTCAACCACAGACTAAGAGGCAAAAGCGAAATGCATTTAACCCCTCCAGTTTGAGAGCTGCGTGGGATTTGGCCACGCAGCTCTCCTTAAAGTCAACAGAAGTTCAGTTCCAGGGGTGTGGTGTGGCACCCTCCCACCTAACTCCTGTGAAGCTGGAGGCTTTGTGTGTCTGTGGGGGCAGGATGGTGGGCAAAAGGACCTTATCTAGTGGGGTCACTGCCCTTATGCTGACTCCAGTGGAGCATCTGACCGATACCTCAGCCAGCTGCAACCCAGAAGCTGGACAAGCTGGTGAGCCAATATCCAAACAGTGATTTCCCACTGGAAATACGGAGCAAGCAGAGTTTATGCTTCTTCAGAGTATTCCACTGCTTGTGCCTATCCCCAGTAAGAGGCCACCTGTGAGAGATCAATGTCATCCCTTTATAGCAGCAGAAATTAAAGACTCAGGTGAACATTTCGAGGTTGTTAACGTAGTGCTGGCAAAACACAGGAATTGCTGAGACCATTTAGTTGGTTAGCTTGGCCATAACAGCTGCTATGTTTATGCTCTGTAACAGATCTGCTCCTTCTTTACATCTGAATGCAACTCACGGTGTTGGTTGTTGCTCCTTAAAAGCCACAAATGGAATCCTGAGCCCATGGAAGAACATGGGAACGCTGCCATGGAAGACTTCACCCCACCTGTGGTGGTGAAGATTCCTAAAACAAACTTTCCTAGAGGGCAAAGACATTTTGAACTGTTTAAAAGGCTTGCAGCAATGTTTCAACTTGTCCCAGGCTCTATTGCCTTTTGCATATTTTCTCAGTTTTGAAGAGCGCTTGGGAAAGACTTCCAGGAACTGATATGAGAAAACAGGCTCTGACTCCTGCATTTCAGCATCTCCAGCAGCTCCTGCCGAGTTATCAGAGCACAGTTCTGGGCTCTGCCTCAAATCCTCTCTGTGACCTGGGGTAAAGTTGCTTATTCTCTCTCTTCCTCAGTTTTCCAATCTCAGAGCCCAGCTGATAATGCTTCCTTTCTTCCATGTCGCGTCCTGTCCACAGAGACCATCAGCTCCAAGAGAGGGTCTCTGCTACAAGGCAGTGTTTGTTCTGTGCCTACAACACGGGGCTGGGATCCCACTGAAGGCTCTGGGGGGACTGGGCTCCAGGCCAAGATTGGGATAAGCTTGGCTTTTGGTTCAAACAAAGGTTCTCTCTCCTCGCAGGCCATCACATTCATTTATTTTGCCCTGTGGTGAAGTTAACGCTGCATCTGTGATGTCACAGCTGTTCCCATGACAACAGGTTTATGACTTCAATGTAAAGTCAAATGGAAGGAGAAGCTCAGGGACATGAAGGAAAGCTCTTATTCAAATCAGAAACATCTGACACAATAACAGAGGAGAGAAATGGCCAAGAAGGTACATTTCTTTTGTTGTTATACATGTCTGTGGTTTCTTCTTAAGTTTTCAACAACGTGTACTTCTTCCATCACATGTTTTAATAGCTACTCTTCCACTTATGTTTCTTCAGTTAAAGATGTCTTCTTTCTTCTCTTAAATAAAAAAGTAAATTTAATACTGTTTGTTTAACTAGTTAATGAGTGTCTTTGCCTTTTTTCAATTAGGTTTAATTTAATAGGAGTAAATTTGGTCTTCAGTGTAGTCTTCCTTCTGATGCCAAATATGAATGATACTATTTCTGAACAAACAGGGGAACTGTTAAAACTGTGGCTTTCCATACTTAGCAGAATAGGCTTTCAAAGAAGAAAATTTAAAAAAAAAAACCACATCAAAGATTTTCAGAACATGGATTAAAAAAAAAAGATGCAAGAAGGCAAAGCTCTTATGGACTAGATGTAAGTATTGGGCAGGGTAATGTGCAGACTCAGAAGCTTTTCATTCCATGTTTTTTCCTTGTTTGCTGTTTGCTTTTTCCTTGAACACCAATTTACTTAAACACAAATGTCTCCCCATGGGTTAAGGTGCCACCAAGGTAAAGACCACAAAGTGCCACTGATATGGCTCAGTGTTTGTCCAGTGTGGGAACTTTCACAGGAGCTGTCCCTCCTGTAGTCTCAATAAGAATTCCCAGGAGCATCTAAAGGTGGAGATGATGCCTGAAGAAAGCCTGTGAGGTTGCTGTCCACCCTTGTTAGCAAGTCTAAACACAAAGCAGTCAACTTAAAGACCCTGAGAGCCACACTAAAAGACAGGATGGATAGCAATGGTGAAGTTACACATTGCAGTTTGCTTCACTGAAATTGCTGGATAATGTTTGACAATAATGAAACCTTTAAAGTTTCAGTTGAAAAGTGTTCAGGTAGCTCCTGTGCAACCCAAACTGACTGGATTGAGCATGTTATGTCTCCGCTGGGTTCACAGATAGTTGATTGAATTAGTTAATTAAGGCTGGAATTTTCAAAGAAGCCACAGGAATTAGGTAACCAAATTCAATGAGATTTGGGTGCTTAACTCCCTTAGTCTCCTTTGAAAAGGCCAGCTATAAATGTTCACCTCTTTAGTTGCAATTATTTGTACTTGCAGGATTATGAGCGCAGCTGTTTATAAATGCAGGGCCGAGGTTGCAAAAGCAGACATGGCATGAGAACAGAGATCTGGCCATGCATAGCACAGCACATAAGTGTATACAAGCAGTGGCCACACATTTAAACCAACCTGAAAGTGAAAATACCAGTAGAGCTAGTAATAACTCTGAAGCCAGTGAGAGCTTCTTAAGCTTACATAATTAAAATCACCTAGATATACTCTCTCAAATATACATGTGCACAAACTTGTACTATATATACGTACATATACATATGCACATATAAAAGTATATGCATGTCTGTAAAGAGCCAGATGTGAACATGGGTGCAGACAGTTGTTTGTTTCTGTGTGCAATTTTTTCTTTGCAAAACAGTAAATTGTAATAGCATTTGCTCCTGGGAAAAGGGGTGGCTCTTCTGCTGTGGCCATGTCCATGATCTTATCCAAGTGTATGAGGAAACGCCTTTCTTCACAGGAATAATACAGGCACCATGGAGGCAACTCTTATTTAAGGAACACAGGAGGAAGCAGAAGTATCAACTGGAACAGTAACCATCTGATTAAGAAGTAAAAATATCAACCTACAAATACTATACCAAAACAACCCTTTCATCAACAAAAGCGGTCACCCTGTTGTTGTGCCTGATTGCAAGGCCAAAGGACAAAACCAAGGGCTGTTTGATAAAGGGTGTTAATACCCAAAATATGGCACAGCCAACCCATACTCCCTTGGTGCTGGCTCCCACTAAAGCCATTGGAACTACCTGGTGGCATTTTGAGGTGAGCAGGTAGACCCTGACCTCTCTGAAGAGAACGGCACAATGTGGGATTGCTTTTCCTGAACACAGCCCAGGGCTTTCAGCCCATGGCTGCAGCCTCCCTCCAAAGCCTCTGCCATCACCATTGCTGCCAAAAGTAAAGTCCATTTGGCCTAAATGAGACAGATGAGCCTCTTATCCAGCAAAACACCCTCAGACAGGAGTAACCTTAGGCCTACAAATGATGCTGGGACTACTCACAAGCTCAAAGATACACATGGCCCTTTGTAATGAAGGGAGTCTCAAAAAGGAGGATGAGACCAAACAAGTGGGAATGAAGAACATCCAGCCAGATCCTATTCATTAGTGGACAGCAATTGTTTTTCTTCTAAAAGTTGCCAGGACTTTAATTCCATGTGTTCACAGCAAGATTGTTGGCCCATAAACAAATTCAAAATATAGAGATCAATTTCTTCGTCTAAGGAGGGTCGGTGACTTTCCATTAGAGTGAGTCACTGAGTTCTCCAAACCCTTAAGGTGTAGTAGAGCAAATAAAAATGCAGTTAGCTGAGGAATGCAAACAGATATACAGCACATATAGAATTTTAACTTCACTCCAGCATCCATATGTGGCCATAAAATACAGTCTTTTAAATGTAAAATGTATAGATTTCCCTCTGCAACAAAGGCATAAAATATTTTACTCCCAAACAAGTATTTGAGCATACGAACATGATCTTTCACTTCATCTAGGACTACCCACCCAGTAAACCAAGCTGTATTCTTTCTGGGTGGCTCAGAGAATAGCATATTACAGTGGAAACACCCATTTATTTCATTTACTGCCATTTATAATATTTTCCACTATTTGCAGATAATGAATTCATCCACTTTTTGCCAAGATTATGCAGCCTGTTTTATAGCCAAAATTATCCAGAATCCTTCTAAAAATGTGTTACCCTTCATTTTCCATGATTGCTTAGTGGTTCTCTTGGAGAAGGACCAAGATCAACCATATTAACAATGCACAGCAATAACGGAACTGTCATGCTCCTACTCTCCTAGCAGCAGGAAGAGTGCCATCAAGCCAGTCCCTGAAGTACACGCGGCTCCAGAGCATAACTGTTCAGGTTAATTAAAGCCATTAGTTGAGAAATGAGGAATTACTTTTGGAGTTCTTTCCTCTGCATATCCTACACTGGTCTTCTCATAAAGGTAGATCCATTTCAGATTATCTGATGTCTTCTTGGCGCCGCTGCCTGTTCGGTTCTCCGGGACGAATTGTGCTTGTAGAGGAGCGCGCAGCGGAGGCCTGCGGTGTGTAAGAGCCCTGCAGCAGACCCGGCCGCTGGCCTCGTGAAGATGGACACACATCTGGAACATCACACACCACGAGGAGCCTTTTCCACTCCAACAGAGGATGGAACAGGCATTCCACCACCAAACCCACGCACAGGGCACCGCACCAAGGCACAAGCAAGGCAAGCAGGAAAAGGTGGAAAGGGACGAGTCCTTTGTGAAATGGCTGGATTGGGTCAGTGCTGATTTCTTAGCAGAGAACTTCCCCCTTCCTTCACTGGCTCGGCAGTGCTGGCAGGCGATGGAGGGTGGAGCTGCAGCACCGTCCCCTCCCCGCTCCACCAGGGAAGAGGAGAAACAGGCCGGCCACATCTGCTCTTCCCTTGTGCAGTGTCTGGCAGCCTGCAAATCCCATGCAGGGGAGAAAGAGGGCTCCTTGCCATCACCAGGCTCAACAGCTGGGCCCAGCATGTAAGATGAAGCACATGCAAATCTTTGCAGGAATTCCTGACTGCTCAGCCTGAGGGGTTGATCTTGGAGTCAAGGAAATCTAGCTCAGGACCTTGCATGATAGAAGCAGTGCCTGCACAGAGGTTCCAGTGGTCAATGTTAGCAGTGATAACAAAAATTAGAAAAAAAAAAACGAAAAAAGCTAAACAAAACAAACTTGTGCTCATTTTTTATAATTTTACACAAAAAAGAAAACTAGTGCAATAAATTTCCAACAGCTAAACAGTCCTTGTGTCTTAACATTATCATTATTTTCTTTGGCACCTCTGGGAATCTCTTAGCAGGAGCTATGAGGAAGGAGAAACTCTGTCTCAGCAAGAGGCTCTGTGGCAGCCAAAATCTGTTCTTCACCCAAATCAGCTGGAGTGAAGCTGAGCAGACAGTGATGAACAAGTTAACCAGCCACCATGTGTGACTTGGGAACCAGGGAGGCAGGGGAACCTCACAGCAGGTTGAGTTACGGCCACTGGAACAAAAACAGGTTGTCATGGCATAACTGAAGATTTCTCAGCACTGACAACTGACAGCACTGCAATAAATATTAATGCTCCAAACTCCTACTTGGATTCTCATAAATACTCCAGACATTGCCAGGAACTCCTTTCCCTTTGGCCACTCCATTATTCAGTTTTACCACACGTAGATGGTTGGGGCCTTTATAATTTCTCCCTTCCTCCACAGGCTACACCACTTTACCTCTTCAGCCAGAGCAGGCTCTGCCACATCACCCAATCTGGCTTGGCCAGGACCTCTCCAGCCAACTCAAAACACACAGATTTTTTGGGCTCCCTCCCAGTAACATCTTGAGGCCCTAATACTTATCCAGTTGATGTCAATGGAGCAGGATCTCAGCTGATTAGCTTTATCCAGACGGGTTTGTTTAATCTTAATCTCTCTCTCTCTCTCTTTCTCTCGCCTTATTTCTTTTTTCTTTTTTTCCTTTTTTTTTCCAGGCTCTTTGATTCCCTCTCTGGTTCTTCTCAGGGTCTCCAAGTTTCAGGCACTTCTCTAAACACCCTCTAATGTTTTGATTTTTGATGGTTAAATTTAAACAAAACTTAAAAGCTTTTTCCAACTATTTTTACTCATTCCCGGAGTCGTTTATCAATCCCATAGAGAGCCTAGTTTCCCCTTATATAAATGGATCACCCTCTTCATGTGTAGCTAATGAGCAACCTCCTTTATTCCACAAAGACAAGAGCCTTGCCTCTTCCTTCAGGGTAAAGCAACTAGAGGCCACTGAATCCTTCCTGCTCCAAACATGACCACTTCTAGGATACGTCCTGCCAGACCCACCACTAAGGTTGCAGCCAGCCCAGCTCCAGGCTTTCAAGGCACTCAGGGTGCCCTCCAGGATGCTGCAAAGGTAACTGTCTGATTCACCCTGGCCCAAAAGGCCCATCGTGGTTGACACTCCAGTCAGGACAGCTGCATTCCAGCTCTTCCCATGTCCAAGGTGTGCTTCCTTTCAAAGCCTGGCCCCAGGCTCCGCCTGCTGCTCCTCTTGTCAGTCCAGCTCCCTTGGCAGGGATTGTGACTTGCACTTCTTGCACTTACGGGAATCGCAGAGGCACATGAGAAGGAAATGTGTGGCCTCTCTAATCCTCTAAACATTGTCCAGCTGCCACTAAAAAGGTGCCCCGACTTGAAATATTGTTTTTATTTTATTTTTTAATAGACAACTACTCCGTGCTTTTGTACAAAGCCATAGGAATTTTATTCTTGGACCAGTAGATAACCACAGCACATCTCTCCCAAGTTTCCAACCCCACAACCATTTTTCTTAATTTTGAAACTTTAAAGGAAGAATGCTGCTTTGGCTTCACAATTTTGCACAACTTGTTAGAACCACGGGAGAATGTTACAATACCAAGCCACATGAAATGGAAACATTTGAACAGACCTTTGCGCTGGATCCCTTGCTTCCACCAAGCTGCATTCAACCCATGAGTGAAGAGTGTCTGGCTTGGGTAAAAGACAGTTTTTTCAGCCTCAAGTCCTGGTGGCCAGCAGGAATGGTTTGACCTCCCACTGCAATTAAGAACTGCCTCAAGTCTACTCAGAATTGTGTCCCTGAGTCAGGAGCTCCTGGGGGCTTCCTGAAGCTGGAGATAGCTGAAGCCCTACATGCTGTGCTGTAGGCAGGGACCTCACTGCCATGAGCAGCTCTTTCCTAACACCTTTGGCAGGAGGCTCCCGAATCTGGCTCCATGGATTTGCTGCCAGCATAGCAATGCAAGGAGACCACAACAGTTCCAAGGAACTGTTTCCCCTAAGAGGAAATGAAAAGAGAGACTGAAGGCACTGGCAAGCCATACATTAGACATTTTGGTTAAAGCAGCTAGACTGCATTTTGGAACAACTACTTTTTGCAGAGAGCTTTGTTCTCCTCCTGCATCCATCGTATCCCCATTATTCATTGTTCCAGCTACAGACAGTGCTTTTAGCTTAATCCTCCAAATTGTACTTTTCTATCGCTTTTCTATCAAGTTTCCACACCACAACAGGGTTTAAAATACAAAAGAGGTGTTTAAGTGTTGTTCTACTCCTGTAGACCAGCTGGTTCAGACATTGCATTTCATGAGGACACGGCCCAGTTACGAGAACAATATAGGAATGTGTATGGAGGAAATCATGGTTGGCAGGAATCAAACCCAGAGATTCCAGAGAGACAGACTTCCACATGGCAGAACTGTATTGACCTCTACACAGCTCAGATACTCTTAGAGTGGAGTTGCTATTGTGGGCACAGCCCTTGTCCACCTGAGGTACCCCATCTCAAGCTGCTCTCCTTCCCAGAGCAGAGCTAGCCATTCCCTGGTCCCTCTTTCCTTGAGAGGAGTAGGCAGAAACAACCCAGTATTAGTTAGGCCCAGAGCCCATGCCATTGTGCTCATCTTCCAACATCACTTCAAATAAAATTCCCCAGTCCTGGATTTGGAATGATTTTACATCACAGAATACAAAGATAATCCAAGAGCAGGAGCAGAATGAACCTATGAAATGGAGGCAAGGGAAGAGAGAGATGATTTCAGCTGAGATGGAGAACTGATGTGTAGCTAAAGAAAGATTTCACAGCTGGCTGGAGCTGGAAGAAGATTCTTGCTCTGAGGCTGGTCATACTGGATAAAGAGAGAAAACTTTTGGGATGATAAAACTGAGCTTCATGAGGACTCAGAACAAAGTTCTTTGCAGGAGGTTAGAGATTCCTCTCGTGGAGAGGCAAGTGAGCCCTTAGATGGTGTTGAAACTGAGAAAGACCCTGCCTTTGAACCCTATTGGAAGTTTTCTGATAAAGTCCCAAAGACACAAAAAGGCAGGAGCAGCACAAACCCCCCTGCAGGATCAGTGTCTGAGCACTTAGCCATCTCCAGTGGGTTTTGCAGCCTTGGCTGAATCTGTTTGGCCTCTGCTTTGTTGTGATCAGTACCCCAGTCTGACCTTAGAAGTGTCCCCATGGTCACAGTCACATCTATAAGTGACAGCTCAGAGGTACCAGTGACTTTGCAAATCCCCCCCAACAGCTACTTTGTCTTCCTTAGCTTTGCATACTTGGAAATGGCTGAGAAAGACCTGCAGAATGATGCCTTCTGAAATGGCTTTTAAGGGCTACTTTTTGTCAGATTCCTCACCTGCTCTGGCAGGATGTTCTTTCAATGCCTTTCATAGTTCCCCTGAAAGACCCTAAGTTCCCAAAGCCCCAGCATATCTGCCATCTCAGTGCTACCAGGAAAGAGAGAAGATGATTGTCAGGGATGATTACAAGGACTTTACAAACACAGGAAAGCATGTTCTGCATTAATTGCTAATCTATTTCAGCCAATTTGGCACCATGACAAATGCAACTGGTTGTATCTAACAAGCCAGGGGATGGGGAATAATTCTGTTTGAGTACAGTATGTCCAGGGAGAAAAATCAACCCCTAATCCCAGGTGACTAGTTCCTTTATAAATATATTAGCAACATAATGGAGGGCTTTTTAATGGGATTATAACCACGCAAGCAGACCCCAAGCAGCTGCTCTGCTACTCAAAAGGAACATGGCTGACAATAAGATTTAAGGAACTGAATGAGGGGAAAAGGAAAAACCTCTGGCATGGCACTCTTAAATGACCTTGCTGCTTAAAAGGAATTGGAACGTGTTGCGTACATGAAAAGAAAATCAAATATGCTTAAAGCAATCTCTTTGGGCATGCTCATCACTACTTTCTCCCACTGATCCTCTGTCAAAAGCAGAGAAAATGGCCAAATCAAGGAGAACTCATCTTTTCATACACTAGGGACAGATTTTAAAGCCAAAAAGATTTTGCTCTCACAGAGTAGCCAATGGGCTAATGGGTCATTGTCAAGGATGGCAGGCCCATATATTGTGAGACAACCTTTGTGTTACACCCTCTGCAGAGCTGAAATAACTCTTCATTCTGAGTACAATTTATCAGCTCAGTGCTGTGGATATATGAGTGTGCAAGGAGATCTTTGGGGGTGTGTGTAAATATGTGTACATGGGTTGGACTCCATGATCCTCATGACTTGACTATACAATCTTTAAAGGTACCTTCCAAGCCCACTTATTCTTTATATGAATATATATAAATGTGCATGCAAAAAAGGGCCAGCCATGGGGCAGCCACTGGGAATGACCCTGTAGTGGCAAGAGCAAGAGAAGAAACAAATGTCATTCAGAAATCCCTCTGATATGTTTTACAGGAGTGTCAAAATCACAACTCTGGATTCTATTGATGGAAATTCCTGGATTGTCTTTCTTACCATCACTTGGACAGGGAGGTATAAAGATGGCATTGAAACTTACTAAAGAAATCTTTATTTTTTTAAAAGTCGATGAAATAATGAAAGGCAACTGTGTCTGTATAAATGGCACGTGCACCACAAAATATAATACCTATCTATTTTTTTGAATCATCATTTGTTTGCAGTTCAGTGGCTTGAAGCTTAGGCTCTGTGGCTTTTAAAGGAACAAAACATAACTGTTATGGAATACAAGCATGTAGGTGCTGTAGGAAGGACTATTTAGGCAGCTTAACCTTAGCAAAGTCCAGATATAATTCGTGCAGCTCTGAAATTCTGTTACCAGAGGCCATAGTCAGGGTGGCAAGAGTATTTAAGCATTCATTTACCACCAAAGTACACCTTACATCCCCCTGAAATGCTCTTGTTAGAAGCAGCTAAAACAAAGGCCACTGGTGCTAACAAAGTATCCCCAGTGATTCCAGTGGCTTGGGATCAGACCCACACGTTATTCTTGAACACCTCTGTAACTTTCCTGGCTTGACCTCGGGATGCCTGGCACCAGTCCAGGTGACACCATGCTTCCTTTTGAGGAGCTGCAGGGAGCACTGAGCTCGATCTCCTGTTCCCAGCACTGCTGAGCCCATCATGGTGGCACGGGAAGTGTTTAAGATACATATTTCTGTCCATGTGCATCGTTAACAGGGACACCAAGGCTCTAAGAGTCTAACTGGCCTCCATTTCCACAGCTCTGATGGCAACTTAACAAGGTTCAATGAACTCTTTCTGTGCTCTGTGGATTCTTCATGCGACACCAAATGTTGGCAAGTACACAACTGTGTCTTCCAAAACAATTTCCAACTGTGTAAGTGCATCACTTCCAGCCAAGTAACCTGAGTGTCTTCCTGCCTTTTCTGTAGGACATTAATCACAGTTATGAAAGCTCCTCATCTTGAGTCTAGCGGGTGGCAATGCTTCTGTAGTGCCCATCCACGATCCCCTGACACATTTACATTTTGCTAATGATAAGCTCTGGCTGCCATGTGCTAAAAATACCGTGGCTGTGGAGAGAATTAAGTGTATCTCTAGTGCCTGATTCAGGAGAGCAGTTAATGCTGTGATTAAGTCCATGGCTAGTCAGGAAAAGACAGCTTATGTTAAAGAGAGCTAAGTATGTCCGGTGGTACCATCCTATAACACCAACTTGCAGAACTGGGTCTGTACCAAGACTGTGGAGGGATATCCTTAAGGAGCTAAAAACCACCAAAAACCCAGCTGTCTGATGCTCAAAGGGAAAGATGTGCTTTATCCCAAAATGTACCAACCCGTGCAATTTTAAATTTATATAATTAAAAAAATAAATCTAAACACAAAGACTACGCTGCACAGGTTCCTCCTCCCAAAGAAAGCATGAAAAAGTCTGCCTGAGCGATTAGGCCCACTGAATAACACACTGCTGGCAGGACACTCAGAGAGGAGTTATAGGTGCCTGCTAGAATCTGTACAAAACCGACTTACAAATGCTGGAATTACAAACGAAGGCTTGCAGGGAGACAGGGGCTTTGAGCAGCACAGTATTTCAGATCATTTTACTGAAAGCTTCAAAATGTCATCGGCTTTCAGTCTGAAATGCGTCAGCAATCGTTTCATTTTTATCAAAACACAATTAGGCTGTGGTGAATGACAGCATAAATCTTAAATAGGAAAGATACAGGATGAAAGACCACCAGGGTGGAACATAACTGTAAACCTCTCCATAAAACTGCATTTGAGTTCTGATCATATACACAGGAACTCCTTTAAATGATCCAGCAAGAATCTTAACTCGCTGACTTCCAAAGAAAGTGTTACCAATTAAGCGGGAGAAACTTTAACAGTCAATTTTAATTATGCTAAGAGATTCACCAATCAATTCCCAGCTCAAGCTGAAGGTTTTACTAGCAAGGACTGGAACCAATTTACGTGCTTTTATGTTGCGTCTAGACTTTAATAAATGGTCTAAGCACAGAGCAATTCTATGCCAGTATCGAACAGTTCTCATGTACACTGAGAAATGCACCAGGTTCTCTAAAATTCTCCAGTCTTTGTGTCTTGAAAGGTTCCCCTGAGGAATGGGTGCAGAGCACAATACATAAACACCACCGTGGGCATCGCTTACAATGCAGAGCAAGGTGGTGATGCCACAGAGTGTCCTGCAGCTCCTTGCTTCCATGTGGCAGCCACAAAGTGTGCAGAGCCAGCTCTTCTCTTCAGACTGAAATGGAATAGCTGTGCTGATTACTTTAGTGTTAACCCAAATTCCTTAGACTGAAAAATATCTAAACAATAGGGAGGCACTCAGGACAGCTACCAATATTTATGTGATGGCCCAGAAAGGTACATCCAGGCAATCCTTCAAACACCTACAAACTTTATCTTTCTGTTCTGTCACCCCTTCTCTGGATGTCTCATGGCCTTGATTAAGCTGTGTGCTGCCGTGCTGAGGGACCTGAGTATCCAGCCATCCCAGCAGCTCTGATACAGGGCAATGAAGCACCTGGTTGAGAGATGAAATGTTTAAGCATGGCAGAGCCTGCTGCAGCACACTCGGTAGTGCTCTGGCTGTAGGAGACTCACCACTGCGGCACCACTTTGATCATTGCTGTAGGTCATGGAACCACTCTGAAGCCAAAACAGTCTTGTTAAAAAATTAAGTTGAATTACCATTTAGGGAGCTCTGTTGCATTTTTTTTTCCTTTTCCCTCCCTCCCTTCTTTTTAAACATGCCTGTCAGGAGTGTGAAATTGTGTGCATTTATCACTACCCTGCTGAGCAAAACTTGTTAAATTAAGAAAGACTTATTTAATTAAATTGATTGATAAATATTCCTATTCAGAAGCCACTGTATGTAATTTTAATTTTTAGAATCTGAGAGGTTTCTGTAGTTATGCAGAGCCTCTGAGGTTGTTTCCTGCTGGATGATGTCAGACTAATAAACCTCCAGGCAGTCCTGCATGCCAGAGGTCTGACACAGTTGGGCATCCTGTCTTCAGGAAGAAACACAAGGATTTACCTGCTACTCTATTTTAGGAAGAAGGAGCACACAACTCTGGAAGTGCTGCACCAGCTTGGCTGCCACCAGAGGTAACAGCCCTGACACCCAGGAAGGGCTGATTTCCACTTTGCAGCAGCACAGAGCTCCTTGGTGCAGCACTGGGCAGAGGGAGCCCCACCTCTGGTGGTTCTCCCACCGGCTGGGCAAAGAGATCCAGGCTGTGGGGCCACATGCAGGGACACAGCAGGCACCTGCACACAGGGCTGGGCGTGCTCTGGAGGCCGCTGCTTTGGCCAGCATGTCTTGAGCATTGCCTCTGAAGCTATTGAAGTAGGACTCTTCTCCTAAGCCCAGTAAAAATATATTTTTAAAACTCTGCTTCAGGGACAGGACAGCATGCACAAACAGGACTAAAGAAAGGAAGGGAAGGAAGAAACTAATAAATCTTACACATGTAAGATCAGCCAGTAGGCTGGTACCAGAGCTCAGACCAGCACCTGCCAGCCTGGTTCCCTGCTCTGCTCACAGGAGTGGTTTACCCAAGGTGTTGATCACAACGGCTGCCAGAATGAGCAAAGCAGACTCGTGCTCCGGCAGCTGAAGTCTTGACGTGACAAAGCACCCCTTGCTCTCAAGGATTAATTTTGCTGAGTGGCAATAATAGCTTGTAAAAGCCAAATAAACCCCAATGCACCACGTGTTGCAGGGTGCTGGGGTTGGATGGGGAACTGTAAGCAGTGTTTTTGCAAAGACAGGCAGTGTTACTCATTGTACTTGTCTGTGGTGGGCAATTTGGTCGCCTTTCAGGGAACTCACTCTAACACAGGATCCCTGCCAACATAAAGAGCTGGCCAAAGGATTGTGCTTTTCAAAGTGGAAGGGTTTTCTTTCCTTCTGTCTCCTTCAGAAAACACACCAAACTCTGGGCAGTCACAGAGAACTCTGTTGCTGAAAATAAATTACTAGCAAATAAAAATCTTCTGCTTCTTTGCACACTTCCATAACACAGAATAATATACAATGTGAAGATTCACAGCCCTTAGAGGAAGCATCCTGATCTCCAGCCCTGACCTCCTGAATACCATAGGCCAAAGCACTTCACTCCGTGGTCGCTGCCTCCAGCTCAGATCCCGTGGCTGAACTGCAGCAAGTCATTCAGAAAGACATTCATCTTGATTTATGGCCACCAGTCCTGATGGGAGACTGCCACACAAAGCAGTTCCTGTCTTGAGCTTCGTGGAATGAATTGTGGAGTTAAACTGGTTCATGGGTTTGAAATGCCTGCAATCCAGAAAGATTCTCTCTCTGATTCCAGGCGGAAATAATGCGTAGGTGGCTTATAAAACTTCCTTTCCACAGTGACCCCAAATCTAAGAAAATTGTCAGAATCCCTTGTGTTGCTTCAAAGGCTCAATTGTTACTCAGGCCAGCTAATTAGCCATGGAAAAAACTATATTCAGTTCTTCAATCTCTGACATAGCTAAGATAAACATGGTATAAGACTGTGATTGTTTATTCAAATTCTTCCTCTGCTGAGAGATGTAATAAAATTGCTTTTCAGTGCATTGATTACTTATGGTTCCCATGCCACAGTTTTTAAACCCCAGGTTCTACTTTTGCTGCCAGATACATACATGGGTAATAGATTTTCTTTACAGGAGTTACAAAAGAGGAGGAGGATATCCTAGTCCCAGTGAAGCTACCAGGAGTTTTGCCAGTCTGCATCCAGCAGGGCAGCCAATCCCCTGTGGGAGCAATACCAATTCTAGCACCAGCAGAGGTACCAGTTCCAGCACTGACTGAGGAGAGAAAATTAGTCCTTTTACTAGCATAAGGAAGTTTTCTGTTTCATGACTGTAAATCCCTGTCAGGTACAATCTCTGACATGTTCCAGTTTTATTTAGGAGAGGCTACATAAGTCTGCACCCCCACAGAGCCCCAGGACGTGGCTGTTGCTGCATATGTGCTCATGGCTGTATCTAATAACACATCTCACACTGATATTTTATACCAGGCATAAAGTATTAATCATTAAAATGCCAGAAGGTCATTAATTAAGTTACCAGGCCCTTCAGATTCAGTCAACAGCCATTTCATTTCAGCATGGGGTGTACCTACCAAGCCCTCATATGCACTGTGGAAGTGTTCTCCACAATGCAAAGCATTGCCTGCAGTTCCACGTTTACCCTTTCAAGGGATGTAAACCTGAGAATAAATCCACCTGTCGCCCTATCTTCAATGAGGTCACCAAAAAACCTCCCTTCTATTTGCAAACAGCTTAGTGGCTACCAAAGAGCAGTCACCAATAAACTTATTCCAAACAAAGATTAAATCCTGATTAATCACTGAGAAGGGTAAAATCTAAGGAAAGTGCCAGCCACCAAAAAGTCAGATTATTCTGTAGTAATTTATTGCAAACTACCACACTGGGGCTAACTAGAATTGAGCAATAGAAGATTTTAAAAATTGTAAAAAAAAAAAGTGAAAGGTTATAAAATTTGAGACAGAAAATAATAAAGAACAACAAGATAGGTAATCAGGAAAGATAACAGTAAAGACTTAATCAAACAAAATACATATTTAGGTGATAACCTGGGGATGGGGAAAAAAGGTCAGGTCGGAATAAGTGCTTTGAATAGAGATGAACATTACTATCCTGTTTTAAAATTAACAGTGTACCAAACTTCCAGGGTCCAGTTGGAGATTTGAGAACACACAGCTTTCTCTGAGCTAAAATCTTCTGGTGTGAGGGAGTGAAAATGCAGATGTTGAAAGAAGAAAGACCTTCTTCCCAAATTCTCTTGGGAAAGCCTTAGTAGGCAACAGCCTGGATGTTTGTAACCTGGGCTAGCACTAACCAGAGCTGGGTATGAAGTTCTTTTCTGTCCCCACCCAAACTTTAGAAATTCCACCTTTAATAAACTATAAGAAATATAACCAGCACAGATTTCAAGGAAAAACCAAAACAACTGCTGCCCCAGTCCAACAGCCTTGAGCAAAACATTCTATATAAGTAACTCAATAGAATTATGCTTCCTGATCTTATTATTTGATCAGAATCAAACTTTTTTAAGGTTATAAAAAAGGCAAACACAAACTCAAGAAAGATGGAAAAATAACCCAACACAAATGATCCCTATGATGACCAAGCACCCTGAGCTGAGCTCTGGTGAAGGCAGTTCCATGAGCAATCCTGGGATCTTTCCCATTATGCTGCACCACTGTAAACTGAATTGCTGGTGAACTACATAATACAACGTGGTGTTTGCAAAGCCACTGAGACTTGGCTTTACTCCACTCCTATCACAGCAGTAAGTTTGACAATTAAATTCGATAGTAGAAAAGGTAAACTACAGAGTCCTGTGGTTTTTTCAGTATGATTTCCTCAATAACTGGCTAACACTGAAGGGCCATGTTTGGGATGTTGTTTGCTGGAGCAGATCTTTTTTTATGATTTAACCATAATGATAAACACATCTGTCTTAGGCAGGGACTGTTATTTAAGGATTGGAGAATGATGCTTTTTTCTTGAAACATTTGCTCAAATGATGTATTTCTCTTTGACCTTTTCTTTCTATTTTTGATAAGGCAAGATCGGGAAGGGAAGAGTGAGAGGGAGAGAGAGAATGAGAAGAGGAGGGAGGGGAAGGAAGAAAGAGCGGATGAAAAAGAAAGAAGCAAGTGCTAAAGAGAGAAAGAGACAAAATTAAGAAAGAAAAAGGAAAGGAGACAAGCAAAGCAAGCAGCTGGTGCTGAAAGTGAGCAAGACTCTTTCTCTCTCATTTTCTTCTGTCTTTTAATAAATCATTGTAGCAGCTTTGTGACAGGTCTCTGTTATCCATAATGCCCAAGCAAACAGCTTTTCTTTCAGCCTCTATTCAGCTGGCTGCCAGGGAAGCAGGACTGCAGGCAGGAAACTTCAGTGGCTCAGCCTGCTCCCCTGTAATTCAATTAGAAAAGCAAGCATGAAGTCAATATTCATTGCGCCCGGCCAGAACTGCGCAGCACAATGAAATGATAATGAGCAAGTTCACAAAGGAGACGGGCCTAATGATAAGTTTTTAAAGAGGTGCTGCAGAGGGTGACCCTCTGTACAACTGGCAAACACACACGGGCATATGGGTCTTTGCCCTCAGGGATTTCCCCCCATCCCTCACCATCTGTGTCCAGGGCAGACGGCCCACTGTGAATCCAAGGGAATCTCGTGATATACTGTCTTAGGTCGCCCCATCCAGCCACTTTGCATCTCTGAAGGCAGCGAAGATGTGTTCCTTAAACACCCAGGCCCCAGAGGAACACAGACAACTTGCTGGATCACAGGCACTGCAGTTTTTTCAAGTGACACGGAGCTGTGACTCCCAAGCCCAGTGGGGCACAGACCAAGGAAATCATGACAGAGAGTTTCCAACACTTCATGGAAGTGCAGAAGATGAAGAACTGCACCCTTGTGTTTTCAGAGCAAGGCAACACTGGGTCTTACAACCGTGAGAACTTGGAGCATTTGTGCTTTAAACTGATCGGGACTGGGTAAATAAATTCTGGGCTTAATTCTGCAGCTCCCTCTTGAAGGGATCTCCCACTGGAGAAGAGCTCTACAGGATTTCCTTTCTTCTCCTTTTAGCACTTTGCTGGTGACAATAAAATATGTAGTAATTTATTTTGTAAACATCAGTGTTTTTAGTTTTAAAAATAATGAATGATTGAAGTAGTAATTAAAAACCAGCATTGTGTATAGAAGCCCAGAGCTGCCTTGTTCTAATTTTGCTTTGGGATTCAGCATTCCAGATATTACTGAATTTGTTCCTTTTAAAATTACTTCTGTGGTAAAGCCCAGGGCCCCTCACAAAGAGGCTTGGGTCTCTTTCTTTTCAGTGCTCAACAGAAAGAACCAGTGGCCCCAACTCTAAGCAGGCAAACATGAGAAACAGAAAGTTTTTCTTTTCTTCTCCTTTAACAAAAGGCAAATAGGGCACACAGAGCTTATATAAGTTCCCTGAGGTCACACAGGGTGTCAGTGACAGAGTCACAAATTGAATTCAGATTCTCAGGCTCTCGGTCCCAGTTTGTGTCATATTGTAGCTCAGGGCACTCCAAACTTTTAGTGGAATTTTCAGAAACATGTTGTAATTTCCCTAAATTAATCTCTCAGTATATTAACATTCCACATACCCCCAATATCTGTAACTGCTGCTCAATATGCTGATAAATAATTAATATAATTCAACAGCAGGATATTTTCTCAAAATCAGGAGGTATTTTTCTACACTGCTGATGACAACACCCCATTTTTTACTTCGGAGCCCAACAAAAAGGAAGTCAATTTTGCCATTCTTCCTGATTCAAAAAACCTCCAACTGCTAATAATAGAAGTGAATTGCTTCATCTGCAGTAGGAAGCTCTTCGTGTCCTATTGGGCCAGTCCTTCAGCTGCTGCAAGCCCACAGAGCTTCACTGGAGGCAGTTTGGCTTTGTCAAGTCACACGAGCTGAGGGCAGATGTGTTTGTGTTTCACTGCCCACTGAATCTTCCTCTGAGACTGATCCAATCTCTGCATCTCAAAGGGAGGATGGGGCACTCCCCACAACTGGAGCTATATCCAGGGATGGAACAGGTAAAACAGGTTGGCTGAATGCCTCTTACATCCAGCCTGGAGGCTGGATACCCTCTTCTCCAGAAATCCCCATGGGGAAATGAAGAGGTGAATTCCAGAAGTGGCAAGTCCCAACAAGCCATGCCAATGTCCTGGCCTAAACACCCAAGCCTCTGGAATATTACATGGGATAACAGCAAAGCATCTTGGAACAAGCTGCTTTCTTGTTCACTGACCAAGACATGTGAAAAAAGGGAGGAGTTTCAACTCTAAAGCTGCACACACTTAGAGCTGCTTTTGCTGTTTACAACCATTTTTTTGCCCCAAAAGCAATTTGTTGGTTTTGCCAGTATTTTGAAGGGTTAGAGACCCCTCAGTGGACATGAACCCCTTCTCCTGGCAGGAGAGATCTGATGCACAGAACAGATGAGATCAGATGAGAACAGATGCACATTCATGTCTAGAAGGAATTATGTCAAAAAGGGCCAGATCCCAGGACTTTGCCTTCTGGTAAATGTGCAACTGTCTAATAGGCTAGAGAAAAAGGGGTAGGATAGCCACATCTTTCCTAGGTATTTGTGTTCATCCTTACTGCTATATAGAGGGCCAGATAAGAAATACTAGTCACTTTAGATGTCTACACCCAACATAATTACACTCTCCCTATGTTTTACCAAGCATATAAGCACCAATTTTGGGTATTCTTCGAAGGCCCAATATGTAAGATGGAGCCTCCACTCCTCAAAACAACTGGAGGTCAAATGTCCCTGTGTAACTCCTGCATGTGGCTCATAGGAGTAAACACAAAAACTTCCCCTTTCTTATTTTAGAGGCAGCACTCTCACTCTTATGTAACGAAGGCAAAATCTGTTGAGGTCAGGGATTCAGAGTCACCAGCTTCACCCACTAAACAGCCTTTGCCTGTCGGTGACAGCCCTGGGAAGCTCACAGGACACTGCAGGAATCTCTCTCCCTTCAGTTATCACTCATCCATGTCAGACCCCACAGCCCTGTTTTATGCTCTCTGCTTTGACGGGAGACGTCGTCTGCACAATATCCTCAGCTGAGAATTGGGTTTTGCTGGGGACATTAATGCATGTAATTGGCACATGCTTTTCTGGAGTATTTCTATCGCCTTTCAAAGATAGAGACAGTCAAATCTCTCCTCCACTCATCAAGGAAATGCTTAAAGCATCAAGTGGGCAATTCCAGGCCAGCTTAGAGATGGGACTTACTTTACATTTTCTCAGGCAGCAAGGTAATGTGGGACTAGGACTGTCACAGTGTTTATTTTGAGTTCCCTGGTGAGAAAAACATTTTAGAGATCCCTGGTGAGAAAAACATTTTACACTTGTCCTGTGTGGTTGAAGCCTCCCTCCCCTCCTGGGGAGCTCAGGCTATCTCTGCCACTCGTGCAGCTGCTGATACTTGACTTGGCCCATCCCCAGTGAACACAAAGCTGAAGTCCAGTTATCCCAGGCCAGGCTCTAACTTCCACAAAGATAAGGTAAAAATCATGTTCTTTTCTCCCCCTAGGTCATTAGAGATAAGCTCAAAACTCATAAGCTCACCTCCAAGAAAAGTACTTCATATACAGGAAAATCCTCCTCAAAGTTCTGCACCTCTCTAGTTACTGATTTCAGTCCTGAACAAGGTAATCTCAACATGGAGAAAGTGAGAAAAAGGTACTCAAAAGGGAAAAGGTGGTCCTGAAATTAAGTGGTTAGCCTGACCAGGGTTTAATTTCAAACACTGACAGACAAAAGACTGCTTTGTATGCGTGGGCAGGTGGAGCCATGAGCTCCCTTCACTGCGCCATTTAAGGAATAAACCAGAGTTGATAACACTCTTCTCCCGTTCTTTGCTTTGCTTGTCTGTGTTTAGAGGCAGATGTTTTCTATTTGATCAGCAAGAAGCTTGCACAACAGCCCTCTCATCTTCTGAGAGATCACTGTGCTGTGATACACCTTTTATTTGAGCACTGCAGAACACACCCAAATGGCAAAGGAATGCAACGCACCTCCAGGCTCCGTGCAACCTTCCAGCAAAAAAGGTTGGATTTGGAGGTGGAGACGAGGTGATCTAGGTACAAGTTATAGTCAAAGGGCAACAAAATTGCATGTTGAGGTCAGTCCAGCAGAGAAATGACAGAAACATGGAATGGAGAGTCTATTTATGTTATTAATAATAAAGGTACCGCAACCAGTGAGCCCAGAGCTATGCAATTACAAGGAGACATGCAGTGTACACAATCAGGAATCCTTATCAGATTGTTTGGTCTATCTTTTCCATTTAAAAGTGATGTTTAAACTGTGTTTATAGACAAAAGAACTGATCAATGAACCTGTCATTTGGTCATGAGTAACAGGGAAAAAAGTAATCAGGTGATGAAAATATTGCTAGTTCTCCATTTGAGGAATAAAATGAAGATACTTCAAAAAGATTTTGACAAAACTTTGTCCAGCAGCAAAGTCAAATGTTACAGTTGTGAAAATTTCTCAAAAAACACACATCTCAAAAGTTACTCTGAAATGAGATTTTCTAAAGGTAAAATAACTGGGAAAAAAAAAAAAAACAAAACAAAACCAAAGATTTACTATTATTTAAGCTTTTCATCTGCTCCCTAAGAAAATAAACTTGGAGTTAAACAAAACCTTTGCTGTTTTTCTACAAAATAAATAACAGTAACATTATACCTGCTAAACAGGAATCAGCTGTATAAACAATTTACCTGCCTCTGACAGCAACAACTCTTAAGAAAGAATTTCTGGGCAACTATATTCAAAGGAGGAATAGCCCAAGCCATGATAATCATTGTATTTCAATGTGTAATAAATGTGATGGAGTATGACAGAAAAATACTTTATAAATTCATCATCTTGACTGCTCTTCTTTCCATTTTATACTTGAAAATGATAATAATTGCCACACTCTTCTCCTGCTTGTCACTTTGAACTTGTCCAATAGTTGCCATCATAAGCCTATGATTCAAAATCTGTCTTCAGCCAGCTAATTGCAGTTCATTCATTTCTGAAACATGGGTGTCTGATTTTCCACATGCATTCTCTTCACCCACCACCAGACAGATGTTACATGCAATCTGAAAAAATTTTGCAGCTTGGAAACAAACCCCTGTTTCTGTCATGTAATCCCCTTGGATTCTTTGATTAATTTCCATAAACTAAATCTGAAAAGCTCACAGGCCTCACATCAACGAAGCAAGAGAAGAAGATAAAAAAAAAATAATCAATCATATTCAGTGTATCATTCTCTGCAAAGCTGAGCTCTAACAACTCCATGATCAAACAATTTGCAGTTGTGAACAGTAAGAAATGGGAGCCTTTGAAATATGGCAACATGGCAGAAATCTATCTCCCTCCTACTCTCGTCCTTCCCACCAGCTCAGCATATGTAAAGTTTTAGGTAGGGCATGTTCATGTTGTTCCCACAATATAGAACTGAAAAATGTATGCTGCTGCAGAACAGAGGCACGTGGAATAAATATTTTATGTGTGCAGGAGCTTAGAGATGGATTGTAGGCTGCATGTGTATTACAGACTCATGACAGCATAGCTGGATCCATCAGGTGCACAAGGAGAAATGATCCTGATGGACACAGATGGCTTTTAGGAGCTGCCTCTACTGCCTTATTTATTGCAGCCAACCCACTGGAGTTCTGGTTCAGCTCCTGACAAAAGGATATATGACCATCTCTGCTAACAGGGCTGCAGCTACAGCAGGAGCACATCAGCTGTACAGCAGATGATATTTGCAACTGAGAGAAATCACCCAGCACAAATCTGGCACGAGATCTAGGGATAGAGACTGGATGTGCAGGGATTACTTCCATTACTCTCTAAGGCAGTATTCTATGAAGAATGAAAAGGGCTTGACTCTACCTTGCTCCAGATTTTCTGCTGTCATCCTCATCAAACAACCTCAGTGAAAAACCTTCTCCCTTCAGTCTTGGATACTGACAGGTTTCACGCTACTTTGAGAACAGCTTTGTTTAGTAAACAAGTGCCTTGAAATAACAAACTTGCTTCCTCCCATACAATTTCACCTTTATCACACCAGTAGCCACTTGTCCTTTAGAGGATTTGCAAGAGGAACTGAATGCTGAATTCCTCTTCATGCTTCTTTGGACCAGATCCCCAGCTAACACAAACTAACTTAACGCCCCTGTCACAAAATATTCCCACACTTGTGCCAGCTGAAGATCCAGGCTTTGTTTGCCAATGTGGGTGTTGCTCTTCAGTAATGCTATTTCTGCTCCAAGTAATTCCTAACATTATGGTCATTTACCACACTACCAGGCACAAAAGGGAGAGAGTAACCACCAGGAGCAAATCTTCTTTTGTGATTCTCTAGAACACGTGCACGAAGCTAATATACGATCAACAGATAAAAAACTATAGGGATATGACCCTAAATAAATCCTATAATTGTCCTTAACCTGCTGCTTTGGACAGACTTCCCTTCCCTCAGATGCTCTCCTGCCTCCTTCCTCACACCCTGAGCGCTGTCAGTTTGCTGTCAGCTTTACAGTATCAGGAGTGTGATCTCTCCGTGGGTACCCTGCTCAGTGTCATTTAAACTGGCCAATCTGCAAGGCCACCAAGGTCAAGGAACTATCAGGAGTAAGGTTTCTTAAGTGCAACGTGTGAGACACCATCTGACACTGTTTATAGATAGACTTAGCCTCTTATTGACCACAAGATAGAAGTTAAAAGCATTGCTTTGGGAGTTCAAATGTGTTAACCTCTGAAGTGATGTTTGAATTAGGGTTATAAAGGGCCTAAAGTTTTGATCAGAGGCTCAGAGAATAAAAAGGATTTGGAAAACTGTTAGAGCAGGATCAGAGTAGCTACACTGAGTGTGCCAACTACTATATTATTGTTGATTTAATTGAGTCCATCTATCAGGTCTGTGCATTATGTGATCCAGTTCCAAAGATGTTTCCCTGCTGCAGCTGACAAAATACAGACTATACACTTCAAATGCAGTTGTCGGTCTTTAAAACAGGCAGTTACAAAACACGCTGGCTGCTCCAGCAATCAATAATGGGAAGGGCAGTGTACGTTGGACTAACTCCCAAACAATTAAATACTTGCCAGTGTAAAGTAAAAAACGACTCCAGGCCAGGCCAAGAGCTTGTTCACTGTTTGGCAGCTCGCAGCATTACAAACACCGGTGGTTTAATAATCGGGGAAAATTAACAAAGCTGGAACAGCAGAAGCATTTTCTGAGAGGTTTTCTGATGAACACACCAAAGAGGTAACAAATACATCTTCCCTGGAATTGTATCCACATGACACCTGGAATTCCTGATGCAGTTTTCCTGGAAGCTGACTCACAAAGGAGGAGGTTTGGTACTTGTCATGCATTGCATATACAGACTATGAAGACACCTCACCACCTTCAGCAAAAGAAGAAATGCCTCTTACCCAGAGAGGAGGCACTTAACAGCTTACACATTTTGGAACACTGGCCTCAAATTGAGAGTGAACAATCCAGCCCAGCCCTGAGAAGAAGGGAAGGAAAGTGTAATGTCAGAGCGCAGCAAGGGCCAGTTGCTCCCTAAGGGACTGAGCGTGATGACACAGCCAGGGACAAGCCAGAGAGCTGAGCAGGGCAGATCCAGGGAGACAGCCCAGGGTCAGCCCTGAGCCCAGCCCAGCAGCCAAGTACACGGGGAGCTGAGCCAGCCCAGGCCAGCAGACTGCAGGTGAGGCCTGGCACAGCAGTGCCCGTGGCCAGCGAGGGCACGGCTGTCACAAAACTGAAGAGCAGCAGCCTATGGCATCACGGGGGCAACAAGTGACAGCCCCAGCCAGGCTGAACTGCACCCCTAAGCCACGTGCAGGAATGTTGGTGGAATCCTCAGGAAAGGCAGGCAGGGCCAATAAGCCCCATTAATGCAAATTTTTCCTTCAGAATTTCACCATTTTTGAATATGAAATTACCTCTCTACCCATTCCTCGCTTTTATTTATGAGAACAAAGTGTTAAACATGTTGATACTTTGAGCACTGTTATTACAGAATCACAGAAAATGCTGTGTTGGAAAGGACTCACAAGGGTCATTGAGTCCAACACTCAGCCCTGTGCAGGACACCCCAAGAGTCAAATTTGAGAGAATTTTTCAAATGCTTCTTGAACTCTCTCAGGTTGATGCTGTGACCACTTCCCTGGGGAGCCTGTTCCAGTGCCCAGCCACCACACCTTTTCCTAATATGCAACCTAAACCTCCCCTGACACAAATTCAGGCCATCCCAACAGGTCCTGTCACTGGTCACCACAGAGCAGAGATCATTGTCTGCCCCTATGAATCTTTCCACACTTGTCTTATAAATACAGAAAAGAGACAGAAAGTGTATGAAAACTTCAGAGAAGCACAGGTAGAAAGGTCCATGCTCGATGCAGCTGTTCAGACAAGGGCTGGGCATATCCCTGCTCTGTTCCAAGAGGGATAACCAAACTGGGTGGCTGATGCCTCAGAGGTGTCACAGAGTCAGTCAGTGGTTATTGTTCCCATGGCAGAAAGAGGCTCTAACTGGCATTGCAGAATAGTCCTGAGAGAAACAGGCCCTGTGGGCCATTCTTTCTCTGGACTTGTGCTAACAGCTACAGCCCTGTTGCAAATCTCTCAGTGTTTCAGAGTGTGGAAAATACAGTAGACTTTGGTATTATTTCTCTGAAACACAACAGGAAATGCTATGTCCTCAGCTAGTCCTGCTGCTTTCTACTGTGGTGTACCCTACCTACAGTGATGCAACAGGATATCAGATCCATACTCACTTCTTCTATCTCCATCAATTATCTGGGATAATATTCTCTCCATACTTTAAAATTTCTCCATGCATAGCTGAGGAAATGACAAAGCGCAGGTAGCTATTACCCTTGCTTTAAAGGTCATTTTGAATGCTCCTGTTACACACAAGCACACACAAACCTCTGAGGTGGATTTATCTTCAAAGACATTTCTCTTTCCAAAGATGGTGAACATTACTAGAAATCAAATACTCCAGTGGCTAAATTGCATGGAGCAGTTTAGCTTCTCTACCTCTCCTCTTCTCCCACATCACTCTTTGGCACATTCTTTTTTTGTTTCCCTTTATCTCTCTGTGTCTTGCTTTGTTAACTGTGGAACACAGAACAAACATGAGAGTAACTAGATATAGAAACACCTATTATACCTATTAGTTTTCATGCCTCTGGTAAATCATGGTACTGTGTGATTTCTAGGCATGCACAGAGAAAGGGGAAACAAAGCAAAGCTATCTAGCAAGCATCATTCTCAATACCCCAAACTCTCATTTCAGAGTGCCACAGAACACAGTTCCCTTTCTGTAACCCTGCAATAAAATGTCTCAAATCTCTGTAGACCAGATCCCAAATAGTTCAGGTTCAAGGCTATGCAACCCTACCATCTCCCACTCAGCTATCAGTCACAGAACTGCCCCAGGCATGACTTGTAAACAAATTGTCAAAGTACAGTCATCTGTAGCACCAAAGTCTTTGACTAATGAAAGAAAAAACTGATACCCATCAAACCAGGGAGTTCTAGACACGGGGAGGACACCACAGGTATATCAAATAAAGTCCCAGTCAACAGTGAAGATGGAAGGCAGTGGCAGGGCAGTGAGAGCTTCAGAAGTGTCAGGAGGTGGATTCTTGAGCTTAGTGCTGCAGGTGTTCAGGTGAGGTGTATGAGAGGCACAGCCTGCCTAAGGAATTTCGACCATCTCACTAGAACATAAAACCAGTATCGCCCTTTTTCACCCTCGATTTTCATTCAGAGGAAAAAGAAATGCTGTTAGAAAATAGATAGGATATAATTGTTTGCTGTGGAAGACACAGGATTTTACTCAGTGCTTTATTAGGTAATGCACTGATTTGCAGTGCAGTCTAACTCAAACTGCCTGCTGGCACAGTCTGACTGAAACCCTGGGAAAACCAGACCAACACTCTGTGCCCTGTAATAGAAAATCAAAATATACTTCTAGAGGCTAATTCTGACTCCAAAAACGTTTTTGAGCTCTCTCATAATGCTAATATATTTTTTTAAGTCAGGACCATTTCAGATGGACGTACAACCTGATCTGCAATTTGCAGTCATTCAGAGGACTTTCAGTATCTCGCTGACATTAAAATGGATACTTTGGCTGAGTATTCCACCCTATCAGGAAACAGAAAATATTTAGAAGAGAAACCTCAGATCCTGATCGTTACCCATTTGCAGATATTATGTTAAAAATCACACGGAAAAATTTGGTCTTGAAAATTTTAAAAAGTGCAGTCTTGACTTTGCATATCTTAAGAGCAGACTAAAACTTCAGTTGGTTGACTTAAGGTAATATTTTAACCAGCAACTACAAGAAAAGAAACATCCTAATTGACTGAAAATCCAGCTGTGGACTTAAAATAGAAATTTAAAAAGTCACATTTTTCATGTTACTAAGTTCAGCACTGTCTAGTCTTTGAAGAAATGGATTGGCTGAGCAGAGTGAGCTGGAGCACTCAGCATTCACACGGGAACTCTCCTCTGCTGTCAAGTGGCCCAAAAGCAGGGCTGTGAGACTGACCATGTCCTGGCTGCTCAACATTAAACGCATCTGCTCGGGCCACCTTTGTGCTTGAAGGAGTTGTTTAGAGATGAAACTTTTTAAGCTCTTTACTAAGAGATTATTAAACTTTTTTAAGATTTGTTCTGCTTAAAAACCTCTTTGCCTTTACTGGAGAGATTTTCAAAGCTGAGGAAAGAATCTGTGGGCTGGACCCATTCTGTTTGAGTGGTAATTAAAGTCTCTCTTCCTAAAGGCCCAGTGTCTTAATGAAATAAACAGCACAGCTTCCACTGTGTGCTAGAGAGGCGGGATCCAGTTCCATCTGCTTCGGGATCTTCACAGGAATGCTCCTAACTGAACAAGACAGCAGCAGATAGAAATCAAAGTAGAGCAAAGTGTTTGAAATGATTACCTCTAGCACAGTGATTAGTCTGTGTCACATTTTCCACTCTCAGTCCCCTAATGGAGTCTCCAAAACCTGTACCCACCGTGAGCATCCCGCGCTCACACCACCACCGCCTGCGCTGATTTCCACGGAGCACCCACCTCCTCACCATGCTCACTAAAGCCCTGCAGCACCGAGGGCTTCAGGGATCCTGAAGGGAGTCCCTGCCAGCACTGACTTTTCCATCCTGCAGGCCTTTACCCTTCCCACTGAACTCTCCCCCATTTCCCCGCTGCCTCATGACTCACAGCTGAGCCACGCTGCCTGTGCAATGCAAGGAACCAATCTCCAGCTGTCGGGTCCCCAAACCCTCCTCACTCCAAAGCAGCACAGTAGCAGAGTTCTAAAATTCAGCTGAACTTGCAGGGCCTCTGGCTTCTCTAGGAACCAATACTCATTGGAAAAAATGCTGATTTGGTGAAATCAAGATATTCCACAGAATCATTTTTGCTTCTTATTTCTTTATGAAGGAAAAAAAGCTAAGAAATGTTTCAACTTGAAACCTCTTTCGTTTCCCGACAGCTCATCTATCCAGCACATTGACAGCTCATCAGGTGGAGAGAGGCATCCAGCATCTGCACTTTATTACCCAGATGGAGCCAGGGGACCTCAGGCTTCCAGCTGATCACTGGAAAGCTCTGTAGTAAGACAGCATTTATCTCAATTTAGAACTTTCAGGGACGAGGTTCTTCAGAGAGTGAAAAATCAGTGCAGCCCAACGGAAATTGGCAAATGCCCGGGCATTTGCAGGAGCTGGAGATTTGGCCCTTGTTTTGTAATATTTGATTAAAAGAGACTTCCACATCCCCAGCACTACACTGCCAAAGTTGAACATCAACTGCATGAAAAGCTATGAGGCAGGATGTGGAAAACTACTTTGTGTTAATGATTCTATGCTATGATCAATATTCTACAGCATCTCCATGAACAAGTTAGTGTTTCACAGAAGACAACACAGTGGAAGCAGCAGGTGTGGAATCTCTAGGTCGCTGCCAGGTTTCACACTGCTACAATCCCCTCCTGCAAGCATTTGGAAGGCTGTCTGAAGAAAAATAATAAAATAATTGCACAAAATATAGGCTCAAGAATCACATTTCTCTGTGAAATGTGCATGGGCTGTTGCTGTTTGGAAGATGGGCAAGGCAAAGAACCCCAACAAATCTCTTCAATCACTCCATGGTTGTTTATGTCACATTAGAACATGATCATAATAATGTCTGACCCTCATTTGGCATTTTTAAAAGATGCAATGGTGTATAAATCCAATTATTAAAGTCATTGCAGGGTGTTTGATAGTTGTAGGCTCTCTTTATAAATTTGGTGACCTAAATCTGACAATTTTTTATTCAGTTGCCAGGAAATCAACTGGCAATGCTTGCCTATTTGTCTACCTTTGCAACTGGAAAGTGTCAAGGATTTCTCTTATTTAAGCCTTTCTGCCTGCCTTCCTTGGGACTCTGTGATGCTCTGCTCTCCACCTTGAACAGCCTGTCCCATCCATGATTACAAACATGTGTTTCTCTCTCCACTGGGGCTTCACTGAGGCACCCACTCAGGGGCTGAAAGGGCCAAACCCCAGCCCACAGTGGCCACAGATCTATACAGACACCCTCTGTTTGCCCACCAGTCACATCTGATTCTCCCCATTCCTTTTCCAAATCCCACAAGCCTGTTCTGGGTGACTGATCAGTTAGTCTGTACCTCCTTAGCTTAGGAGGTCTGGAAAAGAATAAAGAATAACAGAGACATAATTCACTAACATGAGTGTGGAAAATATCTTTGGCACTGTCAAAACCACCTGTTACAATGAATATATTTAAGAAAACTTTATCCCTCTTGATGGCATGAAACACTAAGCATTTTATCCCAAAAGTTTTCTCTTTCATTTTTTTTTCTGGATCAATTTTCAATTCTATTATTTAAAGATGGTTTCAAACTGTTCTGTCTGTAAAGTACCACCTAATTTTTCTTCCCAAAGACAGGAAGTATCCTGCTCCAGAAATTTCTTCTGCTTATGTGTCGTTGGAAATTGAAAAGGGTTAAATATCTGGGCAGGAAGGATTGTCCAGCACAGGCCCAACAAGTCAGCAGAGCCCAGTCTTTTTTTTTTTATTATTTTACACAGGCAATACAGGAACAGACTGATAGTTAGAAGAAAAACAATTAAATTACTCTCACAGTGCAGGAATAGAGAAGCTTATGAAGGCAATCATGAATTACAAGTTCAGAGCCCAAGTTCTTAATTCTGAAACTAGGAGACAGTTGGGGGAGAAGGGACATCTGTTCCTAGAACAAAAGGCCAAGAGGGACAGGATGGGGCGAGTTCAGCTTGTTGCTGCAGCTCCCTCTGAGCTGCCACATAAATTTATTTTAACCTGATATGATTTTTAGCTCTCTTTGGAAGATGCATTTGACACTGTGCTTGCTCTACTTACTGTCACTACTAAAGCCTTTTTATTCCTCTGCAGGGAAAGCTCTGTCACAGGATCTGTCTTCTGCTTCTCCCATCTCCTCCTCTCCCCTCTGCCCCTCAAAGTCAAGACATGAAGTTACATTTCTCTATTTCTTCCATCAGCTATTGTGGTATGAGAGTTCCACTAAGACATGGGCATGTTCCAAAAATAACATTCGAATAAGGACTTCTGTGTTTTTAAGACCTGACCCAAAATATTTATTTATCCAGAAGTTGAAATTCTCACGAGCAATGGGTGAAATTCTGAGGAGAGGAGATCTGCAGCAAGCCTGGACATAACTCTGAATCCCAGGGCAACAAGTGCTATAATAGAGGCAATGAAAGATAGGCCATAAACGAAGAGTCAGCAGAAATCTGTATATTAAAATTTCATAACTCTCATCAGTTACCTTTATATTAGAAGTGAGAATGAAAGCATAGACACACTTAGGTAATAACAGAGATTCCTACAAATCCTGGAATGACTTGCTACTGACAGGGAAGTAATGGATGGCTTATGGCAACTAGGAGATCCACAGTTTCCCAGGAGGCTTATTCCCCCCTCCCACTGCAGGATACAAATAATTCCCATTGACTTTAGTGCCTTTCCTGCCGTGAAGGACTAGGAATTTATTGGCTTCAGTGGGAGTTACGAATAACTTGCATGAGGAAAATGAAGCTCTAAAGAAACAAATTCAGAATGACTCTGTCTACTTCTGAAATCTATCTCAAATATTTCTCTTTAGATCAGCTGAAAAAAAAACAACAAACAGTCAGCTCAAACATCCCCATCTATAGAAACTAAAAATTCTAGCAACACTGATAAACAAATGTACATTGTCAGGGTAGGGCAGAAGCAGCACCAAAGGCCATAAGGAGCTGAAATGTTTCTCATGGAAAAAGTTCTCTGTGAAGCATTTGTCTCCTGGCAAGAACCTGGCCAAGATGCCTTCACCCTGCAGGTGTGACAGGATTCCCTCACTAACACTGTGCAGTCAACTCGCTGTGGCTGTGTGTTTCATTTACCACTGAAGAGCAATTACATTTAAAAATCAACACAAATAATAGGCTCTACTTTTTGGCAGTTGTGTGCTTAAATTCCCCTGCTGCCCATCTGTATCACTTATCTCACGGAATATCTGGTGCAGAAGAAGAGAAGGAAGAAAAGCTCTTCTTTGAGAACAGCACTTGGAGAAAATTCATTGCTTTGGAGGAGACATGAGGGCTAATATTTAATCTGGAGAAGCAGCAGATGGACAATCACACAGCTGCTGGCCTACCTAGTCAGGCGTATCACGTTTCCACAGCAGGAAAGTGCTCTCAAGAAAGCAGTGAAATGTGCATGTTTGGCAGCCAAGTGAGTGAGCACAGGACTGCTGTGCCTTTCTTCCCACCTCCTGACAGCCATTGAGCTGAGACAACTCCCAGGGACAGGAACCAGTGCCAGAGGATCTGCTCCAGTGCACTGACTGGTATGGAGGGAGACCCTGCTTCAATCTCCACTGGTGTGGCAGCCCTGAAGGAACCACTCCTGGAAAGGGGAATTAATAAATTACTCTCAGACATCCTAGAAAGTCTCCCACTGGTGTCAGTGAAACTTTGGGTATAGGCTGTGGAAAAAACAAGAGCAAAAGGCAGGGCTTCTCAACAAAAGGAACACAAGACTATCAGCAATGTATTTGCTAGAACTGATTTGCCTGTGCTGTTGGAGAAAGTGTGGACAGCCTGTGTGACCAAGTAACACAGGTTCTGCTGGTAGAGGATGAAGTAAAGATGTAGTTTAGTAAAGGATTTAGAAGGAAGAAGGGAAAAAATGGAGGCTTCATTTTCTATTTACCTTTTTTTTGTTTTCTTTTTTAAACACCTGCCATTCAGTCATTCCCTAAAGCTCAAAACGAAAATATCCTTCCGGAGTATTTTGGGGGGCCCTGGGGCCAGGCAGTTGCTAACGTGGATGAGACAAGAGCATCCATTAAGGAGGAAACAACAGCAGGAAGCATGGAAATCATCTCAGACTTTCCTTGGCTTTACTGACTTATGGGGGAAACCCCACCTACACATTTAATGGGGTCAGAGCCATAACCCGAGGCTATAGGGTACACAGATTCCTGATCATTCCCGTACAGTAAGGAGGTAGATTTCCAGTTAAACTCACAAACAATGCTGAATAGCTGCAGAAGATTAACAGGACCTCCCACTTCATGGAAACAGTGACTGTTTACATAATATGTAATGACAGTAAATCATAACAAATCCTAGGAGAAAACTCCAGTGAGAGATAAAACAACATGACCTTTTGATTTTTCTTCTTTTCTCAGTCTTTCAATCCATGTCTTTATTCCCCCAACCTGTAAGGAGTTTGCAAATGCTTAATTTTCAGTCCATCATTAGGCCCACAGGTTTTAATTAGCCTAATCAGGTGCAAAAAAAAAATGTGCACACATAAGAGAATGTCCTTTTCCCCTTTGCTTATGCAGTGCCTGATGTGGCAGGAGCCCTCTATAACTTGAGCTCCCTACCACTGTAGTATCAAAAATGCAATTGTTCCACTTGGCAAGGTTAAACAATTAGCATTCTAAATTCAGGGCTGGAACTGAGCAGCTCCAGTATTGATCCCATCACTGTGCTGAGCCAGGCCAGCTGAGGAGCAGACCCTGCCTAAGCTCCTGAGTAGTTTGCAATTTGCAAAGGAACTAAACAAACTTCTGTGGGAGGTGGGGGAAAATTTGCAACAGGACAATTGGTTTCTGAAACTCATCTGTTGGTTGAATTTTATTCCTGAAGAATGGCCTACATGAAAATTCTCGTGCTATCATTTGCTATATTATAATACAACATAGCTTTTGCAAGACAAACAAGCTTCATTACTTGTCCCCTGGGAACTCCTCCCCTTTTTACTTTTTTTGTGCATGTTGATGTGGGCAGATCCATAATTACACAACCAGAACTCAGATTTTCTTAAAATGAACCAGTCCAGTTTTTATTCCCTGACAGGATTCTCTTGTGAAAAAAAAAAAAAAAAAGGCACATTTTTCCTACAGACAACAATGTTAAGGCAAGAAATATTAAAAAGAAAATGTGGTTCTCTTCAAATCTCTAATTTACTTGGACTGCAGATGCATCAGGAAGCTTAACACATCACTCCTGAAAGCCAGTCTGGTAGGTGTGATACCAACACATGGAAAACCAAACAGAATCTACTCCTGGAGCTTTCCATCAGCATGTGTCTGCATTACATTACAACACAGGACTTCTAAGCAAAGGAATTCATAGAATCATAGAGTCACTGAGCAGCTTGGAAGGGACATTAAAGATCATCTGGTTCCAATCCCATTGCCTTCCCAGGCTGCTCAGAGCTCCATCCAGCCTGGTCTTGGACACTTCCAGGGATGGGACATCCACAGCTTCTCTGGGCAACCTTTGCCAGGGTCTCACCAGCCTCACAGGGAAGAATTTTGTTCTAATATCTAATCCAAACCTACTCCCTGTCAGTTTGAAGCCACTGCCCCTTGTCCTGTCACCACACACTCTTGTATTTCCTACAGGCTCTTGAATTGCCTGCAGCAGACGTGCAAGGCTCGGTACAAAAGCTCTGCCTGCCTGCCAGGGGCTGCAGGAATGCAAACCCTTCCAGTGCTACAGGAGCTGATGCACATCCTTCTCCCAGCCCAGGGTGTCCAACATGGAGAGGGTGGAGAGTCCTCCTGCAGAGTGTCCCCACCTGGGCAGGGGTCAGGAGAGGGTTCTGGCTACTCTTTTCATATTGTCAGTGATTTAATCATCCAACAAAGAAATAAAATTCAAAACAAGGACTCTCACACGTGAATTCCCTGCATTTCAGGACTTGCCCAGCTCCCATTCATGAGGCAGCTAAAAGATCTCATGGAAAAGAACAGCCTTTAATGACCATGCGTCCTTGTGCTCTGGAGTGTGGGCTGCAGCAACTAATAATAGATGAAGGTTTACATGTTTTTCTTGTGTTTCTGCTGGGGCTGCTGTGTCATTAATTCAGCTTGTGCCTGGCTACTTATGTTAAACATTCCCTTTGTGGCTTTCTCTAAATCTTAAATTTTGCATGTGACCACACGTAAATGTAAATGTGTATTTTTATGGTCCTGTAATCTCAATGCTTTTAAATCCTGGTTGCCTGAAGGCATTCAGGGAGCTGAAGCAGAAAAGCTTGGTCAGTTTGTGATCATTTAGAGCTGGTTTATTTGCTCTTTCTGAGTGGATTCAGTTCCTGTAGAGGTTTTTTGCCTTTAGTGTAATAGAGTAAAGATAAGATCTAGAAACCTAATTAACCCTGCAGGGCCTGTGAACAAGGCTCATTAGAAAACAGTCAAACACATTTATGCTTAAATACCTTATTTACAGGAATTCATCTCGTATTTCTGAACGGCAGATATACATGCCACACACTCACACCTTTTACCACTGCAAACCATTTCCTTAAATGCAGCTGAAAAATGCACCAAGTTGGAGCTCAAACTCATCTGGATTGGACATGTAAGTGGCCTGTACTTTGAAAGACTACCCAGAATTAATGAAAACTCTGTCTGCAAGGCACTGTAAGATAGAGTGTCCTTTCACCTGCCCCCCAAAACCAGTGCAAGTGTTTCACAAAACCAGTGTCATTGCAGCCCACATCCTGATCAGTAAACACCACTCTGAAGCAATTTCTCTGGAGACTTTCCCATCTGTCCAAGGTGGTGACAAAAAGACACATATGATCACAGGCATCTCTGGGGACTTCTGGAAAGACTTCATAAGGGCTCAGAATGAGGTTATTACAAACCTCATCCTGAAGCTGCTGCACATCTCTGTAAATATCATGGGTCAGACAGCAACAAATGTGGATTCCAGTACTCAGTGCCCATGAATATCCATGTACTTGTCATACAAGTTCCAGTTATCTGAGAGCAGGAGTATCCTCAGCAACTCCAAATTCTCCTTCTTTCGTAACCCTTCATTCCTTCTACCCCTGCCCCTCATCACAGAGAGACCAGAAAAGCTAAGCCAAGAGAGATCTCTGGAAATACCTCATGTGATGGTGCATTAATGGGTGCAGTTATACCTATGTGTACCTAGTGGCTTAAAAGCCAGAAGAATTAGTTATTCTTGCTTCTCATGACATCTTGAAGGACAGCCTGGATTCAGAATTAGGTCTGCTCAGTACTTAACTTTGTTGTGAGTGACTGTCTGAACAGTGAGTAGGATAAATGATGCCACTGGGACAGAAATGTATCTTAAAATGAATCATTTGCTTAATGGTTGTCCTGGAGAAGGATGGGCTTAAAGACAAATTTAAGCTCATTTTCTGCTTCAAGGCTTGTGGGATTGAAGATCCCGTCAAAGAGAAAGTCTAAGCAAGACAGACCTACATTGTGTTACCAACGTTTCAAAATCACAGGCATTACAAATTTAATTTATTTTAAATCCAATATCCAAGCACAATTGGTAAATGCAAGCAAATCTGTATGCTATAAATTTTTCAGGGAAATAATGACTTTTTTGGGGGATTTATTGGCATTTAATACAACATGAACAAGTCTAGAACTGGGGCAACTCTGCTCTAGTGCTATATGAATGAAAATAATTGTGGTTTATAAAAAGCCCTTAGCCTAAAGTTCTGCTTCATAGGCCTGAAATAATTATTTTATTGGCCAGTTTAAAAGCATGCTGTTTTTAAAAAGGCAAAACCTCTACCACTTCTATAAGCAGATCCATAATTTATATTGTGAACCACTTTGACAAGAGAAAAATCCCAAATCAAGTTACTCTTCAACCTGAACTAATAAATCCTGTCTTGACACGAATTCTTTTTTCAGTGCTTCATTTTCAAGGAGTCATGTGGTTTTTTAATAATCAGTCTCGTTGTTTCCTCTTCATCCTATTCAACAAGGCAGTGATAACTGCAAAAGCATCTCAGGCAACTCACAGCAACTCAGATGCAGCACTGAGAAACTGCTCTGTGAAATCAGGTTTAATGAGATATCAAAGTATTACATCTGCAAGTCTTGGCGCTGGGCAGTACTTTGGAAAGCAAAGCCAGTTTCCCTACCCATATTAGTCAACATCAGGTTCCTTGGTCTAACATTTCACAAAATATTTTCCCACATATGTCTGACTGCATTTCGAAGGGTGTAGCTGACAACATAAATGTGCCCTAAGGTGAAAATCCTGAAACATTTCCCTGGGCGATCTTTGTGTCTGGACATTACCAATGCAGATGTCTGTAATCAAGAGATCTCTATGGACCCACTAATTATTCCCTGGGCTTTTCCACTGGCAATAAAAATCCCATTTGTCGCAGCTTGTTTGCAGAACTGCTTCCATTTCCACAGTGGTGGCATTAATTAGCAAAAAGCTGTGAAAATTGTTGGAGTTTATAGGTTCAAAAAAACCCCACCAAGCATTGCTCCTAAATATTCCTATAAATTCAACCATGGCAACAAGTCCTGAAAGTCCAGCTTTCTCAGTTGGAACAATTTTTCATGCTTGTAGCAATAAGTGGGAAATAATGGGGGTCTCAGATTCACATTAGCAAAGTTGCTTCTGTGACCTCTTCATGCAGATGGATGGTGAATTTCTCAGATAATAAATCAAAGTTTCCTGATGGTGCAGTGGCATCTCTTGCTGAGGCCCGTAGAGCTGCTGGCTGCCTTCTATTCAAAGGCAGCAGGCCTCTGCCCGGCAGGAAACTTTCCCTACAAATCCTTCCATCACCATCAGGAGATATTAGGGCCTCTATAAACTGCCCAGGCATTTTGGGGCACAGCCAGCATCCTGCTGGGAAACGGACACTTTTCAACTTCATTGACATCTGTCACACACACAAAGAATAGAAAGCCATCAGCAGAAAAGGCCACATTATGACTTTCCCATCAGCAGGGCCAGTTAAGTCTTTGTCCTTAAAAGGTATTTAAAAGGTTCATCAGAGCTACCTTGCTTAATAGCATATTCAGGAAGAGAATCTTACCTTTGGGTTTTAAGGACCATGGAATGTTTCTCTGTTTCTTGATACTTTTTGCATTCAGCTAACTTTCCTGTAGGAATTTTGAACAAAAAAAAAAATAGCTGTGATGCTGGTTTTTCCATGCAGTTTTTATTAACTTTCTTCCGAATAAGTCTCTGCAAGGAAAATGACACCAATTTTTATTATCAGAAATATATTTATTAAGTGACAGTCTAACTCCCAGAATAGCAATGCATTCTTTTATTTTTTTATTTTTGGAGTTGAAGCTTTTTTCCCAAATGACCCTAAAATAAGCATGGGAAAGCAGCATTGTAAATACAGTAATGAATTTCAAGTGAATATAGAGTTTTCCCTCAATGTATTGCCTATATTAAACACTGTGGGGGGGATAGTGCTGTCAATTATTAACAGAAGGATAAAACTTAAAGGCGATGCTCTCCTTTTAATTGAAATAACTTTGAAGTTTCTTAAACATAGATGGCAAAACTTCAGTAGGAATTTCTCCCTCTCTGTCTGTGATGGATATAGATAACTAATTTTTCCTTTTTTTTATGCAAGTATTTCCTTCAAAAAGCAATAGAATCCAGTAGGTAAATGCACCCTTAGGGAAAGAGGAGTTTTCAACTGTAGCTCTGACATGTTATGGGAGCATGGACATACTTCAGGCACTTGGTTTCTTCAAAAGCTGATGATGCCTAATATAAGTGCTTTTATATGGCATTATAGCAACTAAAAAGAATTTTTAATTGCTTTTTCACTTATCCCAGAAATCAATATAAACAATTCATTCTAGGTTTTCTCTGCTGACTTCAGTGGAGTCAGTGTAGTTTGTGTAATGGTGACTGAAAAGAGGATTTGGCCAACTGGCTTCAGTCCTTTTACTTGTTCTACCAAGGCAACTCAATTCTACACGGAGGTGATTGAAGGAGGTAGGACTAGGCCTCATTTTTTCCAAAGATGTTGAGCTTGGTGCAACAGAAGTATGGGAGACCATATACTTACCCAAATAAAAACTGGGAGGCAAACTCACTGGTCAGGCAGTCACTTGTCAACACATCTGCCCAGCAACGCTGACAAAGCCCTGGCACTGCAGAGGCTCCAGGGGAAAGGGATTTAGCTGCTGGTGGCTGGACAAAGAGCAGCAGTGACAGGCTGGGACCATCAGTCACTGCATGATGGCCATGGTGTAATGGATGCAATTTAAGATGAGATGAGTAAAGGATGAAGTGGGCTTAGAAACAGGTCCTGGTGAGGCTCAGAGCTGAGCACTAAGGCCAAAGCCAGCTGGTTCCCCAAAGCAGTGTGAGAGCCAAAGTCGTACAAATGAGTCACACCTGCTTAAAGCCACTGCAACAGAGCCATGAGGGGCAGCCCTGTAATGGAAAGCAGTCAGGATGCCTCCTTTGGGTGACAGATTTTTTATAGCCTTTTTTCTAAAGGCTGAGCCTGACTGAGCAAACCGAGCAGCAACGTCGCATTTAACAGGCTTCAAAATTTTGGTGGAAAACACCATCAAATTGTGTTTGTCAGAAAATGTGCTTTTCGTGAGGAAAACCTCTTTGTTAAAAATTAACATGCTGCAAGCATTAACATAGTGTTTAAAAGGCTAGCTCCTTCTGAAAACCTTAAAGCAAAAGTAACTACAACATTCCAGAAACGGGTCTCCACTGAGTCAGGAGTTTAACAGTTAAAAACCTCTAAAGGTCCAGAGTTTAATGGTGCAGACTCTAAAATGACTCTTTTAAACTACTTAATTTTTCTAAAGCATGTAATTTTTTATGGCAAATGGACTTTTCTGAAATAAAGCTGCAGATTTCATCTTTCTAATTATGATTTCATGAACTGCTCAGAGAATGTAGATCACTGCACATTTCTGTTCTGGGTGTCTGTGAACAGGCATGAGGCTGATGGAGCTCAGTTTCAGTCCTACCTGTGCTCAGAGCTCAGGTCAGGAGTACAGGACAGCCCAATGAAGTATTTAAGTGTACACTTCATGCTTTAAGATTCAGTGAAACCAAAGCCAAAGAGACTCTTTGGATGCTTAAAAATACTCATAGCCTCAAGCATTTCGATGGAAGAGCCTAAAGTACTCCCTGGTTCCCTGGACCAGACTCTGGGGTAAGGACAGAGATGTAAAATTACAAAATCAAGCCAAAGGGAACACTGAAGGCAGTCAGTGGACTTCCCAGTCTATCCTAGAGATATTCCATACAAAACACTAAAAATTTCAATGCTTTTATTATGTACAGACTCTACTTTCACAAAGAGAAATGGTCCAAAACTATTTGAAAAACAGCTTTCTATTTTTGCACAAGTTTAAATAATGCAAAACTGAGATTTTCAAAATGCTGTTTTATTTTCTCTTCATTTTCTGGGAACTGTCACAGAAACTATTGTCCTTCTCCTTCTCTCAGGCTGTACCTTTCTCTGGACAGCTGCATATATGTAACTCTAGATAGAGGGAATTTTATCACTGAGATTTGAAACAATCAAGATATTCTGGAATATAAATATTCTGGAAGTGTCTTTAACACTGTGCAAGTACTCATAGAGAGTAGAGAACCACATTTAATACTGACAATCATTGTACAGCTAAAGGCAAGCCCCACAAATTCTGAAATATGGGCACTTTTGGTGTTTACTCTTACATCATCAGGTTCTCTTTTGAGCACTAAAATACAGCTTCAGAAACAATCTGACACGACTGTTCCCTTTTAACCTGTATATAAGAAACTGCCATACTTCTCTTACCTATTGTCTTATTTCAGGGAGGGTCTTCTGGGCTCTTGCTTGCTTTTGGAAAATCCTGCAGAATGCTGGACATGCCTTACTGTCATTCAAGCACATTTAAAAGCTAAGGGATATCTCTCCTCTCTCTGGATCAAATAATTTCTCCCATGTAAACATGTTTGACATTTTAATACTCCTGCTACCCAAGAAAAAAATCTGACAATCTTTTCCCCAGGATTTTCTGAGGAACATGTGAACACTTCAGTGCTGTAAAGAGGAAAATTCCTTCATCCTCTGACATTTGTCCATGGCAGTCACTGCAGAAGATAAGCTAATGACCCAAGATTTGCAACGGGACTGTCCCATGCTGTGACTTCCAGCTTTGCAAAGGCTGCACGGAGGGTTTCATCTGTCTCATTAACTTTCCCACTGTACCAATCAGAAGTTTATTATAGAGTATTTTTCTCTTTTAACTTTTACAGTCCATATACCTCGGCAGGAGCCTGGACACACTGACCCAGGACGCCCCTTCCAGTCCTGGCTTCCTATGAGATGCAGAAAAACAAACCACAAAGGTCCAAAGCAGTATTTTTACAAACTCTAGATCAATGAAGCACAAACAATGGAGCACATGATTACAACAACAACCTTCAAGGTAATACGACAGACACAAACCATATTGTGTTGTATATAAACTATACAAACATTTCCACTTGATTTCCTAAGGAAATGAGGCTTATGCAGTCATGCCTTCTGTCTGTTCATGTCTGCCCCTAATAACATTCAAACCCACTGCCACATTTCAATGCAAGTTGTCAGGGGAGAAGCAAAAGATTTGGAGATAATTATGTTCCTACAGCTCTTGTCACTGCACAGAGGAAAGAGACCTAAATTAGTGCCCCCAGCTGAGGAAAATCTCCTTGAAGCAGCAGGATCAATGGTTCCTTGACCAGTCAGCACAAACAGCTTATTTCCAGCCTTCCAATCAGCCCATGTGGGGTTCCACAGCAGATGCTGCAGGAGCTGCCTTTTGCCTTTCTGCTCACAGTGCTCCTGGCACCTGGGGGGTCTCATGAATATCCCTAAAGGTGCATGGGAGACCAAGGGTATGGTTCCATGGAAAACTGAGTTTTGGCTGCTCCTGGAACAGCCCTTTATCATTTTCTCACAAAATGAACAGGGTAGTTTTGGATTTTAATTCCCTGGCTGGACAATTTCTGCTCCATTTGTTCTTCCAGTGGCCTGAAAGGGCCAGTAATCCAGCACACAGGCATTCAGGAATGCTTGGTCATACTGGTCGCTGCATTTTTTATCTGAGATTGAGAAATTTTTCACTGGGCTCTGGATTCCCTCAGACCTTCCAGAGGCTCTTCTAGAGAGGCTATGTCTCACTGTCCTAACCTTCCAGTAATTTATTAAACCATAGGAGTCTCTGCTGACATGCAAGGTTTGCTCTTTCTCACACTAAAGGTGAATCTACCTGATTTGATTCCTTTGCCACCCTTTGCTTGAGGGTGTCCTTTGGAACCAGTTCATCTTCCACAGTTCCGTTCCTTCCCCCCACACCCCACCACCTTTTATTTTTATTCCCAGATCACAGGCACTAATCCTGCCCTGCTCAGAGGCATTCTGAGACACCTGTTAAAGTCATGCTAAGTGGAAAGCAAAATGAGAAGACACTACTTGAAGCTGTGCTGCTGACATGCATCATATGGAAAAGCTTTGAGAAAGCGGCTGACTTCAGCATCCTGTGGTGCATTCTAAATCCTGTCGCTGTACTTTGGGGAAAAAAAAAAAACCAAAACCCCTAAATATTTTAAATTAATACATCTGGGTGCAAGAAAAATCACCCTGGAAAAAGGACTTACTCTCTGAAAAACATTTGACATGGTTTCCAAGCCACTGAGAATGTCAAGTAGAGCAGGTAATGCAGCAACTTGAGATCTGAGCAGAAGAAAGAGAAAACTTCAAATGTACCTTGAAGTACAATACTTATGGATCCAGCAAGGTTTGACCTTTTAAGTTAACAGCTATTAAGTATTTACACACAGGGAGGAAGAGGAGATTCATTGCTTGTGAGATAAACAGAATACTGATGCCAAGCCAGGGAGTCTTTTAAAAGTCAGATCAATTCAGTCAATAAATTAATGACTGCAACGCTTTACACACTTGGGATGGAAATCTTCCTCCCCTGCCAAGTTATCTGACACTTTTTTGAGGAATTATTGTGTGTATAAAGTATTTCTAGAGATTGTGATTTTGAAAAAGATTTACACTTTAATTCTTCGCTGAAAAAGAGTTACTTCCTGGGGATGTAGTCATATTTTTAAAGGATTCACCAGCAGAGCTTATTTTTAGCAACTAGTTAACCATTCTGCCAACTGAGAATTATTCTTAAGAATTAATGAATGAATGCTGTTGTTAAAATATTTATTTTCAAGAAGGATCCAGCAAAAATGAAACTGCAGTCAGGGCAACTGAACAAACAACACAACATCCTCCAAACCCACTATTCTAACTCAGCTGGGCACTGCTGCTGAAGTCAGCCTGTTTATTTGCATGGTTATGAATTGTGAGAATTGAGCTTTTTTCTTTCTAATGAGTTATTGATTTTAGAAAATCACTCAAGGCAGAAAATCTATACATTAACAGGCTGGCTTCACTCGCCAAGATGTGTTATTTTATAGCACTTCTGAGAAAATTCAATGCATAAAGTCCTTTCAGCCACTGCAGACAAGACAGATCGATGTGGCTCCGAGACAGATCAAGGCTTTACGGGGCTGATCCATACGGAAATACCTGGGAGACTCCTCCCTTGGAGGGATTAAGTTGTTCCTCGAGATGACAAAGACCTGAGATCCAGAATTCGAGGGTGAAGTGGGTCTCCTATTCATTGTACACAAAATTGTTATGGATTTCCAGATGATTTTCTTTAATAAGGAATTCCAGGTCTCAGAAACTGAGAGCTTGTGAGACTGTAAAGGAATATACTTTTAAACTCAACAGAAGGGTTTTTGAAAGGAAAAAAAGGAGAAAACCAAGATGCCAGAAAATAGATCCCTCAAAACAATTGAAGCACACAAGCTGTATTTCCAGTTCAGGAAATCATCCCTAAACAGAACAGGGGTTTATGCACACAATTACATGCTGTCCATAAAAAGGATGGATTTCAGTATGTGTTTAAATGTGCTCAGAGTCTGGATACTCAGCCTTCTACAAAATAAATGTGTTCAAGTACATTTAGAGAATATTCCTGAATTTAGGAAATCCAGTGGTAACAAAGCTCAAAAAGAAGATATTTTTTTTTGTCTGTGCTCACTTTTTTGAAATACACTCCCCACTCAAAAAAGAGCATAAATTAAGTATAAAATAAATTCCTACTAGGTGCTAGAGATACTTCCTTGTGACTTGTTAACTGACAAGTATTTCCAAGTTAAACATTGATTTTCCTTTGCTTCATTTCATTCCTTTCTTGAGCAATCCTTTGGATTGTGGGATTACAAATGGAGCACATACACAGAGCTCTCATTTCTTGTCTCAAGGACTTCGGAACCATCAGGCCTCTCTACAGTAAAGCTGCAGCAGCCCAGTCAGAGAACATCTCTGGAGAGTGCTTTGAGAATGAAGTAGTTAAAGTTAGCAGAGGTGAGATCTGGCCCACTATCTGGCAGGAAATAGTTTTGCAGAGATAACTGAGTGGAATTCCATGGCATGCAAAATAAATATGGTCATATTAGAAAGTCTTAAGTTTCCTTCTCCTCTAAAATCCATAATTCAGTGAAGATTCCTTGGTAAACAAAGGAGTAACTTTTGACAGGACCCAGATTCTATTTGCATCTTCACTGAATTTCTTGAACTCAATATAGTCCCAACTTTGGACTAACTTCATTGTGATTTACTTCTTTCCACTTATGAAAGCAGTCACAAAAATGAATAATGTAAGTATTATGTCTTATGAAAAACATTTAAAAAGTAAAATCTCAGCACACTAGACAAAACCCAGAACAAAAATCTTCTGAATTTTGGGTCTGCTTTGCTACTTGCTCTCAAGAGCTGAGATACTTCATTTTTCTGCCTCATTTTTTTTTTAACAGCAGGAAAAAAGCTGTTTGATTGCTTTTCTCTCCAGCATATTGTACAAACTGGTTATTTTGTGTTTGCTATGTTTATTTAGCTTACTCAAATTTAATAAGGCCCTTGTCCAACAAACTTCCTAAGAATATATTACACAAGCACAGCCTTCTGTAAGAATAGAACACCTTGAACCTGACCTTCCCAACTATGATTTTTTGTCTTGCTTTCTATGTGCTCCCTAAGGTTTCCCAGCACATTTAGGGTTTTTTGGTAAAACAGGTTTCCTCTTCCATGCTTGCAGTGAAGCCATCTCTAAGACCAAACCTGCCCTTGAGTTTGGCTTCTCTGGGCAGAGTGGAAACTGCACCAATGAATGCAGGGAAGAGAAAAGCTTGTGGGAGAGATGTAAGGGAGATGAGATGAACAGGGCTTTGTGTTTCTTCTTAGGTAAGAAGAGTAAGAGAATCACAGAATCATAAGAACAATTTGGGTTGGAGGGACCTTGAAGATGACCCAGTTCCAACCCCCCTGCCATGGGTAGGGGCACCTTCCATTAGACCAGGTTGCTCAAAGCCCCATCCAACCTGGCCTTGAACATATCCAGGGATGGAGCAGCCACAACAATAACAAAGACAACATTCTGTGAGGAAGAAAGAAGAAGTTAAAAACCCACTCAAATCAAAGCTCTTCAGAGAGACAGAGTAGAGATAAGAGAAACTTAAGCAGCAACTTTCTCTCCCAGCTAATGGGATCATGTTCTCCTTCCAGGGAATGTCTGATTCTGAAGCCAAAGATGATTTATGTGGTTTGGTTAACCGAGGCAGGGGAGGCAGACTACTAAATGTGCAGGAGTACTCTACTGAACCAGGACAGAGAAAAAGAGGTAGAAATGTTCTGTTATTAATTGATAGCTGAAAACACGAGCTGGTATGAGGGTCAAGCTGATATTGTAGTGTAGGGGTGGAGGAAGAGACAGAGAAATACTATTAGAAGATTTAAGAATAACCCTAGTAGGACTTGCCAAGAAAAGGAAGCCATTTATCCAAAGTGAAACTTAGGGTGCAGGGACAATTCTGACACATAGGAGACAAACATACCGAAAAAGAGAGACCTGCAACAAAAACAACAGAGTCTGCAAAAACAAGACACAGTTTGGGAACAGGAGAAGCCAAGACAACATCTGGTATTTGGGAAAAGATACCAGAACTGCGATGGCTCACATCATTTTGGCATTTGCAAGCTCTTGAAGGGAGGTACTGGAGAAAGTCCAGCACAAAGTCAATGGCCACTGCATGACAAGCCTGGACATGAGATAATGCTGCAGAGGATCCACTGGTGGCTGATAAAATTGCTCATTTCATTCAAGTTGGACAGAAATGTGTGAGACAGTTCAATGCCAGAAAAAGCAGTATTTGTTCTACTAATGTTGCTACTCAAAATTAGAAATGTATAGAACAGGTGACAAAAGGCAAAACTCTCCTTTTTACTAAGGAAATGTAAATTGAGTATTGAAGTAGACAAAGTAGAAAGATATGTTGTAGTACCAAGAGAAAGTAACTGCTGCAGTAAAAAAATGTTCACAGTTCTTCTCAAAAGTGTAAGTTCACTGCAAAGTTATGGGACAGACACAAATAAAGACTTCAATGGAAACTTTTCAGGACAAGCAACTTCTCTGAGTACACAAAACAGAGCCCAAACACGTGATATTGTACATTCCTTGGAACCTACTAGAATATTTGAATATTATTGTTTGAGAATAAGCAGAAGAGCCAAGAGTCAGTTCAACCACCAGTTCAGATTGAGGGGGGAAATAGCTGTGTATGGGCAGCTCCATTCTCCTCAAAAAAACCCGAAACAACCCCAAACAAACAAACAAACAAACAAAAAAAAACCCAAAACAACACACCTTCAAATGTGCTCACTCAAGCAGTGGAAGAGATCAGATCCATTGGGAGAGTAGTGTGTGATGTGAGGATAATGCTCAGTCAAACCATCCAACACTGATCTGAGAGGACAATTGCAGAGAACAGACACAAGAGCAAAACAACAGTTAAAAGCCAGGAAAAACTGAAGGGACAACTTAGAGGTGCAGATCCAAAAAACTTAAATCTGATTTCCCTTGGAAATTTCTAAGGTGGGTACCTGCACCATGGTGGGCCTTGACAGTTAGACACTGGGGTTTCTGAAGACTCACAGAACACTGAGGGGCACAGAACATCCTGAACTCTGAATGAATATTACTGATTAGTTAATAGATATTTAGAAACACACACACACACACACAAAGTTGCTGTGTTAGGTCGATGTTTTGTGGTAAATTAACATAATTTCCTATGAACAAATTGGAATTTCATATGTCACACAGTCTCATAGGAAGAAAAGCTGGGTCTGTCAAGTCACTGGCTCCAATTTCTGCATGGCAGAGGACAAGAGTAGATGCTACTTTTGCTTTTTACATGTTTCTCAGGGATGATAGTCCTCTGCCAAAACTTGCAAGGTTGTATCTATCTCAAGTTCATGGTGGATGAGGTAAGGCCCTGCTCACTCTGATGTAATCTGAAATAAATGGGATGGACAAGGGATCAGATTAAAGAAGTGGGTCAGATCTGTGCTGGCGCTGCTCCACTGACGTCAATGGAACTAAGCTGATTTACACCAGCTGAGTATCTGTCCTGGAGGTTTCCATGCATTTGGACAAAATAAATAAAAATGCACATTGAAAGCTCCCCTTGGTAGATCCCGAGTCCAAACCCCTCTTTCTTAAATAGAGTAAATAAATTACAAGAAAGCAGTTACTGTAGACAGAATTCGTTACAAGTCAACAATGAGCAGAATAAAGGTCAGGCCACCCTAAATTCTTAATTGCTCCTACACCCCTGAGTGAGAGAGAAACTGATAATTCAGCACAAAATCCCCTTAACTGCGACCCAAAACAAATATCTTAGCAGTAACTGTTCCTGGAATGAACAGGTGCTCTCCTTTGCCTCATAAAACATTAACTTCAATCCCCATCAGGCAACTGAGGCTACAAAATAAAGTTTAGCTTCAGTCCAGAACTGGGTCATACCTTTATTGCTGGAGAAAATCAGTGTCTCTGTTCTATAGGCAGCAGCACAAATACCTTCTGAAAACAAATCTAAATGCACAGATAAACTTTCAGGTGTTCCTCAAATTTATGTTCACAGCCCCATGTCCTTATCCTAACTCAAATAAAATTTCCTTTAAAAAATGTCTTTATAATTGCTGTTCTTCTAAATAATACTTTGGAAATGTTACAGCCAGACAACATGAGTGCATTGGCAACACTTTCTAACTTCGTCCCTGAGGAGGAAATATTTAGCTGTTGATAGTGTAAAACCACCCTAAGAAATGGAAAATCAGCCTTATTATAATGAAATTATAAATCATACAATTTTTTGCATCCAGGAAAAATAGGCTATATCCTCAGATTGTTGGACATCAGTGCTGTCCTGCAGAAATTACATAGCTTTGCCCTTCAAACCAAGTGAGTGTTTGCTTTGGTGCATTTATCACACCAAAAAATAAACCATGCCTCAGTTATTTAAGGAGAGTGACCTAGACAGGTAGAATTTCAGACAAGTTTAGAAATACTTGTTCATGAATGACTCCAAGCTGTGTGTATTCCACACAAAAGCACTCTAAGCTGTGTTTCCAGTTTACTTCAACCTCAGCAATTCCGAGGTGCTTCTGGTCACACTGTGTTGACTTAAAGCACAGATGTTTCTGTTGAGGCCTGAGAGAGAAAGATGAAGACTTTTATCACATTTTAAAACTCCATCAGAAATCCTACATTCAAGAAGCAGCCAAATTGACTTGCTGGACATAAGAATTCAGTCTGGCATCTCCCAGGTTTCTACTGCTTGTGTTCCACACAAGAAACTTACGTGTGATTTACATACATAATCTCCAAAAAATTGTATGTGCTAAGTACATAGATTTATTTGTTGGTTTTTTCTCATGGTAAAATAACTTTTTTCCATTTCTACTCTCCAGGCTCAGTTTTGAGGTCTCAGTGACACTCCAGCTCCCGTTTTCTGCTGGTTTGGGGTTCAATCCACTCCTGCTTTGTGCTGCAGAGCAGGAGTGAGGATGCAAACCTGGCAAGGCTGACTTGCTGGTCTAACCCTTCCTCTTCTACCTGCACTTATCAAAGCCTTCTGTGTGTTCATGCATAGAAACCCCTCCTCTCTAAACACCCACCCTGGGCAGTTGTATGCAAATAAGCCTTGTGTTGAATCCATGCTGCCAGCATTCCTAAAATGCTGCAGCTAAGCACAGAATTTGACCTACAGCACAGTGGAGGAAAAGTTTGAACACAAAATGACATATCCACCCCATAATCTTAATCCCAATAAGTAATTTCCTTTTCCCAGTGCAGCACAGATTCTCAACAGATAGCGAATAGCAGATAAAAAACTTTGCCTGTTTTTATTTTAATTTTTTTTATAACCCATTAAATTTCTTAAAGCAATTGTACAGATTTCAGGCTTCCCTTTGATCACTCTTTGCAACAACGACTCCAGGCCTTTGCCTAGGTATGATTCCTCAATCCCAAGTCATACAATGGAAGTGCCCTAGCCCACAGAAAGCCTTCTCATTAAAGCTCTAATCTGTTCCACTACATTCTTGCAAGACAGAATTATCCAGCTTTAAAGCATGCCTCAATAGTGAGCCGTAATAAGACTGATACAAACAGCTTAAGTAATTGGATTGCTATATGGTATTGAATGTCTGACAACAAAAGATATCAATCTCTATTCTACTGCTGAATCTTTGTTCCAGCAATGAATTCATTTAGTAATGCACTTGGAGGTTTGCAGTCCCTGCAGGAGAAATAACAGACTGCGGACACAAAGGCAGGGCCATCTGATGAGCACAGAGAAAGCGACTGTGCCATTCCAAGAAGTTAATTACAGTGAACAAAAGCACAAGACTATGACTTGTTGACCATTACCATAATCACATTACTACAGTCTTCTTCTATTCCCAGCAGCAGAGGGTCTATTCTTTCCTTCCATTTGGCACTGTGCATCATATTTGTGTTTTGTCACCTGAAATGTATTGTTGAACAGACCTCCCTCTAAAGATAGCTGGAAATGTCACACTCTTTCTTTTACAATTTATTCTTCAGAGGCTGATTTATAAAAGCTCTAAGTTGATTACTTTTTTTTTTTTTTTTAACTTTGAACAAAGACAACGGCTCCCAAGCTTTTCTGCAAATGAAAATTTGTCAGAGTGTTTTTGCCTGTGAAACCTTGTGCTTGNTCTAAGTTGATTACTTTTTTTTTTTTTTTTAAACTTTGAACAAAGACAACGGCTCCCAAGATTTTCTGCAAATGAAAATTTGTCAGAGTGTTTTTGCCTGTGAAACCTTGTGCTTGTGACACACGATACCCATATGATTTATGTATATTCTGGTAATGCAGACACAATAAAACAATTCATTACATACTGTCTGCAACCTCGCCACTTTTGGAGTTAAACATATCCCATGCTCACATATAAAGTAAGAGAGGATAGATTTAGACTGGATAAAAGGAAGACATTTTTTACAGTGAGAGTGGTGAAATACTGGCAGTTTGTCCAGAGAAGCTGTGCTTGCCCCATGCCTGGAAACATTCAAGGTGCGGCTGGATGGGGCTCTGAGCAACCTGATCTGGTTGAAGATGTCCCTGCTCATTGCAAGGGGGTTGGACTATGTGACCTTTAGGGTCCCCCCAAACCCAAACCATTCCATGATATTCAACAATTTAACAGACCCTGATTTACTCCACAGTAAGCTCCTGTCTAATAATATGTAACAAATACTTTGCTTCAGGCAAAAGGAAGTTCTAAGGCTTGATGACTTGATGGAAATGGCACTGGGACCCAGTTCTTCCATATCTATTACACACAGTAACAAACTCAGGGGCTGGGGTACCTTGAATGGAGGTGACTTGGTGAAAGCTGTGCCTGAGAAAACCCTCAGCTTTCAATTCCATGTGCCAGGGGACTCATTTTTAACTGGTGTACATCAGCCTAGCACAAAATTAATGTCTCTGGTTCCAATAACTCCACACATTTCATACAAAATACAACCAAAATAAAACGTAGCTAGATCTCTTCTTCTTCAAAGTAGCTTAAATGGCACAGAAAATTAATTTTCAACTACTTAAAACTATCCCAATGCTGCTGTGCCAAATGCTGTATGAATTTATTTTTTAGCACTAAAGTCAGCTTCAAAAGAGAAGTAAATACTTCCCAGGTAGAAGACAGGGAGAAATGGGATTATTTGCAATGGAAAAGACCAGAGCATTGTTCATTACTCCTAGATTTTCTCCCAGAGACAAAATCTTCAAGTGTACTCCAAGAAAAAGGAAAAAAAAAACCAACAAAAAAAGAATATCAGGATCACCAACTTTATCTGACGTTCAGCTACTGGACAGGAAAAAAATGGTTAAGTATCAGGAACCTGCCTGAAATCAATAATGGATTAAAGCACAAATGGCCCAAATTCTCTGCTATTTAACTTAAATATCATAAATTAGCAGGACACCTTTTAACTAGCCAGCCAGGGAATCGAGAGTGCAGTCATAGGAGCAACTGAATTGCCAAGAGCTAATTGAACCCTCAAGCCTCGAAAGAAGCTGTAGTGTATCCAAATCCTACCTCACCCGTGGTTGGAACACCTTAGCTAGTCGTTCCAGCCCACATCCTGCCTCTGCAGTAAACCACCTCTGCCCCAGCACAGCTGCCAGATGAAGGACAGGGAGGTTTAGTGAAGCACAACCCTGCAGACCTCAGCTGACCAGTGTAATTCCTACTTTGCTAGAATGCGTCTCACCCAAACCGATCCTTTTCACACCCTCAAAAAAAATCCCCTGTGGACCAGCCAAACCCTGAAAACTTTCAACCAAAGCAGGACATGCTATAGAGGAGCAACTGCCCAGCAGAGCCCTGGGGAACCCACGGGGTGACCACAGGGCAGTCTGATAAAAATCACCCACCACTGACTGGAATCGCTCTCTGTGGTACAGCCTGACACACCACAGCACATTTCCTGTCATACACAACCCATATTCCGGCAACATCCCAGCAACACCAGAAAACCCCAAACACCCATCTTTCCTGGAGCACTTTAAGCCTCCAGAATGGCAGTGCTTTACAGAGTGCTGGCCACAGAGCCCCACGTTCAGACACAGTAACTGAGGCACCAAGTGGCAGTGCAGCTCACCGGTGAGTTAAACCTACAGAGGGAAGTGGGGTCTCTGCTCACCTGGCCTCTTCTCTTTCAGCTGGGAGTCCAGGAACCTCAAAAAAGCTCAGTTTGAGTTGTGACAGCTTCTAAGTCCAAGCCTGGCTTTTTAATAGCAGCACAGCTGGTTTGGAAATACTAAGTAGTATAGGCACTTCCCTATGCAGAGTAATGATTAGAATCAGCAGTGCTGTAGGCTCACTTGAAACTTGCTGAAGATTTATTCTTTAAACGAGAGAATGATTTATTTCAACAATTATCTTCAGGAGGATTAAATTATGTGCTTTCAGGGCTCTTATTCACCACAAAATTAAGAACACTGGGTGCCAGCCATGGAAGCCCTGTGAGTCTTTGGGACTCGGCACAGACAGAGACTCATCCCGACCCAGGAGAAAGAGCTGTCTCTTTCCCATGGCCACAAAATGCCATCCCTGACCTTCTGCTTGGCTCCACCATTTGCACAAATCCTTTGGCTTCCCCCTACTTGACCTCCTGCAAGTTGCAATGGACTTATAAGGCACATGGCTCCCCAGGACCACACCAGGCATGCTCTGGGTCGGTGTCATGACGGAAGAGTTAGACTGAAAGGACTGACTGATTACAAGCCAGATGCCCCACAGCAATACAGCATTTCCAAGACTATGTTTTAAAATGCTCTAAAAGACCAAAGGTTTTTCAAGAAAGCAGTAGCTTCCAATAAGTGGGAAGTCTCCACCAGGAATGCTGAGTGCATTTTTTTTTTAAGAATAAAATTTAAGAAAGCTTTTCCAGCAAGGAAGCTTTCCTCTCTTACAGCAGAGGACCCTGGCTTCAGCTGGCAGTCTAAAAGAATATTTATCATCATGTAAAGCTACGTTTTGGCTTTGATAAACCAGGCTGAAAGTTGAGAGGGAGGGAAGGTGTTGGGGAACATTTGCTGATCAATAATCTTTTCCCCTCCAAGAGTCTCAAATCCAAACTCAAAACAAGGGACCCTTGCATCAAAAAGTTATGGAGGAATGATTTGTGTCTTTCCCCCATCCCTGGAACCCAGTTCTTTGGTTCGTACAAAAGAACCCTCAAATGCTGATTCTCCTTTTCCATTCCCACTCCATTATTTCTATGTCCCTTGATTTCAGCTTTTGGTCCCTTTCTGGTTTTACAGCTTTGACTCAGTAAACAAAAGCCAGTTGTTCTGCGTGTACTGGACTTGTTCCTGTTCTTTCACCACAGACCAAGATCCCCTGACATGAGCCATTCACGCTGCTCAGTGCTCAGTGTCAGCAGCAAGACACTGAAATATGGGGAGTGAAAGCCTTCCTGAGACATGCACTCCAGAATTAAAGATACCCAAATGTACAGGAAGCTTTTAAATTGTAATGTGTAGAAGACCACAGGCCCTGAACCAACAGATTTTCAGTACCACCATGCTATGACTCACTGTGAATTTACCTCCAGCAGCAATATGAAAGATCGTGCTCAGGCTGAAAAGTCACACTCAGTGGTGCAGCTCTTCTGTCATTTCAATACCTTTCTTTTTCACTCAGATATAATTATTGAGCAGTAGCAGCATAAAACACCCACTTGTCTTAGCCAAGCCATCATTTTCTTAGCAACAGAATTTACTATGTACTTTGACAGTCTAAAACTTAAAAAACTAGAGCCATGGGTGAGATAAGTGTTGTAAAGTCTTGTCTAGACAGTTGTTTATAATATGTGGGCATTTGGTATACATTTTATTACTCTCCTAGCACAGCAGTGTCCATACATAAGTTCCTTGTCTGAAGTCCTGAATCCACAGGAAGAGGAGAAGAGCAGAAACAAGAGGGGTCCAGAGACTGGCAAGTGAAGTGCCTAGGAAGCTTAAAGAAATGTCTGGGAAAAAAAGGCTGAAAACACTGGGATTATGGTTATTGAAGAAAATTATGTGAGAGTTACAAAACAGACCAAACATACAGAAAGTGAGCTGTGTCCTCTTCAGCCTCTCTCCTAAGGAAAGACAAAGGTTTTGTCAATGGAGTAGAAAGATAATATTTTAAAGTGATTTAGGAAAAGGGTCATGTCAATAGGAATAATTAATCTGTGGAACTCTGTGCCAGAAAAACAACCAGGAAACCACAAATGCTGCACTTCAAAATGAATTTGTGTTATTTATGACAAGGTACAAACGCAGGGTTATCAAGCCCTGTGATTCTGATCCAAATGACAAACAAAAGGCTTGGGATCCTTTTTGATTTAGGAAAATAATTAATTGCTTTTAAATTTCTTTTCTCCTTATACTGACCAATACCAGCAAATGTTATCACACTGGGTATCTCTCTCTGGCATGGCAGTGTTCCCCTATTGCTTTCCTCCTTATGTCACTGACTTCTCTTTGTCCTTGTTTAAAAACTTTCAAACTAAGAGTTGTCAGAAATCTCTTGAATGCAGGGCTTGAACTGTGAAAACGCTGCTTATACAATATTTTTTATGATTATAGCTTTTTTGTTGCCAAAAAGCCAATGACTATTGTGAGTGAGAATGTGATTCTAGTGCTAACATATGTAAGCACAAGAGATACTGTGAAGGAACCACACTCTAATAAAAGCAGTAGCTGTATTAACACGTATGTAAAAGCAGCTGCTCCTAATTCTTAGGGATCTTTATGGACTTCTGAGTTTCTGGTAGTTTGGGGGAAAATGTTTACTTACTTTATAAAAACCTTGAATTAAAGACTAATCAGTTTTAATAGTGGTGAAAGTTATCAAATATTGAATTATGTGGTTTAGAAAGCTGGATCCTGATGAAAAGTGTGTAAGATAAAGACCCCACAGGTCCTTTTGGATCAGTTTTCAAGCTATGTTTATCAACACTGTTTGAGGCACCAGAATGAAAGACCAGCCTTGAAAGCCTTGCATGCAGCAAGGTATTTCAGTGAAAGAACCTCAGACAACTGATGTCTTCAGTTTCATGTTGAAGTATATATTTCATTTCCTGCCTGGACTGGTTTTGTATAAGGTCCAGACTAAGTGCTTATTCTTAAGCAGGTTTTCTTACTCACTTTGATTCACTTTATCTCTGTATGACACTTTTCTGCCTCAACAACTTAAATTCAGTTTTATGGACTAAGGATTATCTCCTGATTAATGTAGCTGATTTCTGATCCCAGTTATCAATGCAGAACACAACCATCACAATCTTACTGGAAGCTCTTTGCTTGCTGTCCTTAAAAAAATTCCAAGGTGACTTCCCATATATCTAAAGGCAGCTGAACACTGGGATGGTATAAAACTTCTGGGACTCAATGAGAGATTTCCTAGCAACTTTGAAATACTCTGTAAAAAATTACTCAGAAACTGTCCAGTCTGCTTTAGAGCTGGTCTACTCCTTGCCTTTCATCAAGGTCTCTTCAACTTTCTCCCACCAATGAACTTCCTCCCACAACTGGGAAAGCCCAGCATTTCCTCCTCCAGTGGCCAGGATCACCCAGTTAGACACTGGATGCAAAGTTCTGACCAAACTTCAGATCTGCTGGACATATGTACCTACCAAGAATGAAGCAGGTAACACATGGGAATTTATTCTGCATTTGGAAGGCATCACCTTGGGAATAAATTTTGCAAAGCTAACTTGGGCTTGGGATAATCCTCTTTCAACAAAACATCCCACATTTTTTGTTACCTGAAGTCACAAATATAAAGACCTCATTTGAGTAGAACAACAAAAGTCACTGTATGGACATATTCTTTTTGGAATGCCAGCTCCATTTTGCCAGGTCAGGTCTGACAGCTTTGCATTTTGTCACTTGATGTGGATAGGTTTAAACAACCTAAAATCAACCCATATACAAACTTCTGGACAGCAACAAATCTTCCCAATCCCTTGCCATCAGTGACTGCAGAGCACTCACAGCACCACAGGCACTCTTTCTCAGGGAAACATCATGCTTAGAATCACAGCACAGTCAACTGTCAAGTCTTATTTCCCTTCTTAATGAGTTAGCAAACGGGCTGGTGGTTTTTTACAAGCATCTAACTCGTGAATTGATAGTGTTTACCCTTGGCTATTATTTTTAAGGAAGCCTGCCCTGGCCACAGTACAAACATCCCTTTTGCTGCAGGCTGTCCCTTTGTCTGGCTGTCCTAGGCTTGGAGCCTGCTGACTGGTCCAGTGCTCACACAGAGGGGAGCTTCCCCGGATACAGAGCTCAAACTTTCACTGCTCTCCATTCAGGCTAAAAGTGGCCACTTTAAAAAAAGTTCAAAGAACGGGCAAACAATTCCGGAGTGCTGGAGAAATAAAAAATTGCCAGAGGAAATCTCTGTCTGGTGCAAACAAGCCTCAATTGGTACAGTGGGAAAACATTGTTTTCCACCCACCCTTGAGCTATCCCAGTGAGAGTCTTCAGAAGGGCAGCACTCCTCCAGTCCCCTGCCCTCTCCACGAGGAGCAGGCATGGTTTGTGCAGGGCCCAGGGGAAGAGGAGAGGTGAAATGTGTATCCCATGACCTGCATGGGATGGGTGCAGTGGGGCCTGCCCTTCCTGATGAACAGCTGCTCTGCAAAGCAGAGAGAAAAGGGGCTGTCCACCTGAAAAAAAAATAAAATTAGAAGAAAAGAAGAAGGAAATACAATCTTTCCAACTACCAGGCAGTGTCAATCCAGCTTGTGTCCTGTCTTTGAATCTATAGGGCCCTGGGACCCACTTTACTCCAGCAATATGGACCAGGGTGCTTTCAAAACAGGTGTGGCAGCAGAAGTAGGAGGCAGGGGATGAGAGATACGACATGTTCAGCTGTGTGAGAAGAAATGCAGCTCATGAAGAAATGTTACCTTTCCACTTGCTGGCCTAGGTGAAATAAATGACCTCCTGCACAATGAAAGAGATGTTTTCTACCAAAGGTGAGGTAGTTGCCACACTTGCAGCTGCTTCAGCTGGAGAGGCACATGGAAGAGCTGGCAACACAAAAGGGAAATGGAGAAGTCTGCAGGATCCACAGGAGGGAACAAAATTATCCCCAAAATCCCAACTCCTCTTGGCTGTTGGACAAAAGACCCTTCTCCCTTCTGCAAGGTCCTTCCTCTTATATGAAGAATTCTGTGAATCAAAACCCTGAGGAGTTCAGGAGTTATATGCCCATCACTTCATGAAGATACATCTAAAAAAGGACTAGACAAGTCATTCAGCTGAAGAATGACTTCATTACAACAATTAACAGAACCCTATCAATTCTGGTTTTACAACTGATTATTGCAGCAACACAGTCACTTACACATAAGTGAAACAACGAGTTTAAAAGTATTTAGCAGTATTATATTTTCTGTTAGAAACAGCTCTGAGATTTGTACTCTCATACATGAAATCCTACACAAATGCATTCCAATTTAAACAGCTGTTAGTAGATACATGCAGAATTGTTCTGTTCTGCAAGTATGAAAGCTAAACTACCTAAATACTGAAAGTTTAGTCAAGGAGGACGACCTGATGATGTGCTTTAAGAGCATTATGGGTGAGCAGTGAAACAAACATGTTTTGCCACAGACTTCGGCAGAGGAAGGCTCAGGGAAAACTAGAGAGAGAAGGAAAGTAAGAGATAAGATAGGGTGGTGAAAGGCAAAAGTTGGTATCAGTGAGATCTGCTGCTGAGTCTGCCCCTCATTTGTTACTTTGCAAATACAATGGAGATGCAAAAACAGGCTGGAAAATTCCTCTGAGGAGAAAAATCTATACCCTTATATACCCCTCTCCAGTATCTTCTTTAGCAATCTTGCCTTTGGTTTCAGTGTAATATGAACAGACCTATCTACTTACAAAAGCTCCCCTCTTCCCACCAGCCTTGTTTGTTATTTTATGTGTTTCTGCATCATTTGCAGAGTTTGCTTTGATCTACATTCCTCCTGGATGTGTGGTTTCCTTTTCGGCTACCAAAAGGAAAACTGTTTGGTTTGAGAATTTTGAAGCTTATTTTGAAGCCCCGCTGGCCCAAAATACCTATTTTTAATCCAAATGAACACAACTCAGTGCTTTCAGCTCTTCAGCACTGGTTGCCTTCCTTTCAAGAAAAATTTCTTTGAACAATAAGTGACCTCTTCATACTCCAATAAAATGTCCAAACTGTAATCCCAGCTGGCATAAATGAGAGCATTCTGTTTGCAGCAGCTGGGTTTGAATATTGACATTCATACATAATTTGGTCCTTGAACTGCTTTTGTTTTAGCATCATCCTGAAATGGTCAATATTTTGTTCCACATCTGATACCCACTGCTGCCCTAAAACATCATCAGAGCAGGTAATTAGGAATTCTCTCAATATTTCTTTATTGCAGACTCAATCTGTCTTCCACCAGTGGCCGAATTCCTGCAGCCTCCAAGGGCTGACTTGACTTTGGTGCAATTGTAAAATGACTGTAAATCCTTCTGCATGGAATATGTGATGTTGAATGTAAAGTCTGTGCCATTTTAATCCTTCCTCCTTCCCTAACAAGCATCACAATGCCACCACACTAGGAATAGTCCATAGACAAAACACAGTTCATAAATAACAGGTAAACAATCTTCAAATGAGAAGAGAAGACAGGACACATCCTTGGATTGACTCTTTGACTGGGAAACAGGATATATTCTTCAAGGACCTTGCAGGGATGGTCCCAGAGGACAATTAGAGATTAGATCTTCTCTTCTTTGGGGTTAGGCCACAGGAGTTAACTTGGGAAACAATTCACATAAACAAAGTTCTAGCAAGAGGAAGGGCACTGTCAGATTTTGCTTCTGTGTCTTTACTCAACGCGGGCCTTCATGTCAAGCTCCACATCAAGAACTCAGTTTCAATTGGTAACAGAGCATTCATTGACATCACCAGTACTGGAAAGGAGCAACTCCCTGTGATTCTGGAGATTAATTAACTATTTTGGGAAGATTCTTAATGAGATAGCCTAGAATTAGAGTATCCTGATCCACTGACCAAAAGTAAGTAAGTAAAATGTGCTTAGTATCACTCAACAGATACTGAGCTCCCTCCAGAAGAGCTTCTGCTCCCAGAAGCAGAACCTGGGAGATTCAGGCACCTTTCATCTGCAGCCTGGTCTTTTGAATGCAGTCAAAGGCAGCACTGCTTTCTGTGGATAATTTTTGTTTTAAGAAAAATTGGTGAGGGATATTTGTATTCAAGTGCCTGTGTGAACATAAGCAGTGGGGGGAAAGTGTTCCTACTTTGCAAGAAGAAAAACATTCCTCATAAAAACACAGCCATGCCCATTTTACCAGAGTAAATACTCAGAAAACTGTTACCAGGGGTAAGTAACTGAAATATCTGAGAATAACTTCCCTTTTTCATACAAATATATACATACAAAAGGAGAAAAAAGCATATACATGGAGCAATATGTATGTTCACCCTTGTAAGTCTCTATGAATTATGAAGAAGCTTTGCTGGAAGAGGAGACACATATATGAGACTTGTAAACTGCTCAGTATTCAGTCTAAAATAAAGCAAATGGAAGCAGTTTCCTGCTAAGTGTATGTGGGTGAGGCTATTCCTGATTCTAATGTGGTTTTCTGAATACTCTCTCAAAACACATGCCTCTATATTTTTAAGATATAACACTTTAATAATAAAGACACCTTAGAACACCGGGATGGTGCTCTGTGTAGTTCCTTCTGCAAAGCCAAATTCCCCATCTAGGAAAGTGAGAAGATTAAAATATCACAGAAGAAAATTATTTCTTGCACCCAAAAAGCAATGCCAATGGACAATCCAGGAAAACACATGGTTTCTTCTTTTTTATTTTTTTTTAAAGTATCTAGAAACATATATAAATGGTAAATCTCAGATAAATAAGCTAAAGGCAGGAAAAACCCCATATCCCAGCCGGCAATGCATTACAAAAGCAGCACATCAGGGTTACCCCAAAGCAGAGCCCCCAGAGCAGTGTCTGCCTCAGCTGTGCTGCCTGCCATCTTCTGCATTGTCAGGACCACAGCTTGCATCATTAAGACTTGAAACTGATCCACTTCAGTGATTAGGCTGATCCAAGGACACGGACAGAAGAGCAGGATTTAATGGGCAGGCAGGCAGGAAAAGTCTTTTAACACTTTAGAAAACATTGACTTGGTGGAAGGAATTGGCTAGCTCAAGGGATTAGTAATGAGATACTGAGCCCCTTAGCTCTAGGTCACCACACTGAATCAGGTCCAGGTCAGTAGAAATCAAAAGCTGTTGCTGTTCAGTGGCCTTCGGGAATCAGTTGGTGGTCCCACCCCAGCCACCTCTGGCAAAATATCTGTACCAACACTAATGATAACAGTTGGCAGCACTTACAGGAAAGGTTTAGGGCTGGCACAGCAGAGGAAAAGTCTGAGCAGAGAAAGATGTCCCTGCAAACACACTAGGCTGGGACTCAAGATAAACGAGAAAACAAGTTCCCTCATCCTCTACAGGTCTCCAGTGTGACTTGGGGCATGAAATTGAGGATCCTGTTCAAGAAAACTTTATTTCCTCACTGCCATGGTCTTCTCAAAGCATTTAAGACCTAAACATCTCTGAAGCTCAGACCCCTACCTTTAAAATGGGAATAATTATCTCACAGGGCTGCTGCAGGGAGATCCTCAGTAAAGGGGAGATACAAAAGCTAAATAAGAAACCAAGACAGAGGAGCAAACCCTTTCCAAGTAAAATCAGCTCCCCTAGCTCCAAAGCAAGGCATTTGGTGCAAATGCTCTCATTCACAAAGCTCTGTGCTTCAGGTGCTTTACAAAAAGAAAAACACAAATTCCCCTTATAGCAAAGGGTACCTCCAGAAACCCCCAAATTTCCACTGCTGCCCAGCAGAGCGGGATCAAAGAATCCAGCTGCTCCCAGCTTTTATCCCACCTAGGATGAAATTCTAATGTGTTGTGCAGGAGGTCAAATAGATTATCATAATAGCCCCTCTGGCCTTAAAAACTATGAAATTGGAGAGTGAATCACAAGACATCAGTCACTATTGAAGGCAGGATGGTAGACGGCAGAGCTCAGTGATAGGGTGTGATATGGCAGAGTAAATCCAATGTTCTTAGGCCCTGTGAAGCTGGGAAACTGACATTTTGCCTTCTTTGTTGCCCCTTTGGGACACGGGGAGAGCTGCAGGTTATTATAATAATAAGCCCAGTGCGCTGTCAATGCAGCCTGAGAATATTGCCTCTTACAGGAGTGAGTGCGTGAAGGATTGAGAAACACTAGTTATTTTCAAACTGGATTAAGTCTTTCAAAAGCTAATAGGTTTCCAATGAGCTGTGGTGGTGCTGCTGCAGCTGCTCTAATTTGAGAATAAAAGAATGCAGGCTTTGTGCCTAGGGACCCGTTATTGATCCGAGCAAGAAGGATGGGAAGGAAGGGGGTAGAGGAGGGTTATCCTCCTTTCAGCTGGGGCAGGGGTGTTCTTTTCAAAGTCACATTATCTGCTAGTAACAACAAAACCTAACCCCATGACATGCTGCTCTATACAGGATTGCACTTGTTGAGAACTAAAAGCATTAGAGAGAAAAGCCTCCACTGGCAACCTCTCGCAGCAAACTTCATTGAGAGCCCACGAGACTCAACAGATGGGTCTCGAGGCTCGCTCATTAGGAAACGTGCCTGTCCCTTTGCATCTGCTGCCCCACTCTGCTCAGTGCCACACACTCATTAGCATTGCAGGCTCACAGATTCCTTAGCACGTGCTTCCAATAAATATTGGAGAGAAAGGAGCGGACGGAAGCCGCTGCTCGGAGCAGCAAGATGCGGGGTCACCCACCAGGCTGGGAAATCCTTACACACACACACACACACTGCCCTGCAGCCCCAGAGCGGGGAGGACAATAAAAGGCAGCCAACCACAAATGTGCAGTTAAAGGGACAGGTGTGGAATTGCTTCTATTCAAGTTGTGGCAGACCCTCATTCGTTCCTCTCTGCCACAGTAAATAAAAATCATCATTATATAGAGGGAAAACCCCAACAATTCAGGGCAACACACAGATTGTGGATCTGCAAGAGTCTGTGGCCTCTTTCAGACAGAAAGCCAGAGCACACTGGGTAATACCATTACCTTGAAAGAAATTAATTGGTTTTAAGGGTCCAATTCTACAGCCAGGCTCCTTTTCTTTCAGATCCTCACCAAGCTGTCCTGCTGCCACAGTGCCACAGATCAGAGATGTCCTTCACTGCACTTGGAGTGGTCCGTGACTCAGGGCTGAGATCAGCAGCAATTGAACAGAAAATCACCTCCCCTGTGTTTGAAAAAGTTGTGAGACAAAACAGCTGTAAAACCTTCCAGGTACTGTGGAAAGAGCAAAGACAAACCTTTAACCAGAGAGGCAGGGTGAACAGGGAGCTGTATCATGCTCATACTCCCAAGAATATGTCCCTTTATTTGCCAGCTCTCCCTGACACCCATAGACTATTCTTATTCCAGTCCTTCTCATTTGCTCTTTTTTCCACTACCCTGCTGGAAGCTGTAGGCATTTTTGACCACAGCTAACTCCAGAGTGGGACTGGGAGAGTCTCAAAGGATAAACTGTGGGAGTTGACATGAATCTTGTCCAAAATGCAGAGTTTTCAACACCAAAACTCCCAAATCAGTGCAGACTCAGATTCTTCCAAATGCTGCTGGCTCTAACACCCAGTCCTGTCAGATCTCTCACTGCATGATCAGTGACAGAAAAGTCCTCAATGTACATCTGCATGAAGTGGCACTGTTGCAACATGCAGAATCGAGAGCCTTTTTTCATTCTTGGGTAAATGCTGAACACAGAAAAAGCCATTTTTCTCTCCTTTATGGCCTTATCTTTAGCAGTACTACCAAGGATTCTGGCCACCCTCTGTGGCCTGTGCTTTATCTAAAAACATTTAGCTGATGCAAAAAGGTTCCTTCCACCAGGGAGTCAGCAGTGCCAAGGGACCAGGTAAAAGCAGGCCACTGTGCACATCCCTAACTCCCTGGAGGAAGGGTTTCCCCTGCACTCAACTTTGTGTGCCCAACTCACTGGCCACTCCAGCAAGTCACTTAAACAAATCCATAACCTAGAGGTTTTTGTTTCTTGATTTATGCACATTTACATTTTGGGCTGAATTTGGATTTTAGAAATCTTCATGTCTCTAAAAGTTTCTTCTGGCCAAATGAAGCAACTGCCTTTATACCCTCCATGCAGGAATAAGTAAAGTCAAGGCCCAGAACGTTAGATCAGTCATGGAATGATGGCAGGCAAAGGCAAGAAGACATTTACTGTACACTCAAATTTGAATCTGCTAACCACAGCTCTCTTCTTTTTAGACATTTCCTTAGCTGAGTGACATCCCTGTGTACTTCAGTCTTGCACCCTCAGGATAATTTGTGATTGAGAATGTATTGAACACGTACTTTCATATGCAATTAACGACGAAAACAATGAAACATGAGAAGAACTTCAGGCATTTTGATGCTATCATAGCAAGAAAATGAAACTTGGTCTGAGCACTTCCTCAACAAAACTGCCTCAAAGAAGCACCTTTGCAGGAAGCTGTGAGGAAAACACTACTAGAAACTTGGAGCTCTCTTAAAAGCACCCGTTATTCGCTGGAGATGGGGCTCAGCCCAGGTTTCAGTGCAGCCCCTTGGACAAGAATAGCTGAGGTTGCTGCTTATCGAATGAAAGTGTCATCTTGTCTGTGACAGACGTGCCAGCACTGCTCAGTGTCACAGTCTTTGCACCTACTGGAAGCTGCTCCACCTTGATAAGCTGCACCCCTACCCAGATCTAAAACTGTAGTCTCAGCTCTTCCCTGCTTTTAGAAAGCAGGGATTTGAGATCAAATCACTGGTACACAGGAATCCCACCCCTGGGGAGGGTAAGTGAAGGACAAAGCAGTTGGGTTCACAGGTTAATGTGGAGGCATCTGATCCTTGAAGGGTTAACAGAGAAACAACCAAAGAGCAGGTTTTATGTGCATATAAATAAAGGAAACTGAAGGAGAAACAGCACTGTTCTCTGGAAGGGAGTAAGGTCTCAATTTTAAGCTGTGACAGAAAGCAACAATGTTATGGATTCACTTAATTACAGCTGGATAAAACTTAAAGGCTCTACAATAGACATATTTTTTTAGTTCTACAGCTTTAACTCTTTCAGAGGCTTTACTGGTTCTCACTGCAGTAATTTCTGAGTGCCCCAGAATCTTTCTTTTTTATTGTTCTCAGAGTATCCTCCAAGATACGTTAACTGGCTCACTTTCATTCTGGGGAATGAAACATTTCTTAACACACAGAAAAACTAGGGTGGGAATTTCAAAGTGGCAAAATGCACATGCACAATAAATAGAGCACAGTTTTGAAATTTTAGTTCTCTTAAGGAAAATGCTCCAGGGAAAGGGGAAAGTAAGGGCTTGTGGCAGCAAACTGGATGTCTACTAGAGAATCATCTTCTCCAAAATCATTTGTCACATTTGGAAAGCTTGCCTGAAGACACAGCTTTAAGAAATTGCCTGATCGGGAAGAACTGAAGCTTTCATGGAAGCAGGAATGCACTCTTCAGTGTTGGGTAAACTGTGCTCTCTCTCCTCACCTCTGCCACTTGCCCAACTTTCTCATCAGTGGCAGTTTTCTCCCTGCTCCATTTGTGAAATAGTCTAACTAACGCTGGGTGTGGCTTCCCCACAAAACGCTTCCTAATTAGTTTCTAAACATTAAATGATTATGGAAGCGCAATTCCCATTCCACTCAGGTGATGAAAAGCTTTACAGGAGTTCAGTCTCACTTTGTAATTAGAGAAATTAGCTTTCTAAGTTTAGATCACTCAACTGTGCAAATGGGTTCATCTGCTGGAATGTGTTGCTCCGAAATGTGTGTCAGCCAAGCAGCACGGCGCGGTCCCTATCTCTGCTCGGCGACACTCGCCCAAGTGGGCAGGTCACCTCCAGAGCAGCAAGAGGAAAATGAAGTGTTGTGGGGGTATTATAGGAAAGGCCTTATCTCAAAGCTCACTCATCCGTGATTGACTGTGGCGATAGGTTCTTCTCCTTGCGACAGGGAAGCTTAATTCCTAGATAAAGGATTATCCCAGTGGATGAAATTTCACTCTTCCACGCAGTTTGTCCAGACTTATATCTAAAACTGCAGCAAATTAATTTTATTGGCTAATTTCGAGGAGCAAACTACTTTTATAAAAATCTGGGGGAACAAAGGGCTCTTTTAGCCTCTTCGTTTGCTGTGAAAAGAGGTCATTGAGCTTTATGAATTCTTTATGACCACAGATTCCACATGTCAACAGATTCTTTTCTGGTAGTCCTTTAACTGGTTCATCGAAGGGTGATGCAGGATCAGTCCCCTATGATTATGCAACTGTCTTGATCTGCATTACAGTAGTAAACAAAAGTTTAGTCACCGACTTGAAAATGAGAGGCAACGGGTCCCTGAACGACGAATTTTTCCAGGGGCGCCATTCCAAGCTTACCTTCAGGTATCACAAATCTAAGGAAATCCTGTGGGATTGTTCACAGCCATGGCTCAATGAGTCACTGAGCTTTAAAAGGAAATTACAACTTTCCTCACACAAAGAATTGACTTCGCGACACCTGACCCTCGTAAGCCGGGCACTCCCTCTAAAGGCTGTGATCCTCGTCCCACCGAAGTCCTGGGCAACCTCCCAGTGGCCTCAATGAACAGCTCTATATTAGGGAACTGATTCAGGCCCAGAGCAAAGCCCTGCCTGCAGTGCTGGACTTTGGCACGCTCGGTGTCTGCAACGGCTTCTAATGGGGATGTGATCTAATTATGTCGGAATAGGAAGATTAGCAGGAAGTAACTTTACGCAATGTGAAAAGCCCGGTGCCAGACGCCGAACAGCTCTTCACCAGCCACGGAGGAAGAGGCGCCGGCTCCACACCTCGGGAGACGTGCAGGCAGAGCCTTGCAGCAGGGATTTTATGTGCACCGCTCTCGGGCTGCTCAAAGCAGCGGCAGTGCAGGCCCCTGTGCACACGCAGCAATTTGCACGTTGCTGCATCCACAGGGAAAGGAGCATCTCGAAAAGATGCTCAGGCTGCAGGCAACGTGCTCAGCTGCTCTTCAGCGGCTCAAGATCTGGCCTCGAGAGCCCGGTGGGAAAAAGCAAGAGATGGTACTTCAGGGGGGAAATTCTAAATAAGTTTAGGGGGATTTTACTGCTGACTTTTATGAGGTCAAAATTTCTTTCAGGCTGCATGGGAGAGGGTTTGCAATGCGCTTCTGCACATGACTCATGCTCTGCCTTGCTTTACCTATCGCTAATACTCTCCATCTCAAGACACTGGGAGACTTAATTCATTAATGCTTGCAAAGCATTTTAAGTTGTTGGACAAGTAATTCTGTTTGAGGGCAGCTACACTGCTGAGTCACAAGCACTGTGGGAAACAGAACTCTGGGTTTCCTAAGCACTGGAGTCAAACAGGTGGAGTAACCTTTTACAGAAAGGCCAACTCCAGACCTGCCCTAAAGGTACGGAGCATACCAGCAAGCAGCAGGGTATTTAAAGGCCCAGAGGAGCAGATGTGTGGCACTCGGGAATGAGTAACGTTTAACCAGGCTGTGGAAGCTAACCAACACCCACTGGAAAAAAAAGAAGAGAGGCACTGGTATCACCAAGCTGCAGCCACGTTGCGGACTCGAAAAGTTAATGACTCCAATAAGGTACAACCAATGCTGCTGGAACCTGGGGCTGAGCGAGGCTGCAAGGAGCATTCGGCAACCGCGCATGGCACAGGTGTGCCAAAATCGCTGGTGTGTATCCTAAATTGTGAACTCACAAGTGGGAACGGATCTGCACGAGTCTGGTGGAAGTCTGAGCACAGTTCTAAGGTGAGGGGCACAAATACCACCAGCTTTCCAGCCTTGGGCACCCCAGAACGGGGCAGACCTCACCATAGCCAAGAACAGGCACGCACTTTGCTTTTGCCATAGGAAATGAAAACAAAGGATATAAAATTAGGTCAGAAATCTTGTTTTCCTCTGAAGCACTGACTCTGGTGTATAAAATAGACATTCACAGATCTACGGTGTTAGATCAGGGTGGAATAGATCAGGACATAAGAATAGCTGTTCTGGGTCAGACCGAACGTCATGTAGGCCAAGTTCCTGTCGCCAGCGCCTCAGGAAGAAAGGGACAGTGATGCAGCGAGTTCCCAGCAAAGTCACCCAACTTCTAGACCCACAGCCCAGGGACTTCCCAAGTCAGAGACAAAGTTAGGCGTGGGGGTTTTTTGGGTTTTCTTTTTTTGTTCAATGCCCTTTGATGTGTGACTCTCCCTCTGGGAACCAGTCTGAACTCTTTTCGCTACTGTGCAAAGTTTTGGGCTTCTCAGTTAACCTGTGGCGGACAGTCCCTTAAGTAATCACCTGGCTGTGTGGCTCTGGACCTTGCTCCTGAAAGGATGTGGGGCCGAGCAACCCCAGCACCCACCTGAAAACTGGGAAGAGCCACCGCAGCGCGGGGACAGGGTCCCTGATGGTCTCGGCACTCCGCCGGCGCTGTGATACCGGGACTGATCAGCTGAGGGATCTTTCCTCCCACTTGAAGCGCGGGAGGCCCGCGGCGGCGCGACCTCGTGTTGAGGAGGGCACAGCGAGTCGCACGGTGGCGACTGCCACCTCCGCTTCCCTCAGGAGAGCCGCTGGCCGGGGCTACCTGCGAGTCCCGGGCCGGCCGTGCTTCCCTTCCCCTCAGGGCGCGCCGACCCGCTCCCGGCAGCACCCCCACCCCGTCCCGCCTCAGGTACCGAGGGGCGGGAAGGGCGGGCGGCCGCCACCGGCCAGTGGCAGGGCTAAAGTTTCACACCGCAAAAGGTGTCCCCTAAAAGGCTTCGTTCTTCCTTCCACCAGCGCCGAGGAGGCGAGGAGGAACAGGCTGCGGCTCCCGGGCGGGCAGAACCCGCGCTCCCGTCAGCGAGCGGCGGGGCGGGAAAAGCCCTCAGCCGGCAGCGCCACTAAGGGAGCGAGGGAGCCTCCGAGGGAGCGCTGGGGCCGCCTCAGCGCGGCTCCTCCTGCTGCAGGTAGCGCTGGAAGCACCTGCGGAGCGGCGCTTCCCGAGGGACGGACCCTCGGGGCGGCCGGGGCGCGCCGCCTCCCTCAGGCGGAGGAGCTGCCGACCCGCAGCTCGCTCCATCCCCGCCGCCACCTCCTCCTGCCGGTACCTGCCTTCCCCTGCCCGTGCCATTCCCCTCCTCTGCTCCCTCCTCCTGCTGTCCCCCTCATGCATATGGATGGACGCATGCGCCTGCCGCCCTGGGCTAGATGAAGCGGAGCGGCGGCGGCGCTCCCAGACGGGCGGGCGGCGGGGGGGCGGTGCGTGTGCTGCATGTGCGTGTGTGTGTGAGTGAGTGAGTGAGTGAGTGTGTGTGCGTGTGTGTGTCTCGGGGGGGCGAGGGGCTCCGCCGCAAGAAATAAAAGGACCAGGATAATAATCGCCATAATAAAACAAAACAACAACAAAA
>VZRX01010498.1:0-82922 GCA_013398075.1 Notiomystis cincta
CTAAATAAATGCTAAATAAATACCAAATAAAGTGTGAGTCTACATTCTTTACGCAGATGCTAAACTGGAACCCAAAAAAATTCTTTTAATTTTCTAGTGGAATTCTCAGAAAGCCACTATAGGGCAAGTATTATTTAATACTTTCATTCATAAACTTATCATACAAAAGAAAATCTACTGCTGAGATCTGTTGATAATACATTATTGAGATGAATTATCCATGCAGAAGAGAATTGTACTACCATACTAGAAGTGATTGACCTTGGAAACCAAAGTAATAGTAATTGGATGAAAATGAATTGTACAAAGTGCAAGGTCATAAATAAAGCATAACAACAAGAATTGTTTGTGGGATCTCAGGCATAAAGAGTGATTGAAGAATGATATTAATTAAACAGTCAAACAAAATTATTATCAACTTCCTATACCCATGAAAGAGAAACACAATCCAAGCATCTATGAGGCAAGATATTTTCTATTTTTTTTTTAAAATGGAGACATTGATAACATTATTACAAGCTCAAGTGTATATGAACATTACTTGAAATGGTGCATATGTTACTGACCATTTTTTATCAAAGGAATGGGGAGCCTCTTTTCCAGGAGGCTATTAAGAGAGCACTTCAAAATCATTTGAAGGGATATGTTAGCTTTCTATAAGAGTAGTGGAAAACAAATTAACTACATAAGAAAAAATCAACACAAGAAAAAAATGTCTACAAACTGCTCAAGAATGACATTAAACCTGGTACAGAGAGTCTGACACCACTGCTCAAAAGGAATAAAAAAGAAAGAGCTCCCATCTGATTTTCAGAGGGAGTTCAAAAGAGAACATATGACCTGTCCGCTTGGCCTAAGAGTGTGATGGAATCTGTGTCCCAGGGAGGCCTGAGTAGCCCAATATTTCATTTGCATTATGGGTTTGAACCTGGTGCTAGACCATTATCTATTGATAAAGTCAAGTGCTACTTACAGCCATTGATTTTGGGCAGTCTCAGTTGGTCTCAGTGAAATGGAACAGATCAGAGTTTGTGGAGGTTTTGCAGTGGTAGTCTCAGAATCTATTTAGACTGGAATTATCCTTCTTCACTACAAGTGAAAAGCACCTTGATTACAGAGACTTCTCAGCACTGGCTGGCTCACAACCAACATTTTTGAGTTAGGGAATTTAATTTAGATGTGGATTTCACATTGGGCATTATTAAGTGCAAGCTTTACCAATGTATTTCCATAACACACACCCTCCAGAAAACGTTGCTCCTAAAGATTTGTTTACATATACACTTTTGTCTTGTCTGCCCCCCTCCCACCCTGTCTCTAATAAATTTGTCCATAAAACTCTAGAGCTACACTGACTTATTTTTAGGTCATCTCAAAAATACTTAGAAGCTCCTATTAATGGCACAGTATAATGCTGAGTTTTCTATAACTCTGTGGCTGCAGAATCTTGTCTCTATCACAGATTTGCCCTTGGGCCGCAGAATAAACAAAGAGAGTATTTATAGCCCTTCTCATACAAAGAGATTTGATCATTCAGAAAGAAGGCAATGAATTGCACAGTACTTTCTATATCCCCAGGCTAAGTACTAATATTAGTGTTAAGGAAAAGCTGATGTCACCTGATCTGTCACAGTATCTGCATTTGTACATCTCTGGGTAACAAGGGGCCAAAAAGGTTAACTATTATTTTTGAATTAATTTATTTCAACACAGTCCCATTGTCATGACAGATTTAGAAATACTGGCCTCCACCTGAATTACATCAGATTGCTATAGTTGATACAGGATATAGGAAAAATCAAAGTAACACTTCTCAGAGTTCATCCAAAGAAAGTTTTAAGGAAACAGATGGCTCTGACCATTTGGAAATGGCCCATAGCTATTGCTCTTAATAAGATAAGCTGGAGATGAGGTAGACAACTCCCTTTTTTTCAGGTTGTAATTCGATTCTAACATAAGATTCAAAACATTACTGGAAGATTCACAGCTTTTTTTACTATAAGCAGGAACTCAACAGAATAAGTTCTGTGATTTAACTGGCCTTCTCAAAGTCATTCTCTACTCTCTAAATCCGACATCCTTGTTTTGGGGAAGTCTGATTTAAGCTACATCTTACAAAGTGGCACACAGCAGAGCTTTGCTTTGTTGAGAATACCCCTGGCTGGAAGCCTCACTTACTCAGCTGGATTGACTCCTCTGTGGCTCAGGCTACTTGTGCTGCAGTGTCAGAGATATACCTCTCTCCCTCTGTGCTGAGTACACACACTTCCATGCTCACAATCACAGCCACATCTGGACCCTCCTCAACCCTGGAATATTCTCATACAGCTCAGTCTTTATTATCCTGAACTAAGGTTGATTGGTGTAGATAAAAACTTAAGTATAAACATCTGAAATAAGTTTATGATTTTGCCTAGCTTCTATGATGAATAACTACTTTAGAAGCAAGATAACATTTTATGACTTTAAAATATATTAGAATCCAGCAGAACCATCAAATTGATCTCACTTTTTGTTACCTTTTGCTACCTTTTTCTTTATTGTTTGCTGTAAATCTAGAATCCAAATTCTTACTAAAATTTTTTTAAAAGGATTTAAATATTCAAATCTTTAAAACAAGCTGTTAAAATGCAGTGTGATGACAAACTCAATAAATGCAAGGAAATCTTTTTAGACTACTAATGTATTGCCATTTTGTCATGTAATAGGTGAAAAGAATGGGAGTATTTGCTAAGTGATCAAACACTTAGAAAATAAGAATAAAATTCTGGGAATTTCAGGTTGTTTTTCTACTATAAAACAATAAAGCAATTTTCAATTCAGTTACTTCAAATCATGAGGACTAGAAACCAATAATATCTTAGAAAGATGGGAATCCCCTTATGAGCTATGACATAGAGATCCTGTTTGTATTGCTGAAAGGGATAGAGTTTGAAGATGTCAGACAAAAGGAGGAAAAAAATTTTTTTGACCTTATGATACTATGATTTGAAGAAAAATCATATTCATACTTTAGCTATAATTCATCTGAGGAGACTGCAGCTTGCAGTGCAACTTTGAAGTGCAGTGTGGATACTACTCTTCATTGATTAGGCCCTTCATAAGTAAAATCTAGTTACACAGGAACAGAGGCCAACTGGATACCTTCTACTTTGTTCTAGAATGAGGAAAAAATAATTCTGACCATTGTAGATTGGCTAAATTGATGTCTAAAAGTAGGTGTTAAAACATAAAGGACAATCACAGTAAGATACATGGAGAACACACCAGATGCAATTGGAATTTTTGCAAGCTGGTACATCAGTTTGATTTTGGTTGTGATTTTAAAAGAATCCCTTACAATGAAAAGAAATTTGATCATTTCAAAACATTGTAAAAGAAAACAAGTCCTCTGCAGAGAGTTAGCAGCTACTGTAGTAGGATATAGATATGAGTGTCAAAGATAAATATACATTGTCATTAGGAAACCTGTAATTACTATGTTTGGTAGTTCGCACTACTATTTCATATCCATATATACCAAAGACTAACTTACTCCTAGTGACTTTTTCTAGCTTTCTATTTAACAGTTGACTAAATGTTAGATATGTTTATACAGATAACTGTTATTAATACTTCAAGTAGCCCTAGTAGATGTATAATATGGTGTACTGAAAACACAAGATACATTTATACAACTCCCTTGCAAAACAACTTTTCATGTGATTACTACATTTTCTCTAAAGTGCAGAATAAACAGTAATCACTGGATTCAACATTTTGTTTCCTATTGGAAGTACAGAATCCAGACCCATGTCCTCAGATTTCTCAGGAAATTAGGTGTTTTGCTTTTCCTCTCCCAAAACAGTACCTCACAGGATCTTTTTGGCAAAGGCAGTGACAGAAACTCATTCTCCAGGGCAACACACAGTTTCCTCAGCTACAAGACCATCTTTTCTTTTCTTGACATCCCAACTCATTTGAAACACATATCCCAACTTCCTCAACAAAACTGAGATGAGTCCTGCAAACAACAGACTCTTTCACTATGTTGTGCTGATTCATTCCAAGCACTGTTCATCCTGCACACTGAATGAGGCATTCCTGTGGGAAAACAAAGGATGAGATCATGTAATTAAAGACTATCTCATAATGTACACAGGGGTTGAACTATAATGGCCTCAACAGTCTTAATTCTATTTCTTAACTCTTGAGTGATTAAGAGGTTTTTGTTTTCTTATGAGCAGACATTTAAAAATAACCAAAAATTCCAAATTAAAAAAATAGCCACATGGAACCATACCAACTACTGCTTTATGGTATGCAAAGAGAATTACCAGTGGATCCAACTGGAGTGGAAAACAACAACACTGCTCCTTTTGTTGAACATTCTATTCTCAATTTGCCTATCTATTAATGTTTATATGTTTTCCAGAGATGTTTCGATTTTAATGAAATTCTGGCAGATAAATTATTTTCGAATCCTGCCTTCTCATTTTCAGCAGGTCACAGACTTGCATAATCCAGAAGGATGCTGATGAGTCTATCCATATTCCCCAGGCCTACCTGACAAATAGAGATCCTACAGATCTTGTTCTCTGTCATTTCTCTTCTGAGTACCCTGTCAAGTTGGACACGGAATGATCATTCCATCCTGAAGGAAATTTACCTTTTTGTAGGAATTCTAAGTTAAATACATTAAGTTTCTGAATCTCTCCTAAACTGGATGTTATTCTCCCCTCCCTCAGCATGAGTCTCTGGTGTATGTACAGCTCATTTCGAAGCTGAAAGCCTGAAATTCAGGTATCCATTATTCTTTGACCATTCTGGAGAGCTGGATCTTCTGCAAGCCCTGACAGCCACCCCACAGCAAGAGATTATTTTGAAAAAACCTCCCTCCTCCCTGAAACTCTAGATCCGGAAGGCACTTTGTTTTGAAGCTGCAGAGAAACAGATTTCAGATGCTCCTGCCTCCCCTGTTCTGTCTCAGCACAGCAGTCCCCCAGTGCTCAGCACTGCCAAGCTGCAGTGCTGCTCTGCAAGGGGCCCGCCCAGGAGCCCAGGGCAATCCCAGCACAGGCCTGGTACAGTCCCACAGCACAGTAACACCATGGGCAAGAGAGGCCACGGGAAACAGGGCCCATCCAGGCACTCCAGTAGGGAGCAGCTGGAGACAGGGCTGGAGTTAAGGCTGCAGCACGAAACACAAGGGATAGAGCTATGCAAAAGACTACCTGCAATGCAAGTCAAGGTCCAGCAAGGGAAGCAAGGATGGATGGACAGACAGACAGATAGACACAGCACAGCTCTAGAAGGACTGGAATCTCAGGTCTGGGCTTTAATGGAGCCTTGGGGCCTGTAGGCAGAGGATGGGTGTGGGTGAGGGTGTCAGGTGAGACTGCTCAGGGTCCCTAACAGCTATTAGTGCTCTCAGGGCATGGGGAACGTTGTGTTCAGTGCTGGGGTTAAAATTAGGAATAGAAGGGTCTTCAGAGTCTTGGCATGTTCTGTAGTTTGCAACCTCCAGAGGAGGGCATGAGCTTCTATGAATAATTCCCATTTGTTCTTTTTTTGCCTATATTCATTTGGGGCTTTGTGGCTAATATCGCTTATTTAAAGGATTTACTCTTCCTCTCTTTCTTTAGTTATATTTTGACTTATATTAGCTTCATTTGTTTGAAGCCATATCCTTCCTTTCTCTGTTCTTTTTTGTTTGTCTCCTTTGTTCATATTTTATGCTTGTTGAAATGTAAACTTCTGGGGACTGCAATGCTGAACAAGTCCCTCAACTCTAGTTGAACCCATTAATGTTAGGAACAAGAGCCAGTGGATCATAAAGGATGTAAAAGCTTCTGTGCCTCACTCCGGGAAGTTTTTCCATCATATGTGCTTGGTACTCCACTTCCAAGAATAATTTCTAAATTTTTCTAGGGTGAAGAACAAGTGGTGAGTAGCACAGTAACACAATAAAGCAGTGTGGCACTGAGGGTGAAAAAACATTCCATAATCAGTTGAAACTTAGGGCGTATTAGGGTGCTGTTTCATAAGTTTTGCCAGAGCCCTTTTTTTCAAGATTTCACACCAGAAAGCACCATCCTATATTGGATAATTTCTGACAAAAAAGGTAGCAGGTCATAGTCTCAGTTGTGTTCTGTTTCCTTTTCCTTGTTTAAGAACTAAAAACTGCTGGCAGAGCAGACAGGAAACTCTCAGTGTGGAAGAACATCCCTGGGCTTACTGATGCCATGCAGCACTGGACTTCAGATGCACTGAGAATTCAGAGCAGTACAGATGCATTGTGAGAATCAAACAGTTACACCAAAAATTTATGTTCACCTGTTATAACAAGAAATTGCACCCAGCAACAGTTGATACCCATCATCTTAGAGTAATGGGTGTAGCACCGGGGTGCTCTGCTGACTTCCCCCTGCTGCTACTCACTGGTCTCTCCCAGTATAGTCAGATGCACACAGTCATGAACTATTTCACTCACTCTCTGCTCAAGCAGTGCACAAGATTGTATTGTCCCAAAATTCTTCAGAGATTCAGAAGCTGACCCTCTCAACCTCTCTATGAAGCACATCCAAGCAGGATTTACAAGCTTAGACACGGTTCCCTGCTAACATGGTCTAAATGCTTTGCAGACCACAGAGTGAACAAAGTGGTGTCATGACTTATGTGCTTGTACTTGGACAGCTATCCAAGTGCTAGAAAATCCAACCTTAATTAAGTTGTTAAAACAAGCTGTTAGAGATGCAGGATTTGACTGCTTACATAAAATAAATTATGCTGGTTAGATAAGTATGCTTAGCATAGCATTTTTACATATCTTCATTATTCCAGTGGACTGTTTCCAATCTGGTAACATATTTCTATATATTTGCACTAAAGCCCAAGATACAGAGCAAAGCACTCTGGGCTTTCCAAGTGAGAAGATGATCAAAATTCATAAATTTGCATTTAGTAATTCATTCAGGCAATGCTAAATGGAACTCTTTATATAGACTTTTCAAAAACATTCACCATGTGAGGTGAGTTCATTAATGTGGTGTAGCAGATTGGGAGCAGCCAAGATTTGGCCTAGAGCAAGAACGATCAGCTTTGTCACTGCTATTTTTACTAAAAGATTGTTCTGACAATACAAAGTAGGACTAAAATGTCTAAATAACAGGTGTTTTCCTGGTCCTCTTTCTGGTGCAGAGCCTGTTCTTGGGAAAATTTTGAAGAAACTGAACCATAATTCTAGTTAGAAAGCACACAAACTCAAATGAAATACAACACTGAAACAGTTCAAACATTTCATTATGCGTAAAGAAGAGAATATATTTTAGTGATGAATAAATCAGAATGAAATGAGGGGAAGGGGTTGAAAGAAAGTAACATTTCCTTGTTAGAAGTAGTTCCAGAGGAGAGCCATGAATATCTCTTGACTTTAAGCATGTGAGAGTCTGTATTATGGTCTCATGCTTGTTTATATATACTTTGATAACTACAAATACATTCAACTCAGCACTTCAACTAATCTTATGCATTTAAATTAATTAAACATTTTTCTTTAATATTACAAATGTATTTTAAATGTACACAAATTATAAGCTCCTTCTGAAGTCAATCAGTACTTAGCAAATGATTATATGAGTATTGAAATTTAACTCTGGGATATATGCAATTCATGTTTGACTTATAGAAAATTCTAGTATGTAGAAACAGAATAGATCAAATAATGTTTTAAATATCAAAATGTAGTCTTCCAAATATAAATAGCAACAAACAACTGACTATTGACGGAAATGTATTCAGGTACTGAGTTTGAACTGCTAAGAGCACTTTAGGAAGACAATAAAAAAGCAGGATTTAAACAAATCTTCACCAGTTTTCATGGCTGTGTTTTGATGCAAAACCCATGTCAGAATAAAAAATAAACAGCCTTATATTCCATTTTACTTGATAAAAGACTAGAAAAAAAGGCAGTATCCTAGCAACTAGATATCAGAACTTTTCAGTGCAAACACCTCGACCCTTCACTGTGTCAAGCAATAAAAAGAGAATTATAAAATTCCAAACTTGCAACAAATCCTAACATCAAAACTGAAAATAGAACAGCTCAACAATACACATATGAGCTTGTTTTTTTCTGGCAGAAGTATATGCTGAGACAATACCATAATACAGTTCTGTACTGATAAGGCCAGATAGTTTTGCATTCTTGTCCATTTAGGTCTCTAACTGTGAATCTCTATTGTATCAGGTTTCTTTTGATGACTTTTATTTCATATCCACCAACTATAATTTTCTGGACTTGTTCCTCCTATTTAACACAAGCTGTCAAAAGCCCTGGTTGTGGTCCTTTCCTCAATCTGCTCCACCCTAAAACAACACAGACTGCCATTAATACATGAGGATACTTGATAAGTATCAGGGAGTACAGATCCCTGGAACTTCTAAAGAAAGTGCCAGAAGTGGGCCACATGTCACAAACCAATAAACTACAAAGCCATTTTATAAAGCCAGCCGTATAATAAAAGTACATTCATTTAATGTCTCTTCCATGCTTTCAAAGCATTTACTGATCTAATCAAATGAAACCCTATCTCTAGCTTCATCATATACTATTGATGCCTGTTTCTAGAAGACCATCAAAACTGCTGTTAGCTCTGCAAACACTACAAATACCTTTTTTTGGGTCTTGTATGATATGCAGTCATACTGCTATTATTTCAGGTACTTCCTGCCTTGGTTTTATTCTGTTGTCATAAGAGGGACAAAAATAAAGTTATTGGATAAAGAGGCTGACACTAGGATGTATTTCATCTGCACAGTAATCAATAGCAGCCAGAGCTCACAAGGAAACCATGGATGGAGAGGTTTTCCTCTCTTTGGTTTGCACAGGGGTGAAGACCTGAATGTGCTGACCGTCCTTTCCAGCAAACGGCATGCTGAAACGCGTGCACTGTTTCCAGTAAATTCAGAACTCCTCACTGACCCATTGTGTTAAACAGAACAGCACAGAGGAAGTTAACTTTAAACATATTGGTACCTTTGCATGAAAAGGGCCCGCAGATCGAGGGGGAGGGCAGGCTGAGGGGAGAATCTGGGAATGCCAAAGCCCAGCTCTGCCAGATTTGTGTCAGCCAACATCTCGCGAACGACTGTCAGAAGGAAAGAGGGCTCATCTTCTAGGTACGTTTCTAGTTCAAATATCACAGTGATTTGCCAGCCAAAACCCCTCTGTTGGGCCTTCTGCTCTCCATGCTGGGAGCTGGGCAGAGGTTAGTCAGGGAGAAGGCTCACCAGCATGTCCGGAAACGGCTCTGGCTCTATCTGAGAGCCAAAGGTCACTCGTGCTCGGTCAGACTGACTTGGAAAAAGGCCCCTCTCTCCCAGTAGTATATTGCAACCACCAGGTTATCAGGCAGTTTCCATTCCTCTGCACACAGCCACTCCACTGTGATTTAGAAAGTACTACATTTACAACAAGAGAAAGGGAAATATACTACATAAAATTAATAATCTAGGCAAAATTGAAAAAGAAAACTGAGAAGATCAAGAAAATATGTGTATTTGGCAATGACTAAAGCAAAAATAAAATGTTTGCTAGTGCAGGTAATTGAAAAGGCTCATTCCATGCCCTGCTGTTTTCTATCTGGAAAGAGGGATGAGATAACTCCATCTTTAAGGAAGAATGAACATTTTCAGAGTGGACTAGTTACTACAGAATATGTAAAAAACCTTATGCTATCTAGAGTTAAATATTTTTAAATTCCACATAAGACTCCCAGAAGAGAATCTGGGAGGATTTCAGCTGATTGTTTTTATTTTCTAACTGAGACTTTTTAATAACTTGAGTCAACGTCAGAAAACTGGAGCGGTACCAATATTCTTTTGCTGTTATTCAAAAGGTCACGCAAGATGAGCTAGAGAACAGAAGGACAAATGGTCTGACGTCAATCCAAACACACAGAACTGAAACAGATAAGATGCTTCACTTTTATACGGTATTATTCATACTATAACACAGCTATAGGATCAGTCCTTCCATCAGCCTGATATCATCCCAGGAGATCTCCATTTCAAAACACCTGGCAGCCCCAGGCTTAAGGCAGTTGCTTGGAAGCAACTTGCCAGGCTGAGAGAGGAATGTGAGCCCTTTGCATGTACCCCAAGGAGGCATCCTAGCACACAGACAGGAGAACCATCTCTTTCTTGAGCATCTCAAGCCAGCTATCCTTAGTGTGCAGTCAAAACAATTTGGATGTTTCAGAAAATATCCTTATAACTGAAAATATTTGCCACATTGGATCCAATTTATGGCTGGGATATATGAATAATAACTGATAAGACCAATTTCAGAAAAGCCAGCCCTAAAATTGATTAGCAAAGGTTCTCGCCATCATTATGTGTTTTGTTATTCAAAGTAATTTCTAAGAAAATTTTAATATGAAAATTTTCAAGTCTTTCCACACCCAAACCACACAGTCAGTCTGCCCACCTCACCTTCAGGCAGCTTGTGGTATTGTTTAGTTACAGCACATCTTCCTTCCACACTCATCAGCCATGGAAGAAAGTACAAATAAATCCATTTATGAGCCTGTCTGCAAACCTGTGCACACACAGGCACACTACACACACCACCACAGCTTCCCTCTGCTACCTTATTCTTTGCCTTCCTTGGCTGTACAAATACAAGCAATGTAAGTACAGGTGCTTGGCAATCTAATTTAAGCAATTGGTTTTTTGCTTGAATTAAGCAAATTACATTACAGCTTTTCAATCTCATGTTACAGTAATACTATATTGAAATATATTGCAAATTAAATTATTGCTATTTATTTAATTCATGAAGTTCCATACTGGCAGAGCACATACCAGAAGTAGATCCAGGCTCAAAACCTAATTATGGAAAATGTTTTGAAAATTGAAAATTACTTAAATATTTTTAAATAATTTTAAGTAATTCTATCATGTTGTTTAACCTGTTAACTTAAAAGGATCACTTAATTACCCTGAAAAAAAGTAAAAGGCAAATTTTCAAGGAAAAAAAAAGTCCTACTAATAGAGCATTAATATCTGTGTCATCTCAAAATAAACTACATTTAACATTGACCAGTAATTAATGTTATAGATGTGAAACTGTGCAGAGGTCCAGATCCACAATGTTCCCATTTACTCTATACAGAGCTACGTCACCAGACTGAAACCTTTGCTTTAGCTTTTGAGCTGAACTAGGTGTTTAAATGAATTTTCATAAGCCTCTAGGCTCTCAACTTCCCTTGAAATCAAAGAAACTTAGGGGCATATCTAAACTTTGAGTGTATTTGGCCCTTTGTTGCATTTTTTAATACACAAGGGCAACATTTTTATAAGCATTTAAATAAGTTAGAATTATAAATCCCACGACTTTAAACCCAGATGATAACAAAAACATTTATGGTTTTTTGGCTTCTGAAAGGTCTTTCTATTCAAAGTAATTTCTGATTACAAGAACAGATCCTGCTGCTGGACTATAAGGTCATTGGTCCTTTATTTCAATTTATGCCTTTTAACTGTAAGGATCTGGACATTTTCTTCTAGTGGAAACAAAACCTTTGTGTAAATTTGTGAACCTGAATACTTTTACAATCACCAAACTATTATACCTTATTTATGATCAGAACCAGTAGAAATTATAATTAAAAGTTACTTTATTTAAAACACACCTGACAAAGTAATTCCAAGACCTTTTTATTGACTCGTTAATGATTTTCAGACACTCTGTACACATGAAGCCTAGAAAATAGAATTTCTTAATGAAAAAATGTAGTATAAGGAAAGCAGATTGCTACCTATGGATGCACAATGTGAGATTTTGAATCTTCCATTTTAGGTCTCTCTTCAGCAATGTTTTCTCACTGCCTCCTGAAAGAAAAGCTCTCTAGTGATACCAGAAAACAATGCCAAATAACTTCACTTTCCCTCCCTCATAAGTGGAGCTGTCACTTCCCTCGGGGTGCAAGAGTGCAGTCAGTCCACCCTGAAGCAAAGCTATACCTGCACACAGCTCCCACCACTGACAACTGGAACTGCAGTGGTGGCTTATGGTTTCTGGTCCCTGGCAGCCTCCTTGGATCAAAGCATAATTAGAAGTATCTCCAAGAAAAAGGGATTTTAAAGCAGCCCAGCATCCATTCCTATCATTCCCTATGTGTTACTGTTCCCCAGAAGCTGAGGAAACGCTGCAATTTCTTTATGCTGCATCCCTGAGTTCTACATCCACATCTCACGTCTGCCTCGTCAGCAAGAACAGCAGACTCATCATTCCTATTTGCATCCCTCTATCCTCACTGTCTCTTCCCCTCTCTCCAGAGAGCCCATTTAATAGTGCAGGGCTCCTTTGATCTCTGTATTCCCAGCTTGAGCAAAGCAGCTGCATAACTTCGCAACCGCATCTCCTCTTCCTCCAAGAACTCATCCACATCATTTTCCTGCCTCTCCTCTGAACATGTCTAGTCAGAGGAGATCAATATGCAAGACAGAATCACTTACAAGCTCATATACCATTACCACTTCCCCCCATAATCAATCCCAGAAGCAAAAGTCATGAAACTCTGAGACAGCACAGTAGAGAGAACCAGTTCTTACAAACTCAGCTTCACTTTTTATTAATGAGCCTTTCTGGCTTGGTTAACTTTGGCTGTAAAAGAACATTGTTATAAAAAAAGCCTCTGAAACATCCAGCCAGTGCCAGTGCTTTACACCTGTGAGCAAAATCTTTATCACATGCATTTTTTCATAAGGATACATCTGTGCACACAATGATTAAGGTGGAAATGCAGTAAGAAAGCAGGGTCTTAAAGCAGCACAGCTTTAAGTGAACCCTCATATGACTTGAAGAAGTCAGCAGGTGGTAGCTCTGCATGACTGACATCTATGATCATCTGTTTAAAATATCTTTGGTAGGGAGGAATAAGAAAAGTCTCAATGAGTATAGTGTCCTGCATTTGTTTGCTCTTTGGAAGAAAAGGTACCAGAAGTAAAGAGCTCATTTTCTGACCACCAGGTTGAAAATTTGTTTGATACTTGGGGAAAAAGTAAAACAAGAAAATAAAAAAAGAGACAGGTTGCTGTATATCATCAATTTGCTCTTTCTCTTTCAGACATGAGAATATTATTATTTTTGTGTGAATGGAGTTTAATCATCATGACAATGTTAAGGTCTAGAAAGTAGTACACATGCCAAATTTGTGAACATGGATATAATACAAACAGGATATTTATACATTGCTTTTAAACTATAAAAGTCCACTTTTGATAAATATCCCTGTCTTCTATAGTCATTTATTTCCTACAAGAATTGCTTACTTAAAGTTCACTGTAAACCTCAAAAAAGCAGAGAAATTATTTGAAATCTCTTCTAATTATAATAATATTATTTTTAAAATGTTTTTTCTACAAAGGAAAGATAAACAATTTCCCAAATGAATTCCTCCCCTCCTACCAGCATCATGTACTAACTCCCATGGAGAATTAAACTCAAGACCTTCAGAACAGATGGCAGAGGCCTTATCTGCTTTCCTACCACAGCATGAGGCAATATAGGTTTGCCTGATAATGCACTCACAATGAGAAAAAGGTTTATTGACCCCTCTCAATATATCTACATCCACCAAACAAATGCTTTTTAAATTTAATCTACACATTTTGACTTTTGCAAGTTAATTTACAAAACCTATGCCAAGTATTAAACCTGAGATACTAAAGACACTGTTTTCATTTTAGTATTATTCCAGCTGTACGTTTTGTCAAATCCCTGGCACATTTTTTCTCTGTCTTTAATTAAAATGCAGTTAATTTTCAGCTTTTATTTTAACAACTTCAGTGTTCACTTTTTTATGTATTTCACATCTTCCTTCCACATTTGTTCTTAAATTATCCCATAGCTTTGACACTGCTTTGGCCTGTGCTTTATAATGAGCTCATCGTGGTTTAGCACACGAGTAAGCTCAGTTCTGACACTGCATGAGCCCAGCAGCTCCTTTTGTTCTGCCCAATTGTCAGCTACCCACCTACAAAATTCTTACAGCAAAAAACCAATAAAATATTCCCTGCAAACCATGCAAAATATATAGGCATCAGACCAAAACCAGCTGCTCTCCTGAAGTCCTTTTTAACTAAGCAATCTAAACCTAGTTAATACTCAGTTCCTGAATGTTTCAGCTTTTATTTGAATGCAACAGTCTTAAAAGTCTTAACATCTGACCCTGGTTTGCATATTATTGTATTAGTCAAGGTTATATTAAAAACTATTTTTAATTTTTAGTGGTTTGCAAAGGCAACAAAATTAGGTTTAGGATGATCTTTAAAGAAAAAGGAAAAAATTGGTGAAAATGTTTTGAAGTAGGGAGTGAAAATCAGTGTCTGATGGCAGCAGATCTGATGGCCATTGGGGTGATGGGCTCCCTACAGTTTCTTCTAAAAAGGTATTTATTTACACAGTTTTCTTTTTTCCTAGGATCCTTGTTAGAACTCACAGGGAACCAGAAAGACATACACCTTCTTCACAGGGAAAAGAAAAACAAAATAAATTATTGAAATACTGACTCATTAATACTTCTAAACTCAGTACTTTTGCTGTTTGGATTACAGCAGTAGAAACTGAGGCTCACAAAGCTTGTTCTAATTAACTCACACATGTTCTTTGACAGAATGGTGACTACAATGGGACCATTCAGCTGTTTACCAACAAATGAACTAAACTTGTAGGCATGATCATGAATAGGTGAGAATGACTGTGGTTATAATCTCCCCTTATAAACATTGCCTGTGCATCAAAAGAATTCTGTCATTAGCTGGAAAGAGATGAAGGTCTTATTTACCTATAGAAATTGTTCTCATGATCCAAATACCTCAGAGTTCCCTGCAGCTACCCTGACTCAGTTCCAAATCATATTTTTGTCTTCTGCCTACACTGCTGTTGCACTGACATATTCTTGCAGCAAGGGGCCCTGCCTTTGTTACACGTGATGGAATCCTCATGACTTATTTATACAGTCAGTGAGATTTCACACTCCATTAGAGGCTAACACACACACTTACATAAGCAGTAAAGATTGAGCAAGGCATTGTAGTACCAAAATCTAAAGCATGTCCCAAAAGAGGTTTCTGGAAGTGCCCTTTATCCAAGTGTTCAGTGCCCACACATTCTGTAGAATCAGCAAATTAATTCTAGAGTTGATTAATATGGTTTTGGGGTTTTTTAACTAAATACCTTGAAAATACTAAGCAGTTTAGCAAAATATCTTTACCTAGCGCTTTTGCAGTCATCTATCTGTAGAAAACTGCAGTGTTTCCTCATTACCCAAACACCTTGATTAGGCTAAGCAAAGGCATCTGGAAAACAGTTAGCAAGGCTGCTGACAAAAGGAGGCTTTCAGCCCACATCTTACATTATTGTTTCTGGGAGAATATTTTTCCACTGTTTGGTGCCTGGGTCCAATATATGATGAAAGTAGTGAAAAAGGGAACAGAAAAGTGGAAAAAAAGGGGAAAGAAAGGGAGAAATTGAAATAGTATCATAAATAGTAGCCTGCCACATTGTTAGTTTTTCAAATAGTTTCTAGAATATCTGTGATAATTTATAATGAATAACTTGTGAAAAAGAATTAGCATAGACTACCTACGTGGTACCTCTAGGACAAGCATAGTTATTTTTAGTTAAGACATAATTTTTTATATCTTGCTATTTGGATGAATGTCCTCTTTGGTCTTTCAATCAGTGTTTGGTCCACCCTAAATACTACAAGTATTTTCCTCTTTGTGAAGTTTCTATTGTGTTCTTCCACAATAGAAAGGAAATGGGGGAAGAAAGAGAAAGAAGGCTGGCTACAAGGCTGACCACAATGAGACTGGCCATGCTTTCAGCTGGGACACTAACTCTTAGAGATGGAAATCTTCTTGGCAAGATTATCTCCCCCTGTGTAATTTCAAAATGGAAGTTCTTGAAGGTATGTCTTGTAGACCTATTAGCGGGAGTGACATTGAGGAAAAGAAAGAAAATATTTTACAAGTAACGAATTCCTACTTCCAAAGCATGCATGCATGTTCAGTATCAGAACAGTCAAATCTTTTAAATCTCTAATATTTTATAATACTCCTTAATTTTTAGCCCTGCATGCAGAGATTTTGTTTAACATTTCCAAATCTTGATCCTGTCTTTTCCTGCCTCCAGCAGAGAAGAGCCTTAAGACCTACGTGCTTCTTCCTCTGAACATGATTTTCCCACTTCTTTTAAACATTAAGAAATTGTCTCTAATTATTAATGATTCTTTAATACACATTAAAAAGTCCCATTAGAAGACAATGCAGAATTGAAGGCAAGAATGACTCTTCAGCTCTTTCAAAACTGTGTATTCATCCTCATTGGCCTTTTCCTTATGATCAGAAACCAGCACAGGAAAGCATCCACAGGTAATATGTGCTCCTTGTAGCTAAATTAAACTTGCCTACTCTTTTCATCTTTTCTAAATTCAGCAAAACTTTTACCAGAAAGCCTGTTCAGTAAATACAACTGTAAATATTCTTGCAGCTCTGTAACATGACCATCCTCACTGCCCTGCCTGGTGAGGGGTGCACCAGGGCCTGCAGGGGTGCAGCCTGACACAAGAGACAGACAGTCAAGAGCATAAAGAGCAGGAAATTGGCTTTTTACAACCCATTGTTATCCCTCCACCAGCTTCTTCCAGACAAAACAAGCAAATAAGCTACTTCAGGATTAGATCTGGTAGCATGGTGCAAGGAAAACTGTATTGCTGGTAATGGAGTTTTCCTCAGAAACATGTTCAAGGATGAGCAGGAAGAAAAAAGGAAGCACATTGAGGCCAAGCACCAGTTTTGAACAGTTGCACAGCTGACACAACAATATGCTCAAGGGGAAAATACAGTAGACAGGAGGCTTTCCAGCATGCAGCAACAGGCCAGCTCTGTCTGCAATAAAGGTTTTGGAGCATCCATATGGCTAAGAAATTAAAATTATTATAATGACAAATACATATTCCCTTTCACCTATGGGCATAGTAAAGGACAGCAAGAAATGAGAAGGCTTATTTTCGTTTTAAAAAAGTCATTTTACAAGTCCACTTAACTGGAGGATACTAATGCTGTGTGTAAAAACATATCTGGAATATAATTAAAACTAGTGCTAATTACTGTATAAATTGTGATACTATCCTTATGACTGTATGAGTAAAATTTTTATAGTCATTCTTGAAGGCAGTCTGTATCAGAAATAGTCTCTTCCTAATCCACAAATTTAACAGGTATATCAGGTTTGCATATGAAATTTGAGAACTTAAAAATAAAGAGAAACTGCATTAAATCAGTAACATGCCAAAAATCTGTCATTTTGATTATTTCATGCTTAGTAAGTACAATATTTCTAGACTCTACCATGTTTATGAGATTCTCTTCCTTCCTTTATCTACTTACATTATCAAAATGCCATGGATTCAATAAAGTTCGCCTGTAATAGATATGTCTTATTAATCTAGAAGCCTCAGAAGCTGCTCATCTGTAAGGTATTTTTGGAAAATAAGAGGCTTCATCAGAGCCTGGTATAACTATCATCCAGGAAGCTACTCCTTTTGTATGTTCCATTCATTTAATAGAGAATAAATAAAATGTAATGAGCTAACAGTGGCTGAATGGAACAAATGAAACATCTGTCTTTGTGACAAATTATATATTTAGAAGTTGTGTCTTCTATTTGTTTTCTGTGACCATAACAGACTTGGCTGAAAAAGGGAGAAGGATATGGGTTGATCACCTCTCGGGTGATCAGCAGCCAGGCCCTTGCTGTATTTTTAATTAGGAGGACACCAGTAACTGTATGACATGGTCACTACTTTTTCTTCTCCTCCTCTTCTAAGAAAGGCTATGAGGAGGCTTATTTTAAGGACCCAGTACCACAGAAATCAAAGACAAAGCAAAAACTTGATTTCCATTTTCTGTCCTACTTTTTTCTCATGTGGACCACTGTGCTTATCCTCTATGAATCTGAGAATGCTGTGGATATAAGGAATAGCAAATTTTTTTCTTACCACAGTATATTTTCCAGTCAAGCAAAGGTGAAAATTCAACTCCAATCAAGTTTTAAGAGAGAACAGGACATCATGTGTCCACAACAGAAATCATATATTTTTCCAATTATGTTTATGAATAACCCCTGCTCCATGTATTAAAGAATTCCCCAAAGATCAAACCCCCAAGCAAATTTATGCCTCTGTCAGTTTTTCTTACTGTTTACAATTCTCCCCATAAGTGAGTAAGGTTCTATTATTTTTAGTCTGTGGAGGATCACTCTTCCACAGATGCTGCTATCTCAAAAGATAGGTAGATGATGGGCTGCATTTTCACTTTGAAAAACGTGTTGAGCATCTGATCACCTGTCTGCATTATCTGTAATCAAAAATTTCTTGAAGCTAAGATCTCAACTCCAATAGTTTATCAAAAAACTAACTGAAATTTACCTCTGTTTTTATTGGTTGTTTATTGTGTGAGCTGTAGCTTTTACTACCCAAAAGCAATTTAGGGAAAAATTTTTACCAAATCTGAACTACTTCATAATAGTCTTCATAAAGACTCCAAAAAAATACTTTAACTGAGTTGCTGTACAATGCAACTGCTGACCAAATTATGCCAGGCCTTCATTTCCTAGGGGCAAGAGAAATGAATGTGTGACTCTGTTTTTGGTTTACTTTCAAAGTTTCCAAGATGAACATAATATTAAATTATGTAAATTATTATAAATTAATAATTATTACCTTCTTTAGGTCTTGTACAACTGTAGCACAAGTCCAGTTGACCTGAAAAGGTATCTATGACTATCACACCACAGCTGCTGATTCACAGCAGGGATTTGCTCCTCTTGAAGTTCATTTCCAAGACTAGATTAAGAAGCAGTTGCCTTCAACAGGGAGATGTGCTACCCCTATTACCAGTCACTCTGCTTCTCTGCTCTTTGCAGTAACTTTATAGAGACTAAAAATAAAAAAATCACATAAACATATAGAATCACAGAATGGCCTGAGCTGGATGAGACCTTAGAGATCATCTAGTTCCAACCCCTCACACCTGGAGAGGGATGCTGCTCACTAGGTCATAAAATAAAATACATCATAAAAATAAAATACATCATAAAAATAAAACTGAGAGGTACATTATGTTAGCAGTCGTGGGTTCAATAGGCTGCCTCTTCAGAGGATACACTGAATAGACAGAATCTCTTAAAAATATATTATTCCCTGAAAGTGTTGGGTTTTGTGCATGCTGCATACTGTAATCAAATGGAGCCACTTAAATGTTTATTGTATTAACTATAATGATATGCCTAGCAAAATGCAAGTCCATTGTATATTAGCAGTTCACAGCCAGTATCAGTTACCTCAAAACGAGAAAGATGTGTCTGGAAAGCCTGCATGAAGGGAAACAAACATCTCTAATACAACTTTTGGCAACAAATTTAACATGAAAATGCATTTTAAATTGCATTTCTAATGATGGAAATTCCTGCTCACAAAGACATATTGTGCAGAGAAGCACATATTCCATCTGCCTGGGCAACGTGACGATTCTCAGTGCTGAGCAGAGTGGAATGTCTGGCTCCAGCTCCTTTCTATGGTCAGGCTGTGCACCAACTTGGATGAAACAGAGCAAATTTGTTTTGCTTTGTTTTGGTTTTTGTTTTCTTTGAGACAAATTAATGCCTATTTGTTCTGTGAGGCTCCCATCATGTGTTAGTTACCTGTGTAAAAGCTTGTTTTATGGTGAGACACAATCAGAGGCTAAAGGAGCAACTCCATGTAGCCCAGAAGAGCGAGTCAAGAGCACAACCCAAAGGCAGGCAAGGGGGAAAGAGGCACAACACTACTGGGAATTTCTAAGAAAATGTACATGAGCCTGAAACAAAGCCAGCCTAGTGGTCCACAGCAGGAGTTGGAGAGAAATGGGCCCTGTGAATGGGGCTACAGGTGATGGATCAGCAGCCAGAGCAAGGGGCACAGCCTGAGACACTTGCCAGATGACCACTGCCTGTTAATGCTGCAGCTTGAGGCAGGAGCCTTTGTTAACTGGGGTTTTTGGCAGCCTCAGTAACTATTAGCTTTTGCCCAGCTTTTTCCTTCCTCATGTGCATAGAGTCTTGTCACAAAGTGACACTGTGAGAACAGTAATGCAGAAAAGCAGTCAGAATTTGGAGCTTGTTCACTGACTGCAATTCACTGTAATTTTATATGCTGTAAAATACAAAACTTACACCCACAATCACCAGGCCTCATACCTAAGAACAGATAACATCTTTGGGAAATGTCATTATACATTTTAAAAGTCTCTTATAAGCAAACACTGGCATCATATGACATTGCCTCTGGAGCTGCATAACACAGGATGTATAAACCCAGATAGTATTTACATATTTTCTTCTATGTATGTATTGCAGTTCTTTGTATTCTATTTCTATGATTAAAATTTCTTTTAGAGCAATATTGTTTCCATTTATCTTGCTATCTACTAATCTAAAATAACTGCTATTTTAAAGTTATTTTTCAGTAAACTATAACATTTCCAAAGGCTAGAACTTGAATATTTCATAACCATTACACAATAGTGTAACATACACAGTTCACTGAAGAGATTTCATAGATGTCAGAGCTATAGAATTCATACCCCTTACTTATTAGTGGGTCGACTTACTCCTTGACACCCTGCTGAGCTTGTCAGGCAACATGTTTATATATAGGTCTTCCTTTTGTATCCAGCTCACTCTCCCACAGAATAGCAAAGCACACAGAAAAAGCTGGTATATCTTTCAGAACAACAATGAAAATAACTCTATATAGAAATGGGTTTCGGCATTCTCTCAGGAAAGCTCAACCAAAAATATTCAATTTTCACTAATGCCATTGGGTTCCTACTCAATCTATGCAGCTGCATGAAATCTACATGAATTGCCTGAAGCACCAAAAGCCATTCAACCTCTATTTCTCATTTGGATTCTTCCAACGCTGAATTTGTGAACTCCAGTGCTATCTTCATTTCATCAAGTCTCATATTTTAACATTATAGAGTTCCAAGATGTACAGACACACAGTTTCATTTCCAAATTGATTAAGAAAACAAAATGACTAGGTCATAATTCCTCTCCTTCCACAGGACTTGTGGAAGAGGTTTGAAAATCTTCATCACAGTCAGCTTTCATAAGCTAAGCCATTCCCTAAAACGCTTTGATATCGGAGCAATTGCACCAGCAGAACGAATGAATCAAATGGAAAACTATACCCTGTTCAGAATTCATGATGCCCTCAGGACCAAATGGAATATTTAGACACATGTCTGTGAGGGGGAAAGATGGTATCCCCATTGGAAGGACAGAACTTTACTGTACTTGTCATTATCACAACAAGGGCAATCATTAGCCAGGTAAACAATTTTTTTTCTAAATGTGCATGTAAAGACAGACACATATCATGCAATCACACATTTTAACCCAGTAAAAAGCAGTCTTGTCTTCCATTGAGAAGAGCTTTTCCATGCTCATATTTTTAGCTTTATTAGTAGGGTAATATTTCAAAATTATTTAGTTCTTTCCTTTCTAAAATAAAGGTCAGAAAAAAAGTAATGCTAATATCAGAATCTGAAAGCAGTATAATTTTCAGGAGTTATCTTTCAGTTGCTTAAACATCTGCAAACTGAAAAAAACCTTTTTTCTTAATTTTGAGATCTGAATTTTAAGATGGAGGAACTTACTTGCTTTTTATCTTTGAAATAGATTTTAAATTTCTGCTGGAGTGTTCAATATATAATTGCTGTTTTATAGAGCAATGCTGCAAGGGCAGCTGTAGATATACAAAAACTTATTTTCATTCTGTGAAGATGGGAAGGGGAATCCAAAATACAAAGGAGAAAGGAGCTAGGAAAAAAGTCTGACCCTAACGAAGAAAAACTTCTGTTTTTCAAAGGATATCCCTTCTGCTGACAGTCTGCAGTAGTCTGATCTTGCTAGTGTCAAGTCAAGTGAACCAAGCTGGCCAAAGAAAATGCTGCTGATATCATATTTTAGCAGGTCATCGAGCTTTTGGGGGTGAAAAGGAGAGAGGCCGTGAAGCTAATCCAGATGAGATACCTAATCTTTTGTTTATGTTCCACTGTGATAATGCCATTTCAGAGTAACAGTAATAATGAAAAGCAAGGAAGTTGAAAAAAAGTGGAAGGACAGAAAAAACGGGGCGGCAGAATTATTTGATTGTCATTTTGTTTTAGCAGATAACAATACAAAGTTCAAAGGCTATGAATCCCAATAAAAAGTTCTAAAACAATGAACTTTTGATATCAATAGTGCATGCGTTGAAGGACATACTAAGCAGTGTTAAAAGGGTGTTCAAAATAAGAATGTCCCATGCTATAAGTAGAGTAACAAAAAATGGCAAGAATGTCAAAAGGAAATGGTTATTTTGTTCTTATCTGAATACAAGGTGTAAATCATTTTCTCCCTGTCACCCTGATAATTTTAACTTTCAGTTTTTCCAAGTCAATGTAAATTTTAAGGAAATATTCAGAAAATACTTCCACGACCAGTATATTACCACAGCTGAAAGAATATCATAATGTGCCAGTTTTTGAAAAATTCAATAACAGATGTTTTCTAAGAATAGTAATTTCTGTGCATAACATCCTTACTTTCACATCATGCTATAGAATTCCCTGTTTTGTACATCAAGGAGAATACTTTTTACAAATTCTGATTTACTCTGTTTTCATAAAAATTGCTTATAAAGAATCTTATTAACTTCCCAGTTATTAAGGATACAAGAGCAACAGTCATTCTGGATCACTGTAAACCAAGTTAGTTCTTTTGAGTAAATGCTACGTTTTCATTTCTTTTTTAAAAAGAGAAGAAAAGAATACTCATTAATAGAAAAAAGTACTTAAAGGATAATACACACATTTATTAACAGCCTGTAATGAAATGTAAGTTGATTCTGAAAACTACAGGGTTTCTGAAATTCCCTTTTAATTTAATTTTTAGAAGCAGCTCAGCATTCTGTACAAAACATCTGACAGAATGAAGAAAAACTGGGTGTTCACTGTTAAGTCAATGAGGTCCAGTAAGTCCCCAGAGCTCCTATTTGCCTGCTCTGCTTGCAGGACTGTGATGAATCATTTAAAATATACATATGAACTAGTGAACAGCACCAGTTCTATTAAAATTAACATTTCTGAAGTTCATTTTCTAAGATTGCATACATCAGCAGTGTTAGGTTAGGAATCCCTCTCTAATGATTTTCCTTGCAGATTTGAGGCTTCTACTTTAAACAAATAACTGTATTATATTACTTTTTTTTTTTTAAATTTAGTCATATTTTAGTTCTATAGTGTATTTGTCCCTAGAAGAACATTTGCATGGCCTATTATTACAAATCAACATCTGCAGCTGTAACACATCCAGTCCCTCAGTAGCATTTAGCAGTCTATACAGCAGTTTTCTGCACAGTTTAAATGTGATTTACTTTTAATGTTGTTTTACTTCAGCCTTTCCCAGGCACAATGAAATTTTACTTCCACAATTTTCCTTTTATTCTGTGTTTTTGCATGTGTGGCAGATTCAGATCTAGAGGCATGATTCCGTGTACAACATATATTTTGTTTCTAGTTTCCCAGCTGATAAAGAACATTTGCATTCCAAGAGTTCCCTTGTTACTCTTCAGACATGGGTGAATACTGTGAAGTAAGTACTCAGAGATATGTATTACAGTAAAACCATGAATTCACCTCAGTGGTATTTATGACCTTTTGTATTTATTTTCAGAAAACATGTGAGTGTTTTTTTAGCCAAAATGCTTGAGGAAAACAAGAAGTCTCATGAGTACTTGTACAAAGGCTCACGCCTAGGAACGTTCATTAGAGCTTTCTCAAACCCCTGATTTTCCTTCTTCAGTCATCTGGTCACTGACCACAAAAATTAGGCAGCAAAGAGTTAGCTGAAAGAGTTTGAGAGAAATTTTAAATCTTGGCTGAAATGAGCAGCTCCAATACATCCTTTGTTCAGTAGTTTGTGGCCTATAATCCATAAGCAGCCTGGAGATTACTTTCTGTCTCCAGGGAGAGTCACCTAGTCACCCAGTACACTCTGACTTCATCTGCTGAGTTGCACTCAGACAAAGCAGGAATGCAGAATTCCCTCTCCTATTATTTTGCATTAAACAATTCTTGTGCAAACATGTTTCTGGAAGGGGACAGGATGACCCTTATGTGGTGCTACATAGTGAAATGGAAAACTTGCCACTATAGCAAGTAATACGTTTTCTCCTCTGCTGAAAGCTCCCAAATGTGTCTGTCTTTACAGATAATTCATAAAGGAAAAGCAGCTGCTGCTATTGACAGTTTGAGCAAAATTTACCCAGTGCATTTCTTAATGAAAACCTTTTAATCTTAGCAAAGATTTAAAAAATGACAAGATGACTGGAACTGGTTCAAGGGACTTGAATTAACTAGACAATTTAAACCATCCTTTTTACACTTTAAACTCACAATTCACACTTTTCAAAAGATAAATTTGACATCAGTTTTCCAGTTCACTAACAAGGACATTCCAAACATTCACTGTATTTTCCCCAATATATCTGCATATGTCATGATAGAATTACTAACGATTTCAGTGAAATTAGATATTTGGGGGGAAGACTGGAGTATGTAATTAAGCTACAAAAGGAGAATAAAAGAGTGTGTGTTTGCATAAAGAGAATGCCTCAGCTCAAATGCATGAAAAGACAGACATCCAGGACTGAAATTGCTTTCCCATCATGTAAGAGTAGCACAACACACATAGTTCTGAAATACATATGGATCTGAAGTGCTGCCAATGCTTAAAGTCTTAATTGCCATATGAAATTACTAAATATGACCATTTTCCTATATATGTATACATAAGGGCATGAGAGCAAAATGCAGTGTGAAGTGTCTTTGGATTGGTATCATTTAGAGTAATGAGGTTCAATTCATACAATGCACTTGTGAATAATTTGTGCAGTTCACGGTATGTTTTTGCATAAAGATTGACCTATTCATATGTAAATGTCCTTGTAAGCATAGTCACCACATGGAGATATTTATATTACTTTACTTCATCCACTGATTCATTTTACTACACTATGGTCAAAATTTAGAGTACAAATTATTTACAGATGTTAATAAACTTTGAACATTCAACATGGATCTTACTTGAAACAGAGTGAAACATTACTTGAAACATTATGAAATGTGAGCTTCTACTCTTGACTTTTATATTCCTGTAAACTTAACAGTTAAAAATAATAAAAACCCAAATAAGTTCATAGCAGATATTTCATATTCATACCATGTTTAGTATTCACTCAGCCCAACCTGACAGAAACAGCCAAGTTGTAAATAATGTCATAACATAGAAATTAGGCCAATTAGTACTTAACACTGCTGGCATGGTCTGATGTTGTTATCGTTTTGTTCTTCATTGATTTCTAGTATGCTGAATTTGATTGATGGGGTCTTCATTGTTTTTAATAATGAAACTTAGCTGTTCTCCAGAAAAGTGTCCCACACTTAGATTTGAAACAGCATTACCAAGTTTTAAAACAAAATTTGTTTCACTCTCTAAAACCTCCAAACTCACAGTAAAAGCCTTAGAATTTGGTATTTATATTTATGGACTCCTAGCAGATCAAGCTATGGTTTTGCAAATAAAAGGAACAAGCAGTAACAGGTACTTAATTAGCTGTGCTTGGGTAACATTTAAGCATAGCCAGTGGTTGGTAGCATCCTATGAGTATCCATCCAGTTAAAATACTGGGTCACAGCAGAAACTCCAGAAAACCCACTATGATTAAAATGTAAACAAACAGAAAATTTCTGCAGCCTTTGGGGCGTAAATCCCCAGTAATTCCAACCTGAATATCCTCCATTTCCTTGTGCTCACAGTTTCTCAGACTGCAGCTATTTCAGTGGCAGTTATGGTACGCCACTGCTCCCTGGGCTGTGTGGTCCTCCCAAATAATGCATGAAAAACAGAAGGAAAAAGAAACAGTACTCTGACAATCCAGTATTGGCAGAGATTTCTTCAAAACAGAGTTTTTAAGACTCATTTTGTGGTCCAGACATTCCACTATTACTAGGAAATATAAATCTGCTGCCTTTCAGGGGAGAGTGTATTACAAATTAGTTATTCTTCCACAGACAAAAGACAACTTTGGACACTCCTTGCTCCAGTTAAGTCAAAATATTTTCCTAACCAGATCTTTAAAACCAGACAAATTTCTATTTACTACATAACAACAACAAAAAAGAGAAACCACTTCTTTAGTTTTCAATTTTAAATGAAAGACACTGACTTTAACAGACAAACACACACACGCAAGATGAACCTCTCTCCCACCTCTGTTCTTATATATAAATTTTCTCTTTCCCTGGAAGTGTTTTCCAACCTTCTTGGTGTCCTTTAAGCATAGTAAGTTTCTTAGTATATGAACAGCACTAATAGAAGAGTAGAAAAAAATTACTTTGTATTCTTAGTTAGAAATCAAGAAAAAAGTCCACCTAATTACAGTTCTGATCAGTCATACTGATTTTGAGTGCATGTCCATGAAAGCCTGTGAAATAACAAATATATATACCCCAATACCCAGTGAGGCAATACGACATTTACTTGTTTTGTGTGACACACTTATTACTTCTCTCCTTTCCACTGAAATAAGCTTTTCTAAAATTTAAGGAATTCTTGTGTGTATGAGAGTCACACAGGCAGATTATGTAGACTGATTCAATCTCAACTTCTCAGCCAGTGTCATACAAGTGAGAATTCATTTATTATTTCTTATCTGACATATATTTATTAGAAAATTCTTCTCTCCTAGTTTTCCCTGGGAAGAATGTGCTTTATATACATCTCCATTACTATTTATAATAGATGGAGAGTACCTAGGTAAGACAAAATATTTGATGTGTAAATTGTAATTCACTTCCATATATTACTAAAAAGCTGTAGAATATATTACTACAAAATTATAGAATTTTGTTAAGAACCTTATTCTAGAATCATAAAAATCTCAGAATGGTTTGAGTTGGAAGGGACCTTAAAGATCAACTAGTTTCAAACTGCCCTACCACGGGCAGGGGCATGTCCCAGTAGATCAGTTTCTCAGAGCCCCATCCAGCCTTGCCTTAAATTCTGCTAGGGATGGGCCATCCACAGCTTCTCTGGGTAACCTGTCCTGGTGCCTCACCATCCTCACAGAGAAGAATTTCTTCCTAACATCTAATTTAAATCTACCTTCTCATCCTGTCACTTACCTTCCTTTGCAACTGATTTTTCCTGAAGTTTAATTGAGCTGCATTTGCTCACCTTACCATCCTCGGAAAGCCCTGATATGTGATAACACTGTAGCCATACTCTGTTACCACAGCACAAATAGTGCAGGCTGGTGGAAATTTCCCAACACCTGTTTCTGTGAATGCTAAAGAAGCTGGAAAGATGGAACATTAGTAACTTCAGTGAGGAGAAAAATGCCACTTCAAAGAAATCTTTGTTTCAACCCCTAAAGAAAGGATCACGAAATCTTGCATACAGTTTCACAAACCCAAGAATTGCACTGAGAGGTAGGTAGGACATGCAGAGGCACACATATACACACAATATAGGTCTAATCCATTTACTGTAGAGGTAAAACCTTGGTACCTTCAGTTAAGGATCTTGAATTCTAACTTAACATTCTTAAAACTGCAATCCACTCATGATTTATAGCATGATCTTAGCAGAAACTCTCAGTGGAGCTATGCTCTCTGTAGTCAGAACTGCCCATGGTATATTTTTATACACATCACATACAAAACATATAAACTGGTTTCATATTGATTTCTAAAGCTTTTATGGCTCTGCTCTCCAGGGGTGCACTATAGCACAAGTAGAAGGAGAGATCCAGGCTTGTTCTAGAAATGTGTCCTGTACAATTCCTGAGCAGAAGAGCTTTCTCTTGCTTGATTTCCAACAAAATTATGGGGCACATGTGAATTCATATTGCATTAGAATACCCTGACAGAACTCTGAAGACTGTAATCACAGAAGGAGGAGATGATAGTAAAGACTCAGTTCATGATAGCTACTTTCAACAGCAGTGCTGGCCAATTATGGCAAACACATCTCAGAGTGAGTTTGACTAACATTCCAAGGCACAGCATGTTCCTGTCCATTTTTATTATTTAATAGGCAAATTATGTTATAAACAATAAAAGAAGGTAACATTTACTAGACCATTTTCATTGCCCATACTTCTCCCCAAGTAGAAAGCTAATAGCACAGAAAGCAAGAGTCAAATGTACTGAATTTTTTTTCTCTTCTAGCACAGCAAAATACCATTTATATGATTTTTCAGGATTTTAAGTGTGCCATTAATTTCTTCAAAGACACATTAGTACACTAAGAATTTTTTTAAAATATAAGTGGAATCATTAATTAATATTTCTATTCTGATATAAAATATTTTAGATCGTTAACAAAGTACACTATAAAATAAAAGAATTTATTCTTGTTTAACTTCATCACAACTTCCTTTGGCATGCACAGTAACTGCAATTAACTACAGAGTGTTTTCAAATATGTTTCAGAGAAAAAAGGGAAAGCCTGCTAGAGCTATCAAAATACAGTTCTTTCTATTCTGTTTTCAAGTATTTATTTGGTCTTGGAAATGGTAGGACCATGATGAAACTTTAATATTCTGCTAAAGGAATGGGACACAACAGTACTTTAACCTTTTTTAGCCACTGAACTTTCAAATTTCAGAGGAGTGGGTGACTTTTCTGGGAACTGTTACAGGAACAAATGAGCTCTCAAAAGCAACAGGAGCTGAGGAGGGACTTTGCAAGAGTAACCCTGCGTCTGGTTGCTGTAAGGATGACATGCAATGAATATAAACAGGCAAACAGTAACTTCTCCTTCCTAGCTGAAAGTCCTGACATGTCAGAAGAGCAGGTACTCAGAGCAGGGCACAGACTGACACCCACTTTGTGCCCAGGGGAGATTTAGGCAGATGAATTCTGAATTGTGTACAATAATTTCCACAAAATCCCAGAAACAAGTCTGCCCAGTAGCATGTGCTGCATCTTCCTTTTATAAACAGTAAACAAAATCAGCTCTGAATTGGCTGAAACTGTAAATTCTGTAATTGAGGGGTGGCATTGGTCAGCTCCAGGCAGCTGACCCTCCCAGAGCTGCAAACAGATGGCAAGTAACAGCCTAGGACATCCAGCCAGCTCTGACGATTTGTCACATTTCCAGGCTGTGGTGACAAGTAGCCCCCTGACACCTGCTGCTGCTCTAATTTGAAATCTCGAATGTTACTGATAATCACTAAGGTAATTTTTTCCCCCATGGTGTTATAGCAGAGGCTTTTCAGGTGGCTATTTAAAGCAAACTTTTTGTCTAAATTAAGCATATGTATATGTGTGCTGGATGAGAAAGGGAAGAAATCTCACAATGAATTATGAAGTTATATAACAATTTGGAAAGTAACTTTGTATCCCAGACACCCTACAATGAGGTCCAAGAGAGACATGTTGGAGTTACAAATTAAAATGCTTTGGCATTTTTCCAGGCAATAATTTATCTTTTCAGGGTGAATCATTATATTTACTTGGCTTAGGTTATGGTGTAGGGTCATTACAAAACATTCTGGTTTCTCCACCAGATTGCAATAGCTTGCATTTATCCAGCTGCAGCTACACACCACATTTTTAAAAATTGGTTCGGTATTGGCTAAAAATTGATGATGTAGGCAATTTTTATGATCAGTTCTTTGTGACTGATTAGAAAAAAAAAAAGAAGTGTAGGCAACTTTTATGTTTGTTCAAACCCTATTAAAATAACACTTTTATCTTCCCAAACCATAAGTGAAGCGTTTGCAGCGTCGGGGCTGACCCTGATCTTCTGCATATTCTCTGCTTAAAGGACATGAGCAGGAAATGGTCAGCTTAAGGACACAATGAAAGGAAACACAGCAGCAAAGGTTTCACTGATAACATGTGATTTGAAGTCAGTGAGCAGATTCAGTCAGTCATCCAGCTGTTTGGGCCAAAGTCTATACAGCACTCTGCTGACTCCTACAAGACTGTGTCACGAAAACATGTGGAAGACTGACGCTTGACATGGGCAAGGCAGGGAAAGCAGAGCACTTTCACATCATCAGATGCTGTGGCTCAGTTGTTTCATGCCAGAACCAAAGAAAATTATGCTGGTTTAGAAATATTTGTTTTTCTAAGAGTTAACTGGGCCAAATAGAAATAGGATGCTGATGTGAGGGTGTATTCATATGTCAGTGCATGAGTATCACTAGGTGTAATGGAGTTTAGGTCAGAGCCAGAACTGCAAAGTATTCCACACCCACAATTAAGGACTAATACTATTATTTTTTATTTTTCTTTGAGGGAGAGAATTTTCCAGAAGACATCAGCACTTTGGATACTGAACGATTACAGTGTGTTTAAAAGGATTTATAAACTTAATGCAGTTAGTAATTTCTAAGTATTCTTTTCTTTCCTCACACACTCAGCAATAAATTTACACCAGCCAATGACTAGAAAGAAATACTTGAGCATAGCAAGAAAGGGAAATGTACTGTAAGCCTTGGGTGATGTGCTTTCATACTGACTTTAGAAGTATAGTTTAATCTAATTTCTGATTTTGGATTGTAATAGTTCCAAGTCTTGTGCTTGGATAAGAATTACATCCCCTATATTTTTTGAGGTACATTAAACAAGAAAGAAAACATACTGAATTTAAAAAAAAATCATGAAACCCCTAAGAATTTCTTAAATCTTTCTTAACTGTAATTTCAGAAGACGATATCTTCCAGGTTGTGCAAGAGCATTAAAAATTCTTAGGATATTGACAATTTACCAAATCATCATGCAGGTTTCTATGTCAGCACTACTGACTTTTCTTTTTTCCAGTCCAGAGTGTACTGGTTGGCCAAAACCAAAGTAATTAATAGCCTGACCACTTGAAGGGATTCTGGATAACTCAGGCTTCAGACTCCATCTTCCACCTGGCTCAATATTTTCTGTTCTGTAAGACCTGTAGTATCTTGTACATTTTATGTAATTTTATATAAAATACCAATATTAAGACAGATAGAAAAAAACCACTATACACTAGAGGAAAGAAACCTTGAGTGTGTAATCCCGCACACTTCAAGAAAAGTTTTCTACCCAAGAAATGAGTTATGCCAGAATGAATCAATACTTATAAGAAATTCTAAAAGGTCATGTGAATGTTCCACAGCAAAATTGTTGTATATTTTAAACCTCAAATAGTTTTGCAAATAGAATTCTTGTTTTCTGGCCAACCCTTCTCTTAAAACAAGCAGACTTGTAAAAAGAATTGAAAGTACATCGAGTTTTACTCTCTGATAGTCTTTTAAAGGTTCTGTCATGAATGTTCAGAGTTTCCATAGCCTTTTGTGACCCTGGGGGTCTCAATGAAAAGTGGTACTAATGCTGTATATATGTATTATGTGAAGGGTCCCCAAATACCAAAGATAATAAATGAATGTGCCATTTACTCACAAAATTTGCTACCTACCTATCTGCATAGGAAACAAAATGGAGATGACCACCTCTGACACACAGCATTTTTGTTTTTATACCCTCAATATATCTAAACTGTGTGGGCATGGTCAAGAGAGAAGAGATTGGGTGGCAATAAATTAGATGCATAAAATTAAAATAAATCTCTATTAATAATACATGCTATGTCATCATTGAATAAGTCATTCAATAAATCCAAGCCCAGTCAGGAGGTTTTTTTCCTCCTATTTCAATTTTTAAAAAAATAAAGGGGTAAATTTTCAAAGCTCAGGGAAAACCATGTACTGTAGGCAGCTCTATTTGTATTTGCATTTAATGTCATCTTCCCCCCATTTTGAGCCAAGCACTAACCAAGAGTCTAGACAGAATCCAGAATAGTATGCACTAACATGAACACATGGTATATTTCTCTTATAAGGTTTCAGACAGTACTCTATCTCTGATTAATAAGCTGCTAGTTTTTAGAATACCATGTGCACTATTGCAAATGTTCTGTCTTGACAGCAGCAGGAACACCCAGAGTTACCAGCATATAAAGTAGTTGAATCAATACTGTGATGAAATACCTGAATGAAAATTATCTTAAATCACTCTCCTTTAATCACTCTATCAAATGAATGAGGGGAATATTTTACGTAGCCCAACTGTAGTCCTGTTAATGAGTTACCTAAAGTCCAGTTTTAGCTAGTACTGCTATTGTGGAAATAGGAGATCTTGAAGTAATTAGGAAGAACAGAATATGCATTATCACTGGTTTGATTTTTTTTCTTTTTTTTAAATTCCCATCCAAAATCTGTAAGAGATACTGGTGGACCTAACCTGTGTATAGCTGTGCTGGTGAGGGTGAGGTCTGCAAATGGGCAACTTCCCCCAAAGAAAGACCACAGGAAGTCTGAGGAAGACTGACTTAGGACATTCAGAAAGAGAAATATTGGATACATTCCATATAATGAGTGCTGTTCTCCACAACATGTTCTACACGCAAGACAAGGAGAACAAGTTTGGCAGCATTCATTAAGGATCTTTTGCTCCTGGAGATGGAAGATTATGTGGATAACATAAGACAGCTGCATCCTTTACTGTAGGAGACTTTCACAATTCATTTAAGCTTTTCCTTAAGTGCCAGATTCTCAGCTCTGCTCTTGACTCCATCTGTCATAATTTCCTCCCCTGAGCTTTCCATTCCTTTCACTTTGTATCATCTGCCAGTATGCATCGTCATTTCTCCTAGTTCAGCTTCCACAGTGCACCAAGCTCCCTGTTAGCAGCAGGTTTATAGATGAATAGCTTACAGCTACAACCAGAACCTTATAGCTTCTGCAGTAGAGTGCAAAAAGAGTGGCATTCTTGACTTTTGGGGGTTGTTCGTCCTTTCAGATTGCAAATGCTTGAAGGAGCTTACTTGCTAGACACAGCTTTCAGGGAAATAGCTTTGAAAGCCATGCTGTGATTACCACACAACAGGAGTGAGGGCCTTTGCCTCATGAGGAGCAATGGTGTGGAGGTCATGATTATTGCCTTTGTCAATGAAAACATGAGTAAGATGTTCACAGATAGATCAAGGCAGGTAACTTTGACAAACAGTTCATTTACCAAGGAGGTGTAGTTTTGTTCATCCCAAATGACTGATCAGTTTGGATCTAATATATTGAAAAATTTCAGCCAGAAAAGCTTTGGTTTTACAGAAACTAGATTTATGGAACAGAAAGGAGTAAATCTGATAAGCTATTGGATAAGTGAAGCTACAGGATAAGAGAAGCCAAAATAAATGCCCTGAATGTGGGCAATGATCAGGATTCAACGTTCACCTTTGGAGGAGGGGATCCTGCTTTGACCTGTGCTGGTGACTGCAGTGGTTACTTACAGAAAATAGCACTCTTGTTTGTCCAAGTGACTGGCCATCTAGTGAGGCACTTAAACAGGTGTCCCACCCAACCTGGACACACGTACATCTTAGTATTTATAGCTTTAAAGCAGATTTAAAGACCTCATGCAGCAGGGACTGAGAAAAGCTCCCACTAGAGAACCTGGCAGAAGGGTAGTTAGGGGAAGGCATTGCTACCAACTCTTACCCTGAATTTGGCATGAAGTCATGAAGACACTGAGCCATTGTGGTTTCTAATAATTTAATGAATATTTATTCACTGGGCTGATGTAAATGTTGCCATGGAGGACCAAGAACAGCACTTCTGGCTCCCAGCCAGTGCCATCAACCTCCTCACATTTCACGCTATAAATGTAGAATTCATGCATAAGGTGTACTGCTCTGTAAGCACAGGAAATGACAACAGTTCCTTCACTTTTCTAACTAGCAACCCATCTCCAGGTCAGCACCTTATCTCTGCTGGGTGTCTCTAAGGACTGGAACAGGAGAAACTGTTATGGCCCCCAAATGCTGAAACAGCAGAAGCTGATATTTCAGGTATGATGTGCATGTCTAGAAGGAGTCCTTTATCCCTGAACAGGGTTTGCCCATGACCAGGGTTACAAATATGGCCCAGCTGCTCCTAGGTCCATTCAAGACATAGCACAATCCTGGCACATTTCTGCTATGTCACCAGAAAGCTGGAGAAAAATACAGCCCCACTCATAATGAACAAGAATTTGGTAAATTCCTCTAAAGAAAAACAAAATAGTTCTTTCATTGTTCTGAAGTTTCAGTCTTGCCCCTATCCACTCCATTTATGCTCTTGCTCCTAACTAGGAGTTCAAGTCCCTCAAGTCAGTTATTCAAGATTTTAAAAGAAGCACAGTTCAAATAAATACTTGGCCTAACCAGTGGATTTCTTCACAAGCATGCCCATAGCTGCAACAGACTATCCTAACACTTGCATACAACCCCAAGACCTGTTGATTCAGGCAAGGAATAGTTTGGGACAAGTTTCATGTTTCCTAAGGCTTTCCAGTGCCTCTCATTTTAAGCCTTCTTCCTGGATCTAGCTGACAGCACAAGTGTAATAGAATAAGGTTAATTATGCCATTATTCCACATCCTTCCTGGCTGCAGCTTAATTAACTGTCATCTCTCAAACTGTTTATTAAGAATTGTTTCTCATGTACTCTGGATATCTATTCCAAATAACACACTCAGGTTACTCCTTTAAGCAAGCATAGTAAGCATTTTTTCAGGGTTTTTTTTGCATAGTTTGTCAATGAACCTTTTTTGATAGCCCCAGAATCCATGCCTTTTGCCAGCTTTAACCAAACTACTCACAGTTTTAATTTTTCTTATAAGTGCACCCTGGATTTTTTGTTTATGCAGCAGCTCAAAATACTTCCAAAATAATCCATCTTTATACCACTTTACTTCATTTTCCTGTCACTGAGAAATCACTTTCCCAGTGCCTTGAATTTTATTTTTTTCCGTGAATCCCTTTGAAACACCTTGTTCTTCAAGCAACAGAACTACCAGAATCCTGCAGGTTTATCAAGCATACACAGTTAAGTGGCATTTGCCTTATCCTCAGTGCACTTCCTTCCCTTACACATACCTGATTCTTTCCTTCACAGAAATGTTCCTCTTTGTAATTAATGTCTTCATAATTAATTTCCCCCAGTAACTTAATGCATGGAAAGCTTGAATAGTTCTGTTCTATTCTTGATTATTACTGTCCTTCCAAGAAAACACTGTCAAAGGTTTTTCACTCACCACATTTGTCTTCCACTCTAACACACATCCCCCTCCTGTGAGATCAAAGGTTTTATGAACTTCTAATCCAGCCTTGGATGTGCTTATCATTAGCACCTTCCTCTGTGTCTTCCAAGCTAATAATTGGTTCACATACTCTTCCAGAGTCAGTTTTCCTACTTGTGTCCTCAATTTTAATCTACATGTGTATCTTCTGAGGGTTTTCTAGCATTTCAGTCACACTAAAGCCTCTATTTTACAGTAAAGCCTACTTATCTTTCACTGAAACTGCACCTACTTGGAGCTGCAAAAGATTCATCTGACTGAGTGGTATAATTGTCCTTTTTGTTCATGATGAACACTACCCAAACTTACTAACTACATCCAGTGCATTTCTTCTTACAGATCTTTGACTTGCATAACTGTTGCTGGTTGCCATGCTGGAGAGTCTGCTTCCATGTAGTTCAGCTTTGAGTCCCTTTGCTCCTTCTTTTCACATGGGCACAGGCTCCAAATAGAATTTTTCTTTTCAATATTTTCAAAATGTCTCTTCCACATTCCACGTTGCTTCCCTACCCAGACTACAGTATTATAACTTCACAGTTTGTTTTATCTGCCCAAGTTAACAGAAAAGTATTACATAGACTAAAACTGTACAAAATAACATTTCCTTCAGTATTTTCCTTCGTAGTAGCATTTATTGCTTGAGCATATAGAATCAAGCTTTCTTTGAACTTACCTCACTTGGCTTGTAATTTGCCAGAGTTTCAGCTAAAATGGGACTTTCATTTGTTCCATTCTCCCATATGAGATATTTTCTAAATTTCTGTGCCACTGGCAGTATCTGCTTTTCTGTGACAAACACCTCATTAAGGGACTTGCAGGAGAGATTTTTCCATACCTTGCAACTTTACCAGAATTGTGCTGGTTTGCCGAAATTTATTCAATAGGATTCAAGAGATTGTACAAATACTTTCTCCTACACTGAAGAACCCCACCCAACCTAAAGTTCTTTTGTTCTTGAATACTTGAAAATATGAACCCTCCTCACACAAAACATGGAGAGGTTCAGTGATCTGAATCTGTTTAAAATCTCATTATTTTTAAGGCAATTCCTTGATTTCTCAATGCTTAGAATAAGCACAGACAAAGCTACATGGGAAACTGAGATACCCATGACTCTGTTGTGAAAGAATGAGAAGGACATGGTCCTCAGTCACATTAAACTGTTGCTCTGGGATTTGCAAGGAAGCTGCATGTAGAGATGATATAGTAACTTAAGAACCAGCAGCTGCATTCTACCTTCTAATAAGCAGTGTTTCACAGAAAGAGACTCTTAATGTGATGCTGCAGAAACCTGTAGTGAATGCTGGCAAGTTTATGGGCAGGATTTAAACTGTTGTTTTTAATTTAGTGGGAGCCTCAAAGGTTTCAAATCTGATTACATGAGAGACCACCTATCTTGCAATTGATTCTGTTGTATTAGTGGTCAGAAGAGGAATTCAAGTTAATAGCCTAGTCATATAGGCAGAACAGACTTGGCAGAAGGAGATCTGGTGGACAGCTTTGAACTCTGCAACTTATTCTTCAACTGTAAAACGGGGATAATAATGTTCCTCTACCTCCCAGCAGGGTGCTTAGGCTAAATTCATTATTAGACATTTTCAGTAATGCTTCTGTTTATGTTTCCAGAGTAATGAATAGGGATGTGCTGGAAATCTCTTAACAATGAAACTTATAGAGCTTAAAGGGCAGTGGGAGCTCAGGGGTCACAGCACCTGTGACAAGAATTATTATCTACTAGATAGTAGTTGTAAAATCTGGTAGATAACTCCCAGCCCAATCAGTTCTTGGGAACACAGTAATAAGGCTTCTCTGATGCAGGCTCAGGCACCCAGCTAAGAGGACTGCTCAGAGACACTTTATCTCATCTTCAGGAGGACCATTCATAATACTGAGACTGAGGAGAAAAACACCTCTCTAAGCTGAGTGGTACACTGGAAAAGCAGGTGCTTATCATTGGCTCCACCCCTGCAGCCAAGAGGACTTTAGCCTGCCAGAACTGCATATGTGTCCAGGATGATAGAAATGGGATTCCTTGCAAATCCCATCAGTCACTAAAAGATAAATCTCTACACATGGATTTTAAAGTGAAAGAAAGAGCTCATTAAAGACCCCCTCTTCCAACAGTACTTAGCACAGGAGCCCCAAACTTCACCCTACAGGCAGATCCCTTTGCTGCCTAATAAACTAACCAGAAACTTTTGCTGCCAGCTCCTAAGGTCAGCTCTAGGTCAGGCTGCACTTGAGGCTTCATGCAGCTCAGAAGACACCAGTAGGGAATCTTCATTTTTTCATGTCACTGGTAAATATAGCATCCAAACACTGAATTTATGAGTCATCACACTGAAGTGTCAATCAAGCTGTATTCTGCAAAGGCATAGCCTAGTGCCTGTGGAAGGATGTCAGGCTTGAGCAATCAGCCTCAGTAAAGGGCTGATTCCATCTTGGCTGTTTGCCCTGAAGTCCTGCTGTTTAAACAAGAAGGAAAGCTGAAAACCTGCTACAAACTGCAGCTACAATATGTTGTGTTCTGATGTATATTCCTCTTAGACTTAGGAGGCATTTCTTCCTGGTGATATTCAAGGCTGGACAGATAGCTCAAAGTTTGAAGAAAAAATCAAGAAACTTTCTGAATTTGAATGTCAGCAAAAAGCTATAGAAAGAAATGGTTGCTGACTGCATCCTCTATATTTTCCCTGACTCTCACTGAATGAAGGAAAATCTGTTGATCTTAGTCATAGCTGGTATAGATCAGTGCCTGCAGTGTATTTTCCCCTGTATCCCGTGTATTCAGAACGTAGCAGAGGTTAATGAGCTAGAGAAGCAGGGTATCTCACTCTGAAAACCATGTTAGCAGAACTGTTAAATGAGCCTCCTGGCACTGGGTGGGCCAGGAGCTCCCTCAGTAGCATGTAATGCATTTCACATTGGCACACCACGCCAGGAAATCCCATTTCCTCCCTTCAGAGAACCGAAGCACGCACTGCCAGCACGCCTGATTAAATGGTCTCTACTAAGGTCCCTTTTTATCTATTTATTTATCAAGAAAGGGTTATCTAAGATACTACCTGGAAAGGTCTTAAACTAGGACTGTCATCACCACTTATCCCCAGCTTTTTACAATAAAACTCATCACTGTTGGGTTTAAACAGCAGCAGTTCAGTTTAACTCAGTTACTAGACGTGTCATGAGTAGAAATAAATAGTGATTTTGTTCATGTTTTTATTTAGACTAAGTGTGGTCCCTAGGCTTCTGGCAAGCTGTCAATATAGCCATCTGTTTCACAAAGTTTATGGATCTCTCTGGAAATAGACAGCCCAAAGCTAAAGTACACTAAGGATTGTTTTTCTTTGAACCACCTGCTGTAAATGAAGAACAGTCAGATTTCAACAGGACATGGGCTTTAAATCCCATGTATGCCCAAAGTCAGACCAATTTAAGGATGCAAAACTAACTTCAATTAATGTCACTTATATTTTCTTACAACTCAGCTTCAGTAACTTGCTCATAAATTTATCATACATATTTACAAACGCCCACACATACTAATATAGGTATAACTAGATAGAGAGAGAGAGTAGGAGACCTGAAATCCAGAGCCAGGTCACTTCAAGACCTTATACAAATATCTGCTTCAAAAAGCTTATATATTCAAAAACAAACATAGCACCTTAAGTATATAAACAAGCAAGCCGTGATGAAGACAGAAGGTATCTGATATAAAATTCTGATAGCAGATGTGCAGTTTGCAGGCTATCAGTAAGAACAGATGTCATTCTTATGAGCCATGAAGGGAGACAAAGCAATCAAACCATTACAAAGAATTTGAAAATAAATGCAAGAAAAACTTTTTTAAAGTTTTTTTTTCCATTTTCAGTTGGAATTTCTCTGCTATCTTATTTTAATAGCATGTTACACCTCAAATGTCTCCCTGATTTCAATACAGCTTATTCAATTCTGAAGTGACCGTACACCATGTCAGATGTAATTCTGTTACATATTTGCACATAAATACACTATCATGTGAATTGAATCATGTACAACCATAAAAAAATAAATAGAGGACCCAGTACTAATGGACTTCTTGAAACAAATGATCAGGGTGTGGCTGAATCTAGTTGTAGTACATTTGGGGAAATTTTTGACCAACATGGCTGAAGCAATTAAAGCCTGTTATTCATTGCTTTTCCAAAATGTTTTTGGATGGATTTGTCATTGTTCTTAGTACATTATCTGCCCCTAGTATGCTTTGAATGTCAAGTAGCTTCTGTCAGGATGGAAGAAGTTGTGCTCAAGATCTCTGAAGCAGAAGGGAAACCCCACCTAATGTAATTGTTTTATTGTATTGCCAAAGCCTAAAATGTCAGCAGCACAGTGCTGATGTCCTTAAAACTAGACAGAGAAGCGATTTCATGGAAGTTTGTTTTAAAGGAAAGTACTTCCAACAGTGCCTGAGGACTGGAGGTGGCCTTACATTAAAAACCAAAGTGATGAGAGCCAAAATGACAGTTTCATTGGCTACTGTCTTAAAATTCAGAAGTACAAGGAGTAGAACTGGTAATACCAATTTCAATGAGATGTTTGTTTCAATGCATCCAGCCTATAGGCAGATAGTACTGTCCTGTTGCTTTATTCTCTGCAATGCTGTACCAGATGAGCCACTGTGGTCATTCTGATTCAGTGAGTCTGTGATTCAGTGTGTGTGGAAAGGAAGAAAATAAATGGAAGATCACTCCTTTCACTTAAATCATACCTGTCTGAAGCTGTTACTGTTGCACTGTTTTGCTTTGGCCATTAGCTAGAGGATATAGAAAGGGTTCTGTTATGCCTCTCTGATGCAGCTGACTTGTGGTCTGTTTTAAATTTAATTGTAATCCATGGAAAATTTTCCAGTGCTTTTATTTTGTTTTGCTTTTTTTTCTCTAGATCAAGTCCTGTGTGGACTTGGGTTTCTGCCACAAGAGGGAATTGGAAGTCAAACTCCTTTTTATGTAAAATCTCTCCCTAGTCTTGTACATGTTGGTTCCTAAAACCATAAGGTAGAGAGAAAATGCTCAGTTTCGTTGTACAGATTTACAGAAAAAAGTGCTGGGAATTAATAGCACCATATGATCCTTATGAAATTCATACTCAGCAGCCTCCAGCTGCTTATCTGAAGATATGGTAAATAAGCCTCTGCCACAAATTTTCATTTGATGGTTTATTTTCAGATATGATCTACTCTCCTTCCTCATTCAGATTTCAAGAGTATCAAACCTCTGGCACAATGACAGCAATCAGGCGTGCTGGTGCAATAAATTATGAGCTGTCAACAGCAATTCAGGTTGGGTGGCAATATCAGACCATATAGGGCCAGATCTGCCATTGTTTTATTTTTCATGTTGGGTTTCAAATCATCACGTCAACGTTAATTCAGTCTTGATTAGAGTTCTGTTTCTTCCTTGGCCGCTGCTAGCTTTGTAGTTCTCCTGCTGATGTCAGATATTGGACTCCTACAACCCTGGAATTTAGGTCCCATTTGCAATTGTAGACTTTGCAGGCCCTCGATGCAGCCCTGTGTAGGGGGTGCAGTAAAACAGCAGGTAGTGGCTATTCATAAGTTATTGAATCGCTCTCCTGCCAAATACCACTTCTGAATATACAGTCAGCCTGTTACTGTGTAGAAAATTACACTTCCCCCTGCTCTTGTTTGAAATATGTGTTTATTTGACATTACTCTGCAGGCTACTATTCATTCAAGTATATTAGAACTGAAGAATTATGCAAAAGCAAGTGCTGGAAGTTAATCAGAAAATCATCCGCTAAAATTGTCTCGCTAAAAAGGCACAGCATTTCAAATCTTTTGTGCTGATGCCACCTTGAAACTCACATCTGGAAAAGAAAGGTTTTTTGCAAACAAATGTTTGCTGCTGATATAAACAAACTGTGAAATGCTAAGACAGGAAACCAAAATTCTATTTCCTGCATCATTGAAAATCTGCATGTTTCTGGTGTGCTGCTCACATCGAACAGCTTACCAGATGTGATTTTAATGCATTTCAAGGAGTTTGAGAAATGGTTCAGGATCTCAGATTTCCTAACTAAGCATGCAAAATGGGTTTTTTGAATCCTTTTATAAAAAGTTAAAAATACAAATAAGCAAATCAGGAAATAAATGGCCAGCCATCACTTGGAAAAGAAAACATAATGTGCTATTTACTAATAGATGGACAACAAGCCTATATAACTCCTATATAAGTTAGAAGTCGTGAGCTTATAGAAATATTTTAAATTAATTGTTCACTATTATTGTGAGAGCTAAAGAGCCTAGACTTCAACACACTTAAGTCTTGTCAATCAGGTAAACAGTGAAATATCCAAAGGCCTTTTTTCCACCTATTATTGTTTAGGTAAAAGGCTTTTTACAGATTGAACTATGCATGCAATGATTTATTTCATTACAGGCTCTTAATTCATAATATATCATTCATTATAAATTTATTATATACTCTTAATATTACCTAGCTGTCTGGGTAAGAAGCTATACATTTAGGATGCTTTCACTATAGCAAGCTGGTTGTCATATTGTGAAGAGGTTTGTTTTACACAAGGATGAGGAGACAGAAATCAGATAATGAATGCAGTGCACTCCTTTAGTTGCCCAGGTGATACCTGAACCATCTGCAAGGACACGCTTGGTGCCTTGGGAATATTCATGTGCTTGCAATCTTTTGCTGCCACAGAGTGATCATAATTTATTTCAACTTATTAGTATTTATTTGAATTTTAATATGTTATTCAGCCCATTCAGATCATAACATTGAATCTACACTCTTTCTAATTAAAATGAATATGCAAATAGGGCCCACTATGATGAGTTTGACTGAAATGTAGCTGACTCCACCCAATACAATCATGGTCATTAAAGAAAACTCTTGTAGCACAAGTATGAAATCATTTTCCCCCCTATTGTACACATTTAAGGCCATTCTGTTTATATCAGCTACCTTGTGTTTCTATCAACTTTCTTTCAACTTGTACTCTGTTTCTGTTTCTCCAAGACTGTTTTGTAGAGCTGATTAGAGAAGCAAAGAAACAGCAAGTTGATTTTTTGTATTTGTTGGGTTTTTCCTATTAGCACTGCTGCAAGCATGCCTTTCACCATCTATTGCTGTATCTGCTCATTTGTCAAAGCTTGCTAAACAAAAGGGAAAGGAGAGTGGAATAGCTCCATCTCCAGTTATAAGCTATGATTCCTTTTTTTTTTTTGTGACTAGACAGATGACTAGAAGAACTGCAGTTCTGCAGTGGAAAAACATCATTTCCAGCTCAGCCAAGAAGTGACATTTTAATGAGCAGATGTGCAACCTTGCTAAAGCAAATTAAATCACAAGTATAGCTTGCATATACAAGTAGTCTTCAAAGACCTGTGTTAGTCACTCCAGTTGTCTCATAGACATTACAAATAATGGTAATGGCACAGATCACAGCATATTTTCTACTCTAGGTCAACAGAAAATGATGTAGACTCAAAAGTTTGAACTCAGTATGACTGAGCAGTGTATGTACTGAGTTACTCAAACATAGTGAGTTGGATTACAAATGAGATAAAATTATCCTCTAGGTTCAACCAGAAAAAAACCAAAACAAATACTGTGATTTATTCCATCAACCAAGCATAATCTCAAGTGGAAGTATCTGGTCTACTGAGCCACTAGACATATTTATTATTCCTGTTCCTGTAGTAAATCACCTTGACTTCAAAAGGGAGGGAAGGCGAGACTGGCAGACACAACAATGAGGGTCTTGCTGTCAAATAATCTTTTCTGTAGATGTCATAATCTTAGAAACCAAAACAAAGGTCAAAACAACTGTCTTACTACTTTTCGTTAAGCACAGCCTAATTTATTTGCCAACATAAATTTCCAGCATGTTTTGCAGAAATATAAGTGGCACAAACCCCAGATTGATGGTTCTTCCTTCACACAGTGTCCTACCGTAGACTTTTAAGGGATGTTGGCGGCCAGCGCAATGTGTGCAACACTGACTGAGCTGTGCTGCAAGGGCAGCTCACCCCTGGCAGGCTTGCTGGAAGTGTGCTAACCAAGCACATTTGGCATGGCTGTTTCTGCTTGCCTCAATACTCTTGAGTGAACAAGGGACAGCTGAACTACTTGAGGCGAAACCCTGAATTCGGTGAATTCAAAGGTGAAATTCACATGGATTAGATTGGTGCTAGGATTCCTCTCTTTTAACATCTTTCTCCACACCAACAATAGGAACATCCCCTTTTTGAGGGCAAATTTAGCACAGATCTTTTTTGTAACTATCAATTAGAAGCATCAGGTTCTTATCATTAGAGACATGACCACACGAGTTATGACACAAAGTTAGAGTACATCTGCTACATGATGTTATCATCCCATAGGCACATTTTTCACTGTTAGTAAATGAAATAATTTATTCCTTGCTGAAAAATTGGCATTTTTTATTAACTCAGTGTAAATGGGCTGTTATCATGAGCTCACTGATTTTCTTTAACTATTATTACTGCATGGTAGTAAGGGAATGCATGTAGATTATTGCTATAGTGTATTTGATGTTTGTGTGTGCATTTATATTCCTGCTAAATTGTAACATTTTAATTTGCTCTACTTTGTAAGACTACTTTGTAAGCCAATTCTTCTAATCCTATTTTATAAAATATATGTATCCATGTAATTATAAAACTCTACTTTAAAAAAAAACTTATTTATTTTTGACTTGAAAATCTGTTAATAACTGTATATTCAATTGTATTCAAGTGGAGTTCTTGTTCACAAAAAATAATTCCAGTAATATTTTCAGTGATACTTTTCTGGTAAAAATGGAATATATTTACAGCACAAAGAAAGCCCACTGTTACCAGATAGCTAGCGGGATATGTCAGAAGGAATAACCTTAAACAAGACGGAAACTGAGAAACCAGACAAAGGAAGCAGGTACTAGAATATTTCATTTAGTGACTATATGACAAGTCCATCATGGACCATTATTTATAGGTCACTTTCCTGTCAGCTGTAGGATTTCTGGCCCTAATCATGAGAGTCAACACAGACTTCCGAATAAAAACTTCCAACGTGATAGAGATAATTCCAAGCAAGACAAAAGATACATATGACCGTGATTTACTTCCTCTCTTACATTTAAAATGATGAACTATCTCTATAATAACTCCTTGTCATTAATACTGCTGTTTTCTGTTGTCACAGACAACATGAAAAAAAAAATTTCTTCAGCAAGATCTTGAGCCTTGCTGAAGCTGAAATTCAAATCAGCAAGCAGCTTAAAGAACCTATATGGTTAAACGTATTATTTTGTTACAATATAACAAAATTTTGTTGTTGCTACTCTATGCCAGCCAGGAGGACTATTTACCTCTCCCATCAGTTTTTACTCTTCAACACACACAAATTTCATTTGCCTTTTTTCTATCTTTGTTGGAATTAAAAAAGAGAGAGAGAGAGAGAGAAAAAAATCTTTCTTTTGTTCCTGGTTTTGTTTGATGTGAAGTTACTTGAAAAATAGCAGGCTGTCCATGGGAATATGGTCCAAGCAAACTGGCTCACACTTCTGTTTTGGTATAAAGTTACACAAAGAGGGCTGGGGGCTGGGGGGCAGGTCTGGAAAGGACTTCTGTTCCTTCTGTGTTTGGGCAGAAAACAGAAAACATCCTAGGCCAGCCTGAAACAAACTAACAAACAAAGAGAAAAATGCTTTTTTACCCCAGACAGGCAAAACACAGTGTAAGATCTTAACAAAGGCAATCCAGAACCTTCCACCTACACACACTGAAGGAGGCATTTTAAACCTATTTTCAAAAAAAAAAGAAGAAATTTAAAGATGAAAACCAGATACCTGTAAACCAAATCAAGAAGCTGGCCAGCCTCTCCCTACTCTAAATGAAAGTCAAGTTTTGTCACCTTCGCTGTTTGGTTATACTGCACTCTGATTTTGAGCCTCAAATGGCTTTTAAGTGTCCAGTTTCCTGTATATACAAGCAATACTGCAGGACTGATGCAGATCTCCTCTGAAATATGGATTATCCAAATATATTGCTCACTAAGAACAGTAAAAATTGCATTTCATTCTTTCCTCTGAGCTAGAGAAATATGAAGAGAGCAACCTTTCCTACCTCCAGGGAAAGCCCTAAAAACATGACACCACCTAGGGGGGCAGCAGACCTGAATTAGTCCATCTTTTTTATATGTACAAGCTCATTATAGTTAGACAGCAGGGAGAGAGAGATGAAAAAGAGACAAAGTAGAAAAGTGCCATTCAGTTCTGACATTTCAGAAAAAGTAATCTGCCAGCAAACTTGCATTAGGATTTCTTAATTATTTCTTTGTTCACTTGTTCCTCGTAGTCTGGCTTTGAATTTGGACTTGGGCAATGTGCCTTAGGTTACAATATAATGTTTCCTCCTACTGTGACAGCACTTCTGGGTCACTGAAGAAACTTATCTTCTGACCATGCTCTGAAGACTATTTTGCCTGCCTTCTGAAAAAATTCACTCCTAAGGCCTTCTAATTATAAATGAAAAAACTCAGTGGACAATCTAAATTTTGACAGTCAATGATTTTTCAAAAAATTCTAATTGATATCTGAATGCAGAGATCCACAATGTTGTTGTTTTTAATGTACTTGAGAAGAAAATAAATTTACACAGTGAAATAAACCATACAGAAGTTTTTATACTAAGCTTTAGAGTAAAGACCTTTTATGTTTACTATCCTCTATAAATTCTGTAACAAGCATTCCATAAAACAAAGCCAAAAGCCCGTTTAAGGAAATGTACTGCTTCCATATGACAGTGTTATGTTGGTGCAAAACCCAGATGTTCTGACACTACATCAAACAACCCTGCTAACTTCTCTCCTAAGAGCCCTGTAAACTCCCCCTTGTAAGCTGGATACTCCTTTAGTTGCCCAGGTGATACCTGAACCATCTGCAAGGACACGCTTGGTGCCTTGGGAATATTCATGTGCTTGCAATCTTTTGCTGCCACAGAGTGATCATAATTTATTTCAACTTATTAGTGTCAACTTCTGAAAGCCTTTGCAATCTGAGGACCCCTGCATGAAAGTGATAATGTTCAGATCAATATTAATTTAATCCCTTGGTTTAAAAAAACCCAACAACAACAAAAAAAACATTTAAAAGCCTAAAAGTTACAGGAGTGTAATATATATTAAAAACTACTTATGAGCCAGCTCTTTATGTTTTAACCAAATAACTGGATAACAGTAAAAGAAAAAGAAATTAATTTCTTGAAAGAAGACAGTTTATCACCACCATCTTTGTTATAAAATAACTAAGCAGTATATCTGGAAAACTGGTAGACCTCTACCTTCTGCCAAATAACTGTGATTAGACTAAGTAAAGAAACTGTCAGATGTTACAAAATAGCTAATTTTGACGGTTGAAAAATAATGCAGTGTGAACTAATGTAAGCCAATGTTTAAGCTACCAATTTTTCCTTGCAGACCTGGATTGCTCAGAGGCAACAGGAGAAGTGGACCTTAATTTACCAGGTGCCTTTTGAAAACACTAATTCTGGCCTATTTTTGCTGACTGAATGTTGTGCCTTTACTACTGGGGCAGATTCTTTCACTTACAGAATGTGGTTTAACTCTACGCAAATGAAAGCATAATTATTCAAAACACATTTGTATTCACAAGAGTTGTTTTAACATGCATTCCTAGTAAATATTTGTTTGGAAAAAGAAATCTAACTCATGTGTGAAATGGTTCCATGATTAAAAATAAGACCCAAGAGTTGGTTTTACTTTTTCATCAAAGATGGCCCTGCAGAGATCCAATGCTCATAATGCACATAAAAAAGTGACAGAAATTTAAACAAAGTTTATTCAGGAGAAGGATTTGACCACACAAGAATTTGCACATAACAATAACCACTTGTTTATTTGAAAAGATTAATTTCAAATGTTGGCTATAGTAATCACCAAAAAAAATCCCATTTAGCCATCAAAGGCCATAATGAAAAACAATCATGCAGAACATGGGTGTTCTACAGCTTCCTCTGGAAAATCACCCTAGATATAAGGGTTTTTTAAATAAAAGGCAGGATTTATCTATGTTATCTCAGGATTTATTAAATCATTAAGTGATAATTTCAAACAAGACTTCTCCTCAAAAACTCATATTAGAAGTCAGGAACAGGTGATTCAACAAGAACAAAAGACACTTAATTTTTTTATCCAAGAAATACTCCATACAGTGTGTCCTCTGTAGAATATCTTCACCACTTACTAAATCAAGTACTTACAAAGATGCACCAAACATCATGGAATTATTCCTGGAAATGTATCATCATGTGAAATAATTATCTATGATGACTGAATTATTTTCCAGTAGAACTCTACATGTCAAAACCCAATGAGCATTATTTACCAGTTTTCATAATAATAAACTGTCTCTTGAAACTGGGAGAAAGTCAGAGCTTAGGACATTCTTAACCACATCCATCTCCAAGGCAAGGCAACAAGAATAAGTCCCTGAGGCAGGAGCAAGACAAGACTTTTCTGTTCCAATTGGCCTTCCATATCAATCCATCAGAAGAGAAAAACTTAGTATTTTCTGACCTACATCCTAAGGCCCTCAGTTTTACTTGGAAAATAACTTAATATCATGGGTTTTCACTAAGGAATATGCTGCAATTTAATTAAAACTTGTCATCTCTTATAGGAATTACTTGTTTATATGATATTAGATCAAACAAGAGCTAAACATCTAAAATATTGAGGCCCTTTAGACACAATCTCTGCAGTCAGTTGTAAAATCTCTCTCCTCAACCTAGCTGCTCTTTGGTTACGACACAGACTCAGCTTCTGTACTGAAAGGCAAGAAGTGAAAATCCCCACTAATAGTTTTGTAAGGGGCATCTAAATGACCACCACTCACCAGCCTTGCCCATGACTGCTATCAGACACATCTGTGATCAGTGTTGGCATTCTAGGGCAGAGTCCTACAAATTTCAAGAGAAAAATAGAAAAGGAAGAAAAATGGTGCCATCTTCCATGGCCTAGACTGGATGTTTGACTGACGTTAACAAAGTGATAAAATAAAATCCCTTGCTGGCCCATCCTTCCAGTTAAGCTTGTCATGATAGCAGGCTGAAAGAAATTTCTGAGGAAAAAAGTTTCTTTGGATAGGAACATGTCTGCAGAGTCTTTGAGACCATCAGAAGAATGACAGGAGAGAACAACTGGGAGAAACCACGCAGGGAAGCAAGGATGCTCTAAAAGTTATTAGGCGCAAAGAGCAGCCTGAAGAGTTTATAGAAAAAGGCAAAACCTGAGACGCTGTAGACAAAGAATGGAGAAAAGGACAAACAATATATTCTGCAAGTAAAAGGCAGGTAATTAGTACTGAGAACATTCATTATGTTTCTATGCTTAATAGTTACTTATTTTAGGGATTGGGGGGATTTTCTGGGTTGGTTTGGGTTTTTTTTTACCTTGTGAACTTCATTAGCCTGTTTTAGGGGCTTTGTTGCAATTGGCTCTGCAAGAAAGAAATTCCCTACTTTATGCCTTTTGTTTCTAGAGAATTTCTCCTTCTGCTTCTTTCTGGTACAATTTATATTGAGGTCACTCTCTCAGAAGCACAATGTTGAGTTCCTAATGCTAAATGGAAAGTCTAATGACTTCATTAAATTATTTATAATGGCTTAGTCCCCTTTTAAAGTTAGAAATATGTTTTTAAACCCTGAAAGTACTGATTGGTACCCTGGTAGAAAATAAACCGCAGTCCTGTTGCAACAGGTATTTTGCAGGAGAACTGCTACTGATTTTATTCTATGCCCTAAATGCAAAAGAGCTTGGAGACAAAATAAACTATTTCCCATAAGTATAATTTATAGGGAGTATCTCTATTCAGTAAGAGATAAAGAATATCTAAATAAAACATCAGTTCAACAAGTTTTTTCCAGACACATCTTATTTAAATTTAAATTTTAGACTGATTTAAAATAACAACTTGAGTGGAAAGCAAATGTTTTCATCTGGGCATCAGTGAAAATTTAATGGTCCCCTTGGGTTTGCTAATAATGACAGCAGCTTTTTGTTGTTGGTTTTTTTGACTGGATCAAAGCCAAGTTACATTTTTTTAAGAAATTGTGAGGTTTATTTCTTTTCCTATAACAAAGATTTTCCCCATCTGGGACAAAATGTCTCAACAAATGCTGTATACATTAGTGTCAAATTCAAGGGTGAATACACCAGATAAAATTATTAAAGTAATAATGTGTGTAAAGTCATCAAAGCTAAGCAGCAGTGAAGATAGCACACAAAGTCACTCCTTGGGCTTTCCTTTGCAACTCCATGCCTGTGCCATATTAACAAATTCACAGCAAGTTGCAAAGATGATTTCTAGTTATAAGGCAAACAAAGATTCAAGATGTGATGTGTTCTCAGCCACACTGTAGGAGGAACTTTTTGTTCTGTTACCACTCAAGAGCAAAACTCAGCTCTCCACTTGAGTGGAGATCTCATGGGCTTCAGAAGGAATTGTACCTGTTAATGCCAAAGCTTCCTCCAGCCAGGGACATGACGCACGTCAGAGAAGCAATTGTAACTATGAATCAAAAAACCCAGGGGAACCTCAGCTGAATGCATTGGGCAGGAAGGGACTCCGTTGGAAAGTTCTTAAAGTGAAACATTAAACCAGCTAAATCATAACACTTGCTACACTCTCCAGTGGTAGCTAAGATAAAAAAATAAATTCCTTTTTAAATAACCAACCAATCTTTTTCTTGTGTCAATGTCCTTCCAGCCTTTAAAAAACAAAACAAAAAGAAATCATATTTGCTTATTTGAGCACAATTACTTTTATGAAAGTAAATTATATCTGATGTTCTATCTAAGCATTTGATAACATTCCTGTCTGCAGCAAAATGTTTCTCTGCTTTACAGTAGTTTTTCTGCAGAAGAGCACATATCTTCTACAGTTGGAAAAGGCATCATTGCCTTCAGTTTTCCCACAGTCCAGCCCTACATGCAGATCACAGTCATATCCATGCTGGCAATGTTCCTGGTTACAGGTAAACTTCTGTCCTAGGAGTCTGGCCATGCTCAGGCAAGTCTCCTGCACCTATATTTAATCTGTATTAAGAAATAGAATTCCACACTATGATATCTCCAGCAACAGAACTCCTGCAAGCATTTCCCAAGTTAAACTCATTATTACTCCTTCAGATATTAATTTTCTTCTACCCTACAACTTTCTACACCTTAGCTGTGCTGAAGCAGTGGCACACAACACCACAGCGTACAAAAGATGCGACTGACGCAGTACAGAAACCACAGATACATGTGAGTGCAACTGCAAGGTGCCTTGGAATTATTCCAAAATCATAACCAACCCCAAATCCCACTTGGGCAAGCAGCAGTTTCCATCCACAAAACACCACTGTAAGTAGAAGGCTGGAGGCCGTGGATCCATGAGCCATCACACTCCAGACAGAGCCAGCCAACGCTGTGGATGGCACACAGCTGCCTGCACCACGTTATTGTCTCCAGAGAACATTTACAAGCAAGGGAGAATATCCTCTTTAGGTTGCTTCTCTTCCACCATGCTTTGAGACCTTCTGCCTACCAGATCTTAGCACCCCCACAGTCCAATTTCATTCTTATAGTCACCATGAAAAGACCTCTTCATAATCTTTTAATAACAACATATAAATGGCTTTACCAGCTTAGGCTTCTCGATGTAGTGTCTTCACCCAAAATTTGCCATTTCTTCACTTCAGCAAAATACAGACAAAGTTATCAGACACAATTAGGTGAGGAGCTATTTCAGTTTTATTTCTGGTGATAAAGCATGAGCCGTGAGGGATTACAGAGTACTTCTCAGTAGCTCAAAAAGACATGGCAGGCAGGCATGAAAAGAAACCTTTCAGAAATAAGGTTTAGCAGTAGTTCTTCATGCTGAATAGAGGCTCAATGGCAAGAACATCCTTTTACTATAAAATATAGGAAGGTCAGGACCTAAGCACAAAATAGCAGGGATATTTCTGACTGAAATGACTAGAAAATGGAGAGGACTCCTGTGGCATGGATATATTTCTAAAGTTTTGTTATTTTATTTAGTAGTGCGATAAACATATTTTAAATTTTTTTCCTGACTGAAATGCAATAAATAGAACTGGTGGTCTTAGATAATATTTATTTCTCCTACAGGAGACTTCACTTTCAGCCTAACAACCCATGGAAGAAATTAATATAATTTGTGTAAAATGCTACCCCTAGAAAGGGTATTCACATGGGCTGCATCCAATAAAAACATACTGCTGTCTAAGCAGTGATATATTTGAGCAGCTGTATAATGCATTGGGATATGTTTGATCACGGACTTTAAGGATGTAATGGCAAAGCTTCAGTTAAATACAATGACTTCATCTCAATCTCTGCCAATTTAGCACTTCCACAACTTTTATTAGGGATTTGTGACCTGACATCTGCTAACTAATTACAGTCTATTGGCCAATCAAAATCAATGTCTCAGTTCTGAAATGAGGTAGGAAATTCTTCAGCTCCAGATTAAATAAACTAAATTCCCCACTCCCCAACCCTAAAATACTCCTAGAACAGAATAATAACTTAATATGAAAATTATTGAAAGATGATCAAGTACAGAGAAGCTCATGAAACTGACCTATCCAACTCATCAGTCCCTCAATCATGTGGAGCGATATCCCTCAATGGATGGGATAGATATAACCATAGAATAAGTATGTTTTGTAGTTCCCAATAAAATATCCTTAGAATAACTTCTCCTAAAAAAAGAAACAGATACATAGGACCTGGCACTAGACTAAAGGATAAACCATATAGTAGTCTAATAACCTAAAAGGTTTGCGAAAAACCCCAACAAAAAAGTATTGGTTTATCATATGACTGCGTGAGCTCTTGGAATGTTTTTGAGAGTCATTTTGCATTTCTTATGGGTTGTCTAATTGGACACCAGTTTCCATGAGTATTTTCTCTTTTGAATTCGTTGTCCTTGTCACTTATACCAACAAGGCATACAATTTTGGGAAACTGTTCCTTTTAAAGTTCCAAATATATAAACTGATTTGCATGAAATGCAGTCACTGGTACCTGGTTGACTGCTATTTCTAAGTCAGTGATTAACTCTTCTACCTCTTCCTGAGTGGGGTCAAGCATTTGGTAATACCCTCGTGGACACCCATTTACAGTATATTAACATTTACAGAATATCAAAGGAAAATTGGCTTCTAGTCAATACAGGATCTAATACATCACCTAAATTTAATATACAACTCAGAGGGCTTAGCTGGAAATTTCCCCAGAGGAAAAAAATGAAAAATTATTTTAAAACCCAACCAATGAACCAAAAAATACCCCAACAAATCCTAAAACCCCAACAACCTTCCACAATTAAAGTGTTTTACTCTGAAGAATTAAGGGATAGTGGATTCAAGACAGATCCCAAGAAAACCATGGCTCAGGCTACTCTTGAGCTCTGACTCTTGAGCAGCCCAGGCTGCTCAGCCCAGGCTGTTTCTTCTGCCCTGCTTTTCCTCTTTGAATTTTTTACAGGTTTTTTCACTTGAGGCTATCTGTTGCAAAGCTAGGATTCAGAATCTGAAAAATCCAGGACTAGCCTGAAGCTCTGTGTCTCTGGTGGACAAGAATTCTTGCTTGACAGTAGATGTGTTGCAAATTCTCCTGGAATGAGGTGACCCAGGACTTGAAGTGAAAGATTTCAGGACTTCCTACTGCCCATTGAAAAGTTCACAGACATAAGCTAGACAAGAATGCCAGTTTAATAGAACTATTGCTGCAGAGAGTTGGATAGCCAGAGTGTATAACAACTTTCCTTTAGGGAAGACCATGCATGCTAGATGTTTTCGAAACAAAGTTTTCTTGGAACTTCTGGCTAATTTCTAGGAGAAATTTAAAAAATCATGGCATCCATACAGTTCAATCTAAAATCATCTGAGATCCAAGATGCTTATTTGTTTCTTTTCCCCCCTAGACATTGATAGAAGTTCTTTCAGAATCAATTTTTCCTATTTTCTAGTGACCTTTTGGGTGCCCATTCTCAAGCAGCCAAACTTGAGACGTGCTTTAAATACCAACAGCCAATCGACCTCCATTTTCCTGAAAAAAACAGCTCTGAGTTATCAGGGTTGCTTGTAGCCTTAAAGTCCAGAGGCTCTGCTGTTCATTGTTCAGTCAGAAGCAGATTTTAAAGCTAAGTGAAATATAATCCTTGGAAAATCTTTTCCACTAATATGGATACAATTATCTTCTTATCACCTCTTAAGTCTTGGTTTTATACTTCATAGCCTGATCATGTGTCAGACTGGCATGGTTGGGAATAACTGATAAAAAATGGAATTCGTTGGGAGTTTAAAACTCCTCTCCTGTATATAGCAAGAATAATCCAGACATTTTCAATTGGGAAAGATGACCATCTATGTCATGCAAGATGTAAACACTCGAGTTGCATTAAACATGAATATTTAATGTAGAAGTGCTAGCAAGTAATTGTTGAAATAATCATATACATGATTATTACTTATAGAAACTTAGTGCACAAATAGTTGTGTATTGTTTCAAATAGGTAGGCACACTTTTCTCTGAGACACTTGCATTGACAAATGAATTCTTATATTTGTGTACTGATTGTTGGACAGTGAACTGAAATTTAAGTGTTTGCTGAAATAAGCTGACGTGAAACTGAGGCTTTACATGTGAAATTCATTTACGTGGCCTCAAATTTTCAAGGGAGAATTATTCAGGGAGAAACTGCCTGAAAAACATTCTTCAGGCAATCATTTTAGTTTCTTGGGAATATATAAATGATACCATAATGTTCAGATATTATTGTTCAGATGGCCTACAGTTACTGTTCCAGCATGTAAGGCTTTATAGCAAAGAGAAGAGTTATTGTCTGTCTGACCTAGAAGCAGAAGCTCCCTTAAACTGAGTAGACTTTAAAAATTCTCTTTTACCAAGTTACACAAACACAGATGATTTGGCTCCTGGATAGTGCATGAGAGCCAAAGAATACTGTACTCAGGGACTTCGGTGTGGGGTGGAGTTAAAGTACACAGTCTACAGCTTTTGCACTGTAGTGGAGCTAACTCTGCATGGGAAGATGGCCCTGGTGAATTCTGCAGGAAGACATAAGGCTCACTTCTACTGAAATCCTGTGAAAGATGGTGCCATTTTGCATGAGTTTTATGGTTGCCTTCAACTTTTGATCCATATGTCTTAAAAATCCCATGGAAAGGCCAAAAATGCCAGCAACATTTTCGTTTCTGAATGTCTTAAGGGATAGTTTTTTCTAGTCAAAACTAAACACAATGTAAGTGGTCAATATTCATTCTGTACATTCATTTGCTATTTAAGTTCCTAATAATATGCTGTATTTCTAATACTCTAATACATTGCAATACCTTACTGCGAACAGAATTTTGTTAAGACTAGAGATGAGGTAGCTTTAGAAATGAAACAACAAAAGGAAAATTGTCAGGCTAAGTGAGCAAAATAACTCCATGATAAACAAAACACAAAAGTCCCTGATTCCTCAGAGAAAATAATTTGCATTTTGCAAAACAAAATAAGAAACTGGAAAGTTTTTCTCATCCCAACTAAGCAGCTAATACCACTTCAAAAGCTATATCAAGTGTCAGTACACCACATTAATAAGCTGCTTAAAAAGAGACACGGACAAGTTACACAGTTCCTTGTGGTCTTCTCTTGTCAGCAAAAAAAGTGTGTCTTCAAAATTTTTGAGACTGTCTGGCAGAAATAAATCTCAATTCTTTATCTCTTTGTTGTGTCCTGCTATGAAGCCAAATATAATTTATTCAATGGCTCACAAGCCATTACTCAGCTAAGTTTTCCATCATGGGAACAATTTAATTTCTTGGGTGTTCTATGTTATAACAGATTTAATTTTAGTGTGAGGTTCTTCGGTTGTAACAAGAATAAAACCTGTTCATAGCTGCTAGTGACAGGCACTAAATGTAGATCAGATCAGCAGCTGGGGTAGATTTCTACAACTTAATTTATATAAATGGAGCTGCTTTACTGGTTCGTCACTGCTGAGTACTTTCTGGTCTTTGAAGAATTGAACCTGACAACACTGACAAGGTGACCAAGTCAATCTCATACCTTATGACCTTAAAATGGTTCCTGTTCATCTACAGCTCATTAGGTTTTTGCAAAACTATTTTAAAAATACTTACAAATTTTAAAGCTAGGTACTGTTTTTCAAACAACAGTTTGCAAGAAATCCCAAAACATTGAAAACACAAATGTTTAAATATCAGACTTCTAAATTTGTGTCATATTCCCTTTGCTTTGATACTAGCTACAATAAAATGAATAATGTTCATATTTACCCATTCCCTTTGTCTTTTAAAAATCTCTCCATATTTTCAGTACACAATGGCAAAGTTTCAAAAGTGGGTTTTTTTTCACTTTTTCCCATAATTATTTTTCTAAGCTTGGCAATGTTTTGAAAAGTCAAAATAAAAGGCAACATATACACAACAGTCCCAGATGATAAAATTCTTTCTTTTTTAATAAAGGAAGAAAGGGAAAACAAAAGTTAAAATTGAAAACACAGGGCTTTAAAAAAAAAAAAGGTGTATGTTCTACTGCAGTTTCCCATTAAAAAATAGAATTTAATGTGGTATTTATCAAGGTATTTCAAAAAAATAAGCCTGTACTATTCCATGAAAAAAAAATACAGTTACTTTGTCAATTAGGTCTAATTTAGCCTGAATTATTCTTTATTTAGTCCTATAAGGAAGATAGTCCTGAGTTGCTATGAAAACCAACCACCTAAACCAGCAGAATTGAAAATTATGACTGTATCAGTGTCAAAATGCAGTGCTAACTGGTGAAGAAGATACTAGTCAGTTAGGTAGTTGATCAAATTGAGTGCTCAATTCCTTCACCTTTTGAATTTTAGTTCTCCCTTGCCTAACTAATGATAAGACGAAAGGAGACCAAAAAATGTTTCCTTAACTCCAACAGAAAGAAGGTTTTTTCCTTCTAGTTATACATAAAATATTCCCTATTTTAATTCTAAGGGCAACACCTTTATGACTCTTCCTGAATTTTCGGCACTTGCCTCAATTGCACTACTGGCAATTAAGAAAATACCCATTCTTTGGCTTGGAAATAGAACACAGTCCGTCTGCCAGGCATTTGAATTTCCAGTGGCAAAAGCCATCATGCCTTTTTTACAGAGATCCAACACATAACTTCAGTTTGTGACCAGTCTACGTTGCAATGAAAGGTTTATACTGGGATTTGTTCAAAAGAGAGCTCTTCTGAGAAATTTTGGCACTTCATCTGCTGTGACACCACATACATCGGTGTCATATGTGTCACTTGCATACCATTACGGATGCATGATTTTCTGTTGGAACACCTCAAGTATCCAAGTGTGTATACACAAAAATTATATATGCCCTACCCTAAAGGCCTAGTAACATAGGTTATTTTTGGTGGCAATCATTTCAATTTGCCGAGGTCTTACTAAAGTTGTGTTGAGGAAAAAAGCAACATCTTTTATACTCATCAAAGTTGATAACAGAATTACCAAAAAAAGCAAGAGACCCTTCTACCTTTCCAGTCTAGGCACAAATTGAAGCAACACTCTTTTTCTTTCTGTCCAGAATTCTGCCATTAAAAATGAGAACTGTATTAAGAGAGAACAGACTTGCCCTCATTTGTACAGCAGATTTAAATTAAAAAACAGTTATTGCTATAGGGCATAGAGCCATTAGCATCTCTGGAACTATTTATACAGATTGGAAGAGGAAGAGTAAGATGTTATCCACCTCTTCTGCTCGAACATTTATCAAATGATGACCTAAATGCCTAACAACATGCTTGTCTTCCCTGTAGCAGATGTGGGGAACATTGTGTTTTCCAAATGCATGAGTGTGAGCTAGAGAGGAGACTCAGCTGTCCCAGCAAGCTGTTGTAGAGGAGACTGAAGCTTTTGTCTGTGGCAGTGCTTAACTCATTCTGCAGAGGAAAACAGTAATATTCTCTACACAGAAATGTTGAGACCTCCACCAGCCACTTCTAAGCACAGCAGGAAAACCCAGTGATGACAGCTCTACGTTTTCTGACAGAATGTTGTTCTGAACAAAAATGCCAGCTCCTTGAAAATTAACTACCGCCCAGGAATTTGTCTTTCCAACAAAATTCCTGTGAAAAACAGACAGATCTGATCATAAATGTACCTGGTTTCCTTCTAGATTACCTCCTCAATTCCTCTGGCAAATTACTCAAGACTCCAAACTCTAAAAACAAGTTTCTTTCTTTGGGGCTTCAGAAATGCTCAAAAAATTGGCTCTCTAATATTGAAAGTGCTTTAAAAGGACAATTGTTCAAACCCTTCCTGTACTGCTCCTGTTTTCCCAAAATCTTGTAAAAGGAGCTGAAAAAAAGTCATGATTTCCTCAAAACAAAATCTTGCGCCTTCTACTGAAACACCACCACCTTATTTCACAGTTCTGTTTGAGAAGAATTTTTTGTGCATATATGTATAATTCAGGAAACTGTGATTCTGGTTCTGAATTAACCTAGAATCCTAGACCATTCTCAAAACGACTGGGAGTGCTTAAAATATGTCTTGATGGAAAAAAAAACTAATTCATACGTTTAAAAGTCTGAAATGTAGCTGTCGTTGAAATCCTTGGGCCTGGAAGACTTCAACTGCAAGCTCTCAGCATACTAAAGACCTCAGAGAGATATAAAAGTTGCCTTCAAAATTTGTTCATGCTTCAGTGCATTATAAATGCCTCTCGTTACTCAAAATAACAATATAGCAGAGGTTTTTAGGCATAAATCCAGATTGAAGTTGCAATAAAAAGTCAATGTTTGCATAATACTCTGTCAATTCTAGATAAGTGCATTTCTTAGGGATTCTTGACAGTGTGTAGGAACACACAAATACAAGATTGGTTCAATGCACATTTTATTTTTAATCATTGTCCAACTATAAAGCTATTTTATGTATGCAATATATCATAGCTCTTTTCTGTATAGATGGTCCTGTCCCGTTTACTTCAGGAAAAGTTATATAGTGCACTCTGTAGGATACAAATTGAATGTGCAGCAAGACAAAAATAAAAGGATCAATATTATCATTTCCCACAGATTTATAAGGATTTAAAAGTAATAGTTCTTTCAAAACTGGAACAGACTTTAATAGCTTAGAGCAAAATGCCTACATGTTATTTGAAACCTTGCTGGTTTGTGAATATTGATCCAATATAATTTTTGTGTGTGTTTCCATGAATAATTTATAAATGCCTCAAGCAGTAGCTAGATGCTTCTGATGAAGAAAAATAAGACTGTGAAATATATTTTAAATGGATTGGACGCTGAAGTACAAGGTTAGCTCCAAGTGTGTTCAAAGCTTGGGAATACACAAGTGCAAGAAAGCATCACAGAGTATTCATTTTATATGTGATATCATTAAAAATGTGGTAGCAAAGTGTCTGAATACATTAAGATGAGAATGAGGGGTTTTGAAAACTCTTGCCTCTCTATTTAGAAATGCAAAGAAAAGCATTCAGATACGAGTCCCAAGAGCAACCTTCAGTGATGTAGTGATGAGAACTGCATCTGTAGTGATGGCAGGAAAACCTGCCTTCAATGAGCACACTCTATAAAATTAAATATTTCAATAAACCCTGAAAGACTCACAGCATTTTAAGCACTTCTGCACTGATTAAAACACAGAGGCACAAATTTGCAAAACATTAGAAGTGATACTGCCTGCCCTGGCCTGGATACTTTGAGTATATCTGCACTGCACACATTGCACAGTGTGATGGGAAACTCTCTGAGCCATTTTGGTACCCAGAGTGTAATCTGGTGCTCCTGCATGGCACACATGACAGCCTCTGTCTGACCCTCCACTGGCATTGTTAAACTGCTGTGCTACGCTAGGGGACCAAATGCTTACTGTCAGGCTGACTTCCACCATATTTGTTCCAGTCTAAGACAAAATGGCAGGTGAAAATCAATTCTCTAACCTAATAACTATGACATTTTCCTAAGCATCTGATGCAAAACAAAAAGCGCCAGGCAAAATCCTGCAAGTGCTGACCTGAAAACAGCTGTTCAGCTGCTGTCTGTGCGTGCCTATGTTTGCTGAAATGCTGTAGTAGCTTTGAGCTGCGTTTACCCTGTCCCAGTTGGGTACCACTTGCCCATCTCCAAGCCACCCAATGTGTTTCTACTCCTTTTTGTCTGGGCTCCAGTCTAAGGGGAAATGCAGGGGCAGCATGTTAAGGAAATAACAAGAAGATAATACGTTCTGGTGTTCAACACAACCTGCTTCAACTTCTCTTTTTCCAGCCTGCCCAAAATTAATATGCCAGTGTGTCTTAAACATGTTGTGTCCTTCATGCCCAGAGCAACAGCACACAGTCAGAAGACCCATCCACCAGGCTCCTTCCCCCTACACACACTGCGCATCATGGCCGCCAGAGACCAGAATCCTGCACAACAAGCCCTACCTACATCTCCAAATTTCCTTCTAGGAACATTCCCAAGTGTCAAAATGAGAAAACATCAGCAGAGCTGACACACACAGGCTACTTCAACAACCCCTGTGCAAGTCTGAGGCTGAATGCCACATGCAGGCCAAGGGATCTCAGCCAGCCATTGGGTGCAGCTCAAAATTCTCAACAATTCCTGTGGTAGAGATGCAGCCTGTCATAGTCTATGAGCATTTGTGTTGAGCCTAGAGGTCCACATGCCAACATCAGGGCCTGGAAGACAGAGATCTCCGGGTATTTCACCACTGAAGCAGAAAGTAAATTTTTCCATTGGTAGAAAGCCATCTTCCTGTCACTCCACTCTGAAACACTTAAAGAGAAAGCTGACAGCCAAAAAGCACCAGAACCAGTGAGACTGGATCCTGTGCTTTTCAAATGAGGCTTTCAGAGCCTCCCTGGGCTCTCCTACAGCCCTGTCAGTCTCTGCAGGGAGCAGGACCTGAAGATGCACACCTCAGACACATCCTTGAGCTCTCACTGTCCTGGTCAGCCCACTGAAGGCAAGCACTGCTCAGTCCTAGCCCAGATGAGGATGTCCACTGCTGCTGGGGGACCACAGGAACAAGGGAAGGAAAGGGTATCTATTTCTTGCTTGTCCTACAAAAGGATACTGCTTTTCACTATGTGCTGCTGTCCCTTATGAGGGAAGGTGCTACAAACAAGAAAACTGTTCCTCTCATAATTTCCATTTGACTAACACATTTCTGTGAATGGTCTCCTCATTGACTTGGAAACTAAATTACTAAGGTTTTACATTTGATCTTAACAACTACTTTGACTTGGGTTTTAAAGAAGGAAAAATCCCACAGAGTAGGAAAATTGATATTACTCTCTCTTCCAGGTGGAGTGGGTTTTAGACAATCAAATTTTAATCAAATCCAAACCTTGTATCTATAAAATAAAAGAAAACAAATCAGACCTGTGCAGGTACAAATTGTATCAGGAAACATGGTATATCAGATCCCAAATTACAAGAATCAATGCATGGCTTGGTGCAAAAGGAACCATTACAGAGCAATTTTTAAAACCCTACCAGCAAAATTATGCGTAAAGGAAATTTTGGCAGGATTTAGCCAGCCAATGAACTTTTTCTACACCCATCAGCCAGCATCACTATTGGCCACATTCTGGTTGCCAAAATGATTATATACTGGTGAAAGAATATGCCCATAATTACAGCTTGAGTAGGGCTAGAAACCATTACTATGCCCCTGTCTGCTGCTGAATACACAAATACATTAAAAGACATTAAAAGACTAATCAACTTACAAAACAGTAAATATTCATCTTTTAAAGGTGCAATATCACACATATCTAACTGAAACTAAAAATGAGCTTTCATTTCAGCAAGTTTTTCACTAAAGAGATCACAGTTTGACAAGTCAGGTGTTGCAAAATGTTGCAAAATTGCCACATACGCTTCCTCTATTTGTTTTTCCTCATGATCTCTATCATCTTCTACTCCAGAGACACACCTTCCTGTGATTTATTGCTTCTACTGTGTTCCAGAAACCTGCACGTCTCCCAGAAGACTAGGTTTCCAGATTCTAAACCTCAGAACACAATATTTATCAAATATGGACATAGAACAAAGAATTCTGAAAGTAACATCAGGGCAGGTCAGCAGGTATTTATCATTAATAGCTTTAGAAAAGTGAAAAGGGAAATATGATTTATGTTCAATACTGACTCTTATACAAGCATCTTCTAATATAACTTCCTTCTACTTTATATTTGTCCTGATAATCTCAGGAGAGAAGTATGTTTGAAGAAGATTGTTTTGATTCCTCATAAAATTGGGTGGATTTTGATTTTCTTTTCTTAGATGCAAGGATGCAATTGAAGAGAAACATAGCTGGCCAGCTCATGTTTGAAAACAACATTGGAAAAGGATTGCTTTTAGACTCTCAGACAGGAGGTATTGTAATGGAGACGTCATGTTTCACCTGCACTCTTGTGTACATCGCTCCAGAGAGATCCAGCCACCACCTGCAATGTTTGCTCCACCTCCAAGAACACAGGAATTTCTTATCAACAGCAGTTGCTGCAGAGAAAGCACAGAGACAGTGGAGGGATGTCTATTCTGTGTTCTACAAAACTCCCTGTGAACTATTCACTGGTGTCCAGGTAGGACTACCACTCCAACTGGGGCAATTCCACAGCTGCACAGAGGGTGCTGAGGGAAGTAGGGCAGGACACACTGAATGTTGGTCTCTGCTTAGTGCTCGGGGTAATTTTCCTCTGCCTTTGCAGAAGGGCTGGAGTGTTTCTATTAGCCAGCTTAATGTCCATGATAGGGAAATTTCAAAAGCCATATGCTGTCAAAGCTACCAAGGACAGTCTGCAATGAGAGGCTGACCAGTGCCATTTATATCTAGGGCCTTTGGCAACACCATGCTTCAGCCTTCATATTATCAACCATGGCTATTTGCACAAGTGCTCTTAATAAAGCTCTACCTCCAAATTCACAATAGCAGCTAATAAATTAGTAACATAACATCTGCGTTATTTCTGGGCCTTCTCTACAAAGCATTGTTCCTGTAAACATAGTTGTATAGCCATTCTCACAGAGAATAACATGGGAAAGAAAACAGGCACAAGTAATTATGGAGAAACATCTGAAAAAAGTGCCAAATGCTATTGCAGCCCAGCGTGCCTGTGTGGGAGAAGGTAACAGAGAGAGAGGCACTGCTGAAGCCATTTTGCCTCAGTTTGGAAAGAACACTGGTTGAAAAGTTGTACAGATGGGCTTCTGTAATGGGACAACCTGCACTGATGTTCACATTCAGGGACCAAAGCACAGTGGACTTCTTCAGGGGGACAGGGAGAAAGAAGAGTTCTAAAAAGGAGGTTCAGTGCAACATTTAGACTATTTTTTTTAATTAGAAGACAGGAAATAGTTGCACATCCTTCTTTTCTTCTAGTCATGCAATGCAACAGTCAAGAAATAAGATTCAAAGTTGTACTCAGGGTTTTCTTACTTTTTCTTTCTTGTTTTTCATTGTGTCTTCGGTAAAAATATGATATCAATCATACAGTAAGCCTTTCTCTCAGAAGTGCTGTTAAACATGGTACGGTTAGGAAACACATATCAGACACTCTGGTATTTCCACAGAAATAAATACATACTGAAGTAGTATCACAGAGCATTAGAAGGGATAAACTAATCGTTTAAGCAAGCTTCTGAATGTTTTTTGAGTTTGGGTCTCTTTTCCTCACCTAATCTGTGTCAATAATATTAACTAAAAACAGATCTACAAATATTTACCATGTAAAGCAGAAACACATGCAAGGCAGTTCAGAAAGCTCTGTTCAGCAATCCAATATTTGTTTTATTCAGTTCAGCACCGATACACTGGGATCTGTGCCAAGGTTATGCACGTTGTTGAATGAATCCCAAAGTGTCCTTTTCCGCTATGTTTTGAATCCCCATTAGTATAGTTCACTGCAACAATAAACCTCACCCGCTTCTCACCCGTCTGGCTCCCTGTGGAGCAATACACACTTTGCTTAAGAACCTACATCTATGCAGAAACACACTGCTAATGCACTCCTAGCAGAAGACTGGCAATCATATTAGGCAAAAAATAATTAACACAAGTAATTTCAGATGGAAACAAGACTGCAAACACATACAGCAGATAGGTTCTCTCTTTCAAAACACCAGCAAACCCATCGTGTAGGTAGGACTGCTACCAAGAGGAGAACTTGACAGAATTACAATAACCTTGGGGAAACCCAAGGCTGATGAGTTTTCCCAAGTTTCAGAAAACTATTTCATTAGTAGAACTAAATAGTTCTAGTAAGAATGATTTTACAAGCAGATTTCATCAGCACAGAGGCAAATCCTGCCTCTTTCACATGGAGATAAAAGCAGCAGAACTAGTAGAGCTCATCTTTTCAGGACAAATATGTGTGTATCACATAATCTATCCAAAGCTCTGCTATTTTCACCGCTAAGTACACAATAACTGATGAGCTGCCAAGTAGCCTGTGGGCAAGGATTACCCTATCCCAGGTCAGGCCATCCAGAAGTCCTAAAGATTCTTGAATGTTTCAAGTCCTGCAATAGCAGAATAAGTTTGTGTTTGTTCCGCTCAAAAAATCTGCTCACAGGGGTTTGTTTGCCTGCTATAAATAAGAATGTTTCATCCACCCAGCATGTTCCTGTGTTATCATCACTTACATTAATCCACGAGGCATAAAAAAACTTCACCTGCTGATATAAAAATTAACTGTCATAAAACAAACACACTGCAAAATCTGCTTTCTTTATAATAAAGAGAAACTCCACCCTCACCCATCCCTAACTTGCAACTTTTTTTGTTCTTTCATTTGAGAACATGTGAGCTCCGGCACTCTCATGCCCCTTGTGAGTTCACCATCCACTTACCTATCATCACCCAGTAGTGATTCACACCCTGAAGTTAGATTTAGTAGTTTGAAAACTAATTTCCAGCAAAGTTCAAATGAAACAGGTCAAAGGGACACATCACTGGTAACTCTGAGAGCACAGATGTTTAGCAGAGACAAGTTTAAATTTCGTTCTGGCAGTAGTTTAGCCTTTGAACTCACAAAGAGCATAGTCTGTTTAGCAAGAGAGTATTCATGACAATTTCATTTTCATACATTTTTTTGAGTCAGTAATGCTTAAAACAAGAGCAGTGTGTTACTTTAAAAAAAGTAAGAAATTACTTTGTAAAATTAATGTGGAAAATTAGTATTTTAGTCTGTGTGACATGTTCTATTGAGCAAATCAGACAGGGATGGAGGAATTCAGTGATTTTTATCTCTAAAATATTAATACTAATACCCTTCCATACTTCTGTGTTAGTACAAGACTTAACTGCTTATGTTTCTGGGTAAAAGAAATAGGTTAGAAACACACCTTTGTCAGGAGACCAGTAGGAAGTTGTAAAGTAGAATGCAGAATAAATTCTAAGTATTAGTCACACTGAACAACTCTACTATGCTAATACCATTGGTCAAAGTGTTGAAAACTACAAAAATTACACTACACTGTGACATACAACCTTCTATGTTCTACAGACACTAACACTAAATGCATTATGGCACCTACTGTCTTCTTGTCTGTTCCTTCATCTGTGGTTAAGGAACAGGGCTGGGTTTGAGGGGCCTGCATCCTTTGTGCCAGAAGATGACACACAATTCTTTGGGGATTATGCCAGGTCTCTTTGAACATTATTCCCACCCATCAATTGCAGCCCTCATTGAAATATTGCTGTGCTAAATCGCTGTGCTAAACCACATTGAGCTCCTGTGGAGAAGAGTTATTAAAGATGCACCTTCAAGGACTCATACCAGTTAATGAAACAAGAGGAAAAAATAAAGGGGAAATTGTCCTTGCCAGAGGAGCATTTAGTCCACTTTATAAATACTGACCTCTTCAATAAGCTCGAATAAAAAGCATGGGATCATTCTGCATGCTTAAAAGGTCTGGTTTGCATAACACAGTGAGTTTGCTATTTCCTTTCTTTCTCCAATTTAAAACATATTATAATATCACATAAATGAGATAAAAAATGATACAACTTTCTTTGAAAGTACTTATTTCATAGAAAATTGCAAAAAATTTTCCTGTACATTGTGGGAAAAGTAGCTGACTTATATGGAAAATACTGAGTGTATTTACGAAAGAGATGCCAGATTGCATGATCCTTCTATTTTGTTGTGAGCATACAAAGAAACAGATTAGCATGAGTCACTTTCCCAAAAAATTCAGGAGAGGATAAAGGGCAGGATAATACTTCTTTCCCTAGCAACATAACCTGTGGAAAGGGTATAGTGTTCATCATTAACTCAGGCTTGAATTGAACCCATTAGAATATTGAAAGATATACATTCTTAGAAAGTAAATTCAAATTCTAGATCACTGAATTGTGAAGGACTACTACTAATAGAAGAAACAGTGATGTCTTATTACTCTAAAATTTGTAAATTGAACTTTCTTCACACACATTTATTCAGATATCTACTTTGGTCTGTGTACTGCCTAAGAATTTAAAGGATATAAACACGTCTTATGCCTCACTTTGTGAATGGCACCTAAGTTCCTTTGTGATTTCAGACAAAAAATTGAAACATCTGTTGGACAAAGCTAAAGTAGTTTCAATATTTTCTATTTGGTTTTGATTGCACTCCGAAACTCTTCTCCAATAAGAGAAATATTTTCTAACATCTTGGAAAAGCATTACCCTAGTTTAGTGAATGGGAAGAAGGGGAAGGAGAGAAAACAGGTTTGGCAAGCAAAGTTTGGTCATTTGCTGAATAAAATACTATAAAATTACTACAGAAACAAAATTTTAGCAAGGTCTGTTGAAAGACGACAAGGGGTAATTGTAAAATGAAGATGGGTTGCTTTAGACTAGATATAAGGAATACATTTTCCTACAGTGAGGGTGGTGAAACACTGGAAAACATTGCCCAGAGAGGTGGTAGATGCCCATCCCTGGAAATATTCAAGGTCAGTCTGGACAGTGCTCTGAGCAGCCTGATGTAGCTGAAGATGGCCCTGATCACTGCAGGGGTTCTGGCCTTTAAAGGTCCCTTCCAACCTAAACTATTCTATGATTCCATGCTATGCTGTGAATGCAAATATATAGCCAGTAAAAAATAAGCTAATGGATGCTTAGTGGCCACAGAGTAAAGTGACCAGGCACAAAACTTCATTTGATATCTCAGTCTTTGTATTTTTATCATAGAGTGCAGTGAGATTCCAGGAAGAAATCCTATGAGCTGGACAGGAGGAGATTTTCAGTGCTTTTGAAGATGGAGTCTGCTTCCATGAGTAACTTTTCTACAGGATATTATTTCAATCTGCTACTAATTACAGTAAACATAGTATTTCTCCTCAGTTTTTGTTGAAATGGCATTGGTTTGGCTGAAAGGGTTACAAATTCTCTGTTGGTAAGAAGAGCTGGAAGTTAGATATTTTCCCGAGTTTCACCATTTTAGCAGTTAACCATAAGGAAACATAGAGGCCTCATGGTAATAGTTAATTTCTAACCAGTACTAAATTAACATGTATCTTATTTCACAAAATGTTAATGTAAACCTGAGGGTGCAATTATGCCCTTTAAAATATTTTTCTTAAAATGAGATACTATTTAAACAAAGGAATATTAAACATCAAAATTAGATTAAGATGAACTGTTAAAGAGTATTAAGAAAAAAATACCAAAAAGCCAGCATAGATCTGATCCAGAGAAAAATGGAGGTCTGTGGCCACCAACCAATAAAAACTCTTTGGACTATATACATATTTTTATGAGTATTCTGGATTTAGAAGAATAATTCTGTTTCTTCTCTGCAGCCCAGATACTAATTGGAGTCCATTACCACTTTTTTCAACAGGAACACTACAATGCCTTCAAAACAAAAATCAACCTCTTCAAAGTTTCACATTTCATTGTCACTTTGTAATGTGGTTTCAAATCCCATTGCATGAAAGGCAAAACCATAAATATTAAAATGGAGCAATAAAATATTTTCACATATTCCATTACAGTCCTGGGAGGCAATGAAAATGCTGAACTTTACTGGTGTCAAGGAAATTTTACACCATACAGCACCTTGCAAATCTGCTCCTTCTTTCCTATGCACATGGTAGTTAACTGTGCAAATCTAGTGGCCAATGGAAATTGGCTGAACATATCAAAATCTCATTAATATATCGCATGATAAACAAGAAGAACAGTGAAACCAACAACTCTAAAAGAATACTTGTAGTTATGTGAATAAATTATCTGCTCATTGACCTAGTTTCAGTCTAGTAGGGAAATTCAGTTATATCCAAGGGGGAAAAAAAAAAATCAAGCCTTAAATATACTCAGAACAATTTTTAGCTCCATGGCATCTTTCATCTCATGATTTCTTACTAACAGGAATCCTACACGTGAATACTCATTCCCTTTTATATGGAAAAAATATATACAGTCACACTAAGAACAGTAAATACAGATGCCAGTATCCAAGTCATGACTGAACTATTTGAAGCATGAATAAAGTTTTCTCAGTTACAATGTGCTGAGACTCATTCTTTGAAGTTTCTACCACTACCTCAATCAATTGCCCTTTTTCCAAGGGACTAGGAAGCAGGATATAGAGTCCTACAGAGGTGTCATAGAAAACTGTGGAAAAAAGGATGTAAAGCCTTTTCCTTTTCTCTATCTAATCATAAGATCTACTTCTTAAAAAAAAACCCAACACAACAAAACCAAACAAAACCCAAACAACCCAAACAGATTTGGCTGAGGATGATGTTAGAATGCATTACAGAGGTTAGACCAATTACAGTGGTTAACAGTACACCATCTCTTAATCACAGAACTATCCTTTTCTCATGAAGTTATTTTACTTCTTCAGAAAAATAAAATCAGAAAAAACCCTCATAAAGTGAGAAAACTTTTGAATACGATGGGATTCCAGCACTTCAGAAGGATTAAAATGTGATTACCTATGTGAGCAACCTGTAGGGGGACAATCCTACAGGTTACTCACACAGGGCACAGCAAAGTAGTCAAAAAGCAGAAACCCAACATGTCTAATCTAATAAATAAAAACCCACACACAGCAAGAAATAGACAATAGGAACAATTGTCTCTACTGGACAATAACTTCAAGTCCCTTCAGTAGAAGGCCCTTCAGCCCATTAACTAAGCTGAGAAAGTATGAATAACGTGTAGTAAAACTACACTGAGAAAAGAATGGAAACTTTGCTGCTTTTCTGCTTCTCTTTTTGTTTTTTGATTGGGTTTTTTGTGTGTCTGCGTGAATTTATAACTTTGTGTCACCCCACAAGACTGAAGTGAGTTCTGAAGTGAGTTTTATTTTTGCAAATAAAATTGATAAGAAGACTGATTTTAAATGCAAATATCTGGATAAAATATTTAATAAGGCTGGTATTCTACAAAATAGTATTATCAGTTGAAAGCACTGATCAAAATGTAACTTGATTTTTTAGACATATTTACTAGAGAGAGAATTCCCTCTATATGGGCATTAGTTTTGAAAATTGATGTTCAAATTAAAAAATAAGTCAGTCTGGGATCATTTTGAAGTCCACTGTTGAAACATGTCTTGTAGGTTAGAAACAGGGAGGGAAGTTTGAGAGACTAGCAAAGTATTGGAGGGCAGTTAAGTTTAATCTATCACACAACAGGTGAAAATTCAGATGTCAACATGATAGATAAAAAAGAAAATAGGGTGATTAGATAAACAGATCAGTAGATCATTTGGACTCAAAAGAGATGAAAATATTTCAATTTCTGTTCCTAAGAAAATTATTTATCTTGGCAAAGGTCTGACAAATGTTTCTATAGGAACAATATAGAAAGCTCACATAGCTCCAGTTTCAAGAGCAAAAGTAAGACCAAATCTAGAGTCTTTTCAGTTGAAGGCAAAATTATTACTAAATGGCATCAGAACTTCACACCAAGGCCATAAAACGTGAAGGAATTCCATGATCAGAGCAGCCCTATTCTGGCATCCCACTCACTTTCTTACAAGAGGACTCAGCCCATCCAGTTAAAGCCCAAGCACTCTCACTAAGTGGGAGCTAATATTGAAGGGGAGAGCTTCAATACCACTTGAGGATTTGGTTTTAATATTCAGCTACCTGGCAGGGCCTGGAATCCACATCTTCTTGCCAGAGACCCAGGTCAGTAATACAAGACCGGGGAGGATTCCGGGGGCTGACAACACCATGGGGCAATGCTCTGGCTTAAACTCGGCAAGAGGCCAAGGAAAACAGGGTGTTTTAAATCCCAGCAGTCCTTCAGGTTGGAAGCAGTTGTAAAAGAGTTACTCCAGAATAAATCCTGCAGCAGTATTTTTGTGGGAAAGCCAAGGGCTGAAAAAAGGATGAATTTATATTAATTCAGGCCCCAAACTACAGAATACAATGTCGGAGATGTGGTCAGACTGAAACCAAGTGAATGTTTTTTGAAGTTCATTTTTAGAAAATAAAAAAAAAAAAACCACCAGAATTTGTCTTTAATAACTTCAATATTATGCATAGAATTTAAGTCCCATTTTTATTTGTAATAATTAGTATTCATTTTAAAAGCAAATTTTACTTTCAAAATAAAAACTTCAAAGGTGCTAAATCAGAAAAAGACAGAATAAAATACAAAGGCCTTTCTGAAATTGCATATTTTTTGTGGGATGGTGTTTTAATATCCTTATAAACCAATCATAGTGTAACCAAGGGCTCAGTGAACTAAATTCTCATATATTCTTTCATCTTCCTTCTATATCTCTTGCACAAGTGCTTCAGATACATCACAGCAGTCCACATGGCACTAAACAGGGGAGTTGAGGCAACTAAACTAAGTCCACAGCGTCCCACAGGCACAAGAGAAGCATTTCAGCAGCCAATCCATTGAAAAGCCTCCTGGATACTAACAGCTAACACGAGGGGAGAAACAAGACACACAAAGAAGGAATTTAGCTACAAACTGAGAAAGATTTTACTGGAAACCCCAGTCCGGTCTGTCATTTTAATACTGGCAGTTGTCCAGAGATAGGGTGGGTGGAAGTCCTACCTTCACTGAGATTAACAGTGGAACTCTTTTGACTTTAATATCTCCAAAATGATACCTACATCCTTTAGCACAGACTGTGTTAAACATGCTTTCCTATGACACTGACATGTCAGTATCATGCACTTCAGAGGCATTTTTCACAACAACGTATGGTAGAATACCAACTATAAATTAATGTAATCAAAGCCTTCACTGCTGACAGTAAATGACTCAAGGGTTTTTTTCCCAAAGCAGAGATTTTATCCTGAAAACAAAGATTAACTTCTGACCTTTATGATTAATCAGCCTTTAAAACTGTGGTAGTACAAGGCATCCTTAAGAAAATATATTTCTTTCATCTCTGTGTGCTGGTGTTACATAGCTTTTCCTGGACAAATTGGCAACTTCTGACTCACTCATATTTATGAGAAAGACTCTGAGTAGGCAACTTCTAGCACTGGTTCTCAGCATTATGTTTCCTCCTCTATGAAAATAAGGAAGTATATTACGTAAGAAAACAACAAAAGGGGAATAACTTATTGCCCTTTTGGGTAGTCTGGGATATTTACAAATCTACATCCTTGCTGACGCAGTAAAAATACAAACTACTAATCTTGAGAGACTTACTGTCCCTAGGGCAACACTGTTTTTAATTCTTTTATTGTTATTTATCTAGTCATGGGAGAACCACAGACTGGAAGGACTCACTCACTCCAGTTAATTCATGTTCCATCCCTAAATGAGCAGATAAAATTTACAGTGTGACTTCTGAAACATGTGCTTCACTTTTTGGAGGCCTGTCAACTGTTGTATATGCAACAGCAGTACTGAAAAGACGCAGATGTCATTTTTTCCTGCAAGTTCCTTCATTTATGAAAAGGAATATTCCCCCTGTTTCTGTGCTGGAGGAGCACTTTCATTCCCAGCCAGAGGGCTCCAGGTAGTGGTCAGCACCTTCTCTGGCTGCAGGGTCCTCACAGCAGAGGGCTTCCTCTTCTTTTTGTTGCCATGTTGCAAACATCTTTAGGAAGTGGGTATTCAAACCAGGAGATTTCATTTAAAACCAAGCAAAGCAAACGTAACCACTCCCCAATCCTTGCCAACCCTAGACCTCATAATTAAAAATCTAGAAACTGCAAAACTGATAAAAAACCAAGGAGACAATAAAGACAATACAATATTTTTACAGTAAAGCCCTTTGGTTTTTAAAGCAAGTTGTTTCATTCTGAAGGGGCTGTGACACACGCAAAATCAAAATCCATCTTCCTTGAAAAGTGACAGAAAGACACAAATCCCGCTGATGGTTCAAGCCCCTGTCTTTCTAGCCACTTCAGAACTGCTGAACTGCTGTTCACTCAGATACTATATCTGAGTTTGTTCATCTAAGTCACGGTTCTGGTTCATGTGTGAGATGAAAAGGTCAGTGTGAGTCATGCACATGTTTTAAAGAGTGGTTACAGTTTTATACAAAAATTGTTGCACAAGTCTTTTCTTTATTTTAGAAACCCTGAAAAGGCAAAAAGCTGCCATAAATACTAGCAACAATTATTTCAGTTTTGTTCACAACAGCAATAAGTTTTCATCTGTAGAACTGAATCTCCAATGTGTGCTTACTTTTATAGACTTTAGATTAGAATGTAATTTCTAACTTTCCAACTGTGTATTGAATAAAACACTTATTAACCTACTCCTTTTCTAAAATTAAAAAAAAAAAAGGACAATTCTGGATAAAAGAATACACGCCCTTTCCCTTTAGAATTGGCCACTCCTAACTATTTTTGAGCAAAACCAAATGCAGCACAAAACGCTTTCCCAGACAACTGGATTTGCCTAACTCCATACCAATAAACTTACAATGTCTTTTTCTATTTGGAGAGTAAGAAAATTAGGCCTAGAACTACCTGAAATCAGCATAATTGCTCATGATCATATCACAGATATGATGCTCAACTTTTGTTGTTTGTGCTCCAAGTTCACACAAAGCAAATTCACACCATTTGCAATGAGCAACAGCTCACTCTTACCCTCCTGACTCAGAAATTATGTAGGTGATTTCCATGCTATTATTAAGCACAGTGAATTTACTAAATCTGAATTTGCAGTTATGAAAAAGTACTGATAAACCAAGATATTAAATTCTGAGAATGTTCAAACCACTAAGGGTACTGTGGCTATTCACAAACTTCACTCTAGGGGAAATATTTCTACCTTTAATACTTAGAAATTTATTCATATCTGAATAAAACCATCTGACATTTCAAAGACACCTCTGACCACATCTGTAGTTTTGTAGTGTTACTCCATGTACCACAAATAAGAGCTGATCCAGTCAGTGAAGAAAAAAAAGAAGAAAAATAAAACAACCAAAAAACTAAACCTACTGCTTATACCACTCATAAATGAATGAGGGTCCCCTTTGATTGTTCTATATAAGCTCTGTTAAAAATTTCACTCAGCAAATTTCCCATTTATAAAGGCACAGTCTAAAAATAACAGATGATACACATGAGAAATGTAGTCCTCTCACATTAATCCATATTCCCAGTCAGATATATTCAAATGTAATTCAGACTCACTAAGATATATCCAAACATATCCATAACCCACTTTTTATTGATACCTTTTCAAGGAAATTAAAATATTTTCCTTATACTTCTCATGTTTATGCAGCTACAGTACTTTTGACGTCCAATTTACTGGAAAAGGTGAACAGTGCCAGAACCAAAATATCTTCAAAATATCTTATATGATTTTGAAATGCCAGGTTAGAAATATAATTTCTGAGCTTTTCATGTCCTAATAAATTGGATATTAATACCTAGCAATGTTGACATGTAGAACACACTGCTTGATATGAAATTTATGCACTTTTATTTTCCACGAGAAAGAGAACAAAAAATATATATTTATGTAAAAAATATTGGCTTTTAATTTCCTTCTATTTACTTTAACTGTCTTTTCAAAAATTGTTTCTATTCCCCCTTTATATCAATAAGATTTGGATTACCTGTAAAAACAGTGAACCTACATATTTCCTTATTTTAGCTGAGGCACAATCAGCATGATCAACATGTCTGGCCCTTAAAATAGTTTTTATATAGTACTTTTTTTTCTTAAGAGCAACTCCAAGTTATCCATAAGTTTTCTTATCTTCAGAATAAATTAATAAATAAGAGAGAAGTCTCGTAAAAAATTAGATGATAAAATATTAAGAGTTAATGAAATACATGTAGAGCTGGTTTCATAGAAAGACTTAGAATCAGCCATTATGAAATATTCATCAGCTTTTAAGTATTATATTTCATAATTATTCATTTTAGTATACCTACAATGTAAAATGAGTGGAAGATTTCAGGGTCAGAACTTGTTATATAGACCAAGTCAAAAATATGTTGAGTATTCTTACCTCAAAAGTGTAGAAAGTCAAAAAGATTGACTTTAAAATTATGACAATTAATAAATTGCTAAAATATACAAAGTACAACAGATTGATTTACTCAATGAACATCCAGGAATTCAAAGATGCTTGTAATAGCTGCACTAATTCATTTACTAAATCCTTTGAAAATACTGTCTTTTTCCTTGAGTTTATTTTCACTTCTTTAACTTATGTCACTTCATTATTGCTAAGAAATATAACTCATTCATTTGCAGAGAATTAAGATGCTGAGCACAATGAACCTGATGATGAAAATTTCAACAGTATAATAGAGGAGAATATTCTCTCTTTTACTGTGACATTCTTCATGCAGCTGTACTGATCTTACTTTATCTGATACCTAGCTGTGTCTACAAATACCCTTGGGTTTCACCATTCCCTTTACTACTTCAGGTATTTCTTCAGCATTCTTCTGCTTTCCTGGTGCTCAGAACCAAATCTATTCATGTAGGTCTTGTCACATTTAATTACACAGAAATGAATATCATCATTGCAGCTAAGTAAATCCTGTCTCTTCTTATCCCAGGTCACAGGTCAAAGTTCAGGCCTTATATGGGCACTAATCTCTATATTGTATAATAAACTTTTCTTTCACTAGAAAAGCTTATGTTGACTTGCATTTTCTCAGATTAACTCCACCACTTCTACACTACTAAGAAATTGTTAAATTTTCCAGATCTCATTGTATAATTCCCTAGTGCTGCAGGTTTTTTGCCAGTAAAAGCATCTAATTTTCTTACTGCCTCAGGAAGGAAACTACTGCCCAGATCATTACTAGTTTCACTGACTGCACAGTAATAAATAAACTTTCATCAGCATTGTAGAATTATAGGTTGCCTCAGCTTGTAGATGGCATTAGTAAACACAGATTTCTCCTTGTTAACTATTTTTCCCTCTCTTGTTTCTGTTTTTTCTAATACTTGGAGAAGTATGTGGTGGTGTCATGTACTGCTGCACACAGACAAGCAGCCATGCAATTGCAAGTCTAATATGCAAATTAGCACAATTAAAACATGCAGATTTGTAAAATATATGGGCTTGCTGTTGAGGTCATTAGCTCCCACTGCAACTAATTCTTCCTCACAAGAAATGTGTGCTGGGCTTGGAGAGCAGGTTGGAACAGGCTAGATGAATGAATGATTTCAAATAATTTCTTTCTTAGAAATTAAAAAAAAAAAGGAAACAACCAACCTCAAAGCTTTTTTTCCTGCTACATGTCTGAAGTCTGAACCTATTCTGAGTAAGATGGAAGAATCTGACTGATTGGAATGCAGTCACCTGTAAAGCCTATTCCAACCAACAAACATTTCTAATGAGATGTTTATTCCACTTTTGACAAATTAATTTTATTTTATCAGAAACTCCTAGTCACCTTAAAAAATTGCATTTAATCTGGATGAAGACATGTTTTAATGTGGAGGTATTTTCCTTAACTGGCAGCTGTATAATTTCATGTTGCTATGAAAATTCTTGTAAAGTTAGACTTTGACTGTCTGAAGAATAAAGCTGGGCCTCTCTTTCTGTGTAGGTTAAATTTCTACAGATCAGTAACACTGGTTCAGCAAGAAGTAGAAGTAATTAAAATCCAAATCCTGATCCTTTTCTTTACCTCTCCTCCCTTCCTCATTCCCCCCACTGAAAAAGAAAGAAAAAGAAATTCAGGCAGTTATGTTTCTACTTTCCAGATGTGAACAACTGGATTAAATTCTATGGAGAGCTTTTGAAAAATCATAACAAGTCAGTGGGTCACGGTCTTCACAGCATAAAGGAAAAACACGTTAAGGCCCCATTGCTGAGATGAAGCAGCATGGCTGCAGCAGCTGCAAGGTCACAGAGATTGAAACAGAACCATGGAAAAGAAACCACGGCCACAGGAGTGACAGCAGAAATTACTTGTAATTTTCTTTTCCGCCATAGCAACTGGAGAACTGCATTCTTTTCTGTAGCGAAGCTGGCTCGATTGCTGTTCCAGCAAAATTGTTCCCCTGGTTTGGGAATGAAAAGGTTTCCCCACCTCTGGGAAGAGTTTTTGATATTTGAGTCACGATCACTGAGAAGATTCAACAGTGCAAATAATGCTCTCTGAAACTTACTTAGATTATTTATTGTGACAATTATTCATGTTGAAAATAGAAGTGCCTGGGATGAGAGAACAAGACAGACAATACAGGAGATGCTACCTAGAAATTTCAAAAACAGTCTTCCCTCACCAGCTTGGATTCTTTCTGTGAGTTCTGTGAAAGGTGACACAATGAAAAAAGCCTATACTCTCAGCAGAAAAGTCTGCTCCTTCTCCCCTCACCTCTTTTGAAAAAGCTAAATAAAGCTAAGGCATGGGCAGCAGCCTTAAGGTCCAGAGTAAAGCTGCACGAACAGCACAAAAAGCTCTGTGAAAAGGTATTGGAAAAGGAAGCATGAACTCACTTAACATTTTTGACTTGAGCTTTCTGTGAACAGCCTTAATAAAAAAACTGCTATTTTATCCATACATACACCTTTGAGAAATACTAGATTTCTTTACATAACTAAGTATATAAATAATGCTATGTTTTTAAAGTAAACCAGCATATATGATCAAATCTAAATGCAGTGTTTTTTTCAAGTAAAAATCAGTTGACTTGCCAAAATATAAGTAGTAACATGTTCAATTGTTCTACTTTTTATATAGTGCCTGAGACTTAAAAAGAAGAAACACAATTTATAAGCCCTTTTATTGTGTTGTCCTGAATAAAGGTAAAAATACAAAATCTACCACTGAGTAACAGGTTCTGTTTTACATTTTTTGTTTTCTTAAGGAACTTGATAAATTAAATTTAAATTAAATTAAACTTAAATTCATATGAAAGTATAAAGGTATAAAAAAGTATAAAAAAAAAGTATCTTTCTTTAGCTAGAACAGTATCTTTCCAATAAGATACTAAATTAATTAGACAAATCACTGGCTTTAACATTTTGCTGTATATTAACTTGCATTCAATGCACAAAGGAATAAATTTTTCCTGAATGTACTTGCTGTTTCTGCAATGAAATTCTGCAATTACATAACCCTAATATGTTTATGGTTACTTACAATAAGAATATAATGGAAAAAATTTACACTTCACATCAGTTAACTCTTGGACTTGACCATGTTAGTGGTCTTTCCGAATCTAAACTATTCTATGATCCTATAATAATTAATCCTGTTGAGAGGATAGATGTAACAGCAACACTACTTCATATTAAGCATTTCAGTTTTTAAGAAGGCTGTAGGGAGAAATGGCTAAAATCATAATCACTTCAACACATTCTTTCCACTGGGCTTTTCTCATTTGAGGAAAAACTTCTCTTACAGGTAAAAAATAGACAAGAAATTTCATCCTTGGTGATTCTGCACTTAAAATGCTAAAGGCTTTCTTCTGATTATAAGAAGAAGGCTTTCTTATTATTTCTCTAGGAGACAGAAATCACCTACTGAGCTTTTAATTCCTAAACTGTAATTCAGGTTTTAAGTTAGTTACCCAGATTCAAAGCCAGATCTGTACGTGGGTCACAACTCACTGCCAGCAGCCAGACCCACCAGAATTTTATGCCTTTGTCATGATCTAAGGATTCATCATAATTTCTTTTTAATTGCATTTCTGAAATATACCTAGTAATTTTACTATGTGCTCAACTCCATTAGCATGCTCATTCCTCAGAAATCTTTGTTCATGTGAAACTGGCAACAGCTGGTTTACCAAAAATCAGTAGCAATGGTACTAAATGAAGATAATTCACTGTCCATAACATTGTTATTTTCAGAAGCCTTTGGTTCTTGACTGACTTAACTTTTTCTCTCTATGCATCATTCATGCTTAACCATTAAGATGTTCAAAGTTCTCCAGGATACAAGGTCAGGAAAAGTGGCATGTGGCAATGTGATATGCATGCTGAGCCTCAAGCAAGGGATGGAAGTGAAGCAATATCTAAGGTTTATTCCCATTTTCATGGTAACAAATGTGAACTGCATGTATTTGCTGGCAGGTAATTTAAGTGGAGACAGATAGCTACGGGGCAAAGTAGAGCATCCTACTACAGAGTCACGTAGTCTGATACAGGAGTTCAGTCTTGAACCTCATCTGACTTAAACTGGCTTGATTTTTTAAAAACTTGGCTGAGAAATATGATAATGAGATGCAACAGGAACTCCTTTTTAATTGTAAGGGTTGTGCTGTGTTACATTTTTTGGGTTTACTACTTAGAAGGAAAATCTGCATATGATCCAACACCATCTATACAAGCATAACTGTAATTTCTTAGCCCACTGTTCATTGAAGCTGGAGGATAAAGATACTTTACAATTTTTTAATTGTAATAGAAATTGAACTGAGATTAAGGGAAATATATCCCTGATGTAGAAGTCAGTCCCAAATAACGTCAAGAGCATGAGAAAAAGCAATAGTTTTCTGGCATGAAGCTTGCTCATAAAACGATCCCTACACAGAGCATTGTTTAGAGCTTTTTGAACAATCAGCTTTGATTTAAAAATATGAGTAAATGTCAGTTCTGTGTGAGACACATCGGTTTGTGTTTTACCTCTGGCAAGAATTTGAAGACCTAGAAGACTAGAATTCAATCTGTAAAAGAAATATTTATTGTTCAGCCTAAAGGTAACAGGCTTCCATCATCATCCTTCAGCTTCAGCAAGGTGTATTCTGAGAATAATTCAATCACACAGAAAATTATACTGGTCTGCTATTTTGATTTACTTTCTAAATTTGTGAATTACCTTTCAAATACTGTATTTTCAGGAGCGCCTTTACAACTATTGTGTCACTTGGAACTGAATTCAGGTCTAGCACCAGCAAGCAAATACCACAGACATCTGTTCAAGGATAAGTTTAGGGTCAAATTTCAATTTGATGTGGATACTAATCTTTAAATCAATCTCATGCTAAGCCACTGCAAAAAAAGTCAGTATTGCTTTGACCTTATTTCCATATTAATACCTTTCTTCACTAATGACATACTCTTGAATCCCATTCTAAAAATTTTATTTGCATTTATGCTTTTCTCTTTTTGAATTAACTTTTCACCTGCTTTCTGCATATTACAGTGGTAGAGTTAAGCTAAGATGTTATTTCATTTTGGCATTTTTATTAAGAGACTGAAAATGTCATGTGAGATTGTGAACACTTGTGGTTGGGCTCTGGCAGATGTTTTTAGATCTTAGACCAAAAAACTCATAGGAAGGTTGTTAACCAAACTAACAATTTTAAAGCAACTTGCTTCCATACGTCTGATGCAGCAAAACTTTATGACAATGTTGGAAAGTTAATCTTTCCTGGCTCTCTTCATCTTCAGCAGAAAGTTCTGACTGCACATCAAGGAAGCTCAAACTTACATTAAGCTGCCCTGCAGCAGGGTGTAGTGGAACCAGTAGCACAAAGAGAGGCTATTCTTACTTTCAGCTCTGTGAGGGATCAGCTGGAGTCTTTCCTTTGACTCTTGATTGCTCTGACATTTGAAGGATATTTACCACTTTCTTGACAAAATCCCAGTATTGACAATACCTATAGCAAGTGTTTAGGATCCAGAAATTCAACGACAGAAAAAACACTGAACTAAAGTGACCCTTTAATTTTCTTTCCTACTTAAATAATTATTTGTACAGACTTTCTTACAACTCAAAAGATGCTTGTCAGTGTCTTGAGGTACTGAAGTTTTAGAGTTCTGTATCTCATAGTGTTGCCAGTCAGTGTTAACTGAATTTCTGGTACACTGAAGTTTTACTTTTCCTGACAAGATCCTCCAGCTGAGTATGGATTAGATGATAGGATAGGAATCAAAGTTCAGAATTTTTTCAACAGCATAAATCTCAGATTTGTCTTTAAGGTGACATACAAATTATACAGAAGATACTTGATTGTACACAACCTAAACAAAAATTTTCTTTCCTGAAACAAATGGTGTCTAACAGCCTGCTGGCAAAGGCAAGCACATGCCTTAAAGCAATGTCAAAAATGTCAGGAAAATTGAGTTTCCACTAATTTGATTTAAAATGGTTGCCTTGGATTTAGTTATACAATAGCTACCACCAGTAGATGCATGAATGTCAAGTGGAATGGAAAGATCTTTTAATAGGAGTGTTTTGGGTAAGTCCTTTTCTTCAGGCAGAGTTACTCTGCTCACTGTCAGATTTCCAGCAAGAGAGAAATGTCCTTGCTTTAACCTTGGGTGGTCAGCTATTTTCCCTGTTCTCCACAGACAGCTGGATTGCTGTGCTGAAGAAAGGCAAGGAAAAGGTCCATTGGCAACAACTGTAGTTTATCAGAACAGTGAGAACTCTCATTGGGGGAAATGGAAGGCAGCCATCAGCACCAAACTAAACAATATCAGCTAGATCTGCAACTTCACTTTAGCACCAAGTACAGAGGTTGTACTTCCTATCAACAGCTAGGCAGATAAAAAGGATGAGGGAAAATAGCAAGCATATGTCTTAGCAAATACAATGTGATTACATTTCTGCTAAGTATCTGGGTGAAAAGCTCTAACTGAGAGAATTTCACAAGAATATTCAGAGACTGCTTCTGTTCCAGGTTTTCCAGCCCCTTGCTTCCAGCTCTCCAGTTATATTTCCTTTCCTCTTCCTATTTTTCATTCATGGCCTTTCATTTTTTCTAGTCAAAAGTAGTTTGTTTTGTTTGGTTTGGGGTTTTTTCAACAAAATAATAAGTAGAAAGGTTGAACAGAAATTTTCCCAAGCATTTCAACAAAATATAAACAGCTCCAGCCTTTTACAGGCTGATAGTCAAATAGGTACAGCTAGACTTCCCTCAAATGTCAATCTTTTCAATTTCATGCATCCTTGCTGTAAACCACTATCCCAAGTAAATAATAAATGAATGCATTTATCATCAAGCAGAGTAAGTGGTATAACCTGGACTATGGAAATTGTAGAATAGATAAGTAAAACACAACACCACAGAAATACTTCTGTGTCCTTAAGATCATCACCTATAAGAAGATGCTAATTTTTGGCAATTTTAGAACAATGGAAAAATTAGAAATGGTGTGGGAAAACTGATATTTTGCTATTAAGAAATAGCTAGCTTATTGAAGTAAACTTATGTTCTTCAGGAGAAAGCATGCAGATACAGTTGGTAGAAACAGAACTCTTCATAAATACAAAGACAGGACAAAACTTCTTTTCAAACTTGAAAATCTCAAATATGGTAATTTTAAAATTGATTCATTATAGAGTTAAAATCTTCTATTCTTTGGACCTCTATGCATCTCAGCTAGCAATCTTTTTCCTGTAACACTTGGATATAACTAGATCTTGCTGATTAGAGGAGCCACCTTTTCTGCATGCCAAAAGGACTGGGCACCTTGGGGCATCTGCTCTGTGTTCACAGTTTTTAGGGTCACTAATCTAAAAACAATAGACTCCAGCTGCAAAAGGGACACAGAACCAAAGCAAGCTCTGCACTAACGTGATGATTCTATTTATGGGATAATAATATATAACCATAGCAATGGCAACCTTAAAAAATACCTCTACATTATCCCTTTCTGTTTTCTTCTACTAATGTCAGCCATCACAGGCATTCATCTCTAATTCAGTATTTACTCCCAGAGTTGGGTTTCATAGGCAAGAAGGGCCAAATCAGTCAAAAACTTTCAAGGGTCTAGAAAGTCCCTTTCACCAAAATACAAAAGAAACAAGGTTTTCATATTTGACATTAGGAAAATTATTGACTTCTCTTGCTCTGAGGTCTTAGGTGTTCCAGTTACTTGCAATGTTGGAGTATGGCATATACTAGTGTATAACACCAGACAGGGTAATATATATGAAATTAAATTAGCTGATACAAGATATTCAATATTTCTGTGAAGGTTTGTGCAACAACTAAGAATTTCCTAAAATGAAGAAAAAAAGCATCTGGGAAAAAAGAATTATATTCACCCTTGATAAGGGAAAAGAAAGAATATTGTCCTCATCTTCCTGGCTATACTCCAATTCCACTGTAAATTTATTGCATTTTCCCATGCCTTCCTGGTACTAAAACACCACTGATGCTTTTTATCTCTCCGACTCTCTTTCTTTCTCTCTCATTGTCCTTTTAGCCTTGCTAATAAGGGTGTAAATACTCAGGTGAGGTTTAATCTTGTAAAGTATAGCCATGGTTTGATTGCAAACCAAAAGTAAAGCAATGTTAGATAAGTGGAAATTAAATGTTTTCCATCCACTAACTGATAAAGAACAATAGCCCTGTGCTAATCGCAGTCAGTCATGTGATTTACAATCCCCACAAACAATCTTGTTAGGGCATTTTTGTTGTGTGTCTGTTGGGGGTTTTGGTTTATTTCCTTCTATTCTTTTGCACTCCCCATCTGTATACCTAGCTCTTGAGAATAAATGGTAAAATCTGAGAGCAAACAGCTCCATACAGAATGTCTTTTCTATACCTATCCTTCCTGCCAAGAGCACTTAAAAACACAAAACACATTATCTACAAAAATCTTTTTCTTATTTTAAAAAGTATACAAAATGATGTTAGCTGAAAATTGGCCAGAATAAATATTTGATCCAGTGACTGTTTGTTTTCCTTTCTAAACATCCAAACTAAATACTAATACTAAACTAAAGTTTTGTTGATAACACACAAATAATAAAATTCCTCTTCTGTTAAAAAAATTATCATACATTTGGTGGGAAAACTTTCTGATTCTTAACAGGAACGATCCCTTTATATATATATTTTTATATAACACTCTGGGGAGTTTCACTCTAAAAACTTTGACTTAAGAAATTTTCATCTTTCTCCAGTGCAGACAGTACTACTAGCAAAGCTTCAGGTAAATTCCTTTAGGCACACACAGATGGACTCGCCATACCATCAGGAAAAAAGTACAGAAAGAGTAGCAACAGAATCTGCATTTTTAAAGAGTCACATAAATGATAGTGTCCCCCATGTATGAGATCTACAGCATCTCTGACAGCCTCCCCCCCCCCCCCCCCCCCCCTCTCCACAAACCCTTTACCCGTGACGCACAC
>VZRX01010498.1:82946-107387 GCA_013398075.1 Notiomystis cincta
AGTATCAAGGCTTGACTTCACATGAAATCCCAAAAAGTGTTTCGTAAGTACAGCATGCATCTCTGCTTTTTATAGGCAAGAGTTTAAAGATGCTATAAACAAGCAAACTCCAATGGTTTATGGCCTGCATTCCTATGAATTTAATAATATTTTAAAACCATTTATGATCATCAGTAGACACGACCTTTTGAATTTTGACTGCTGTACAGACAATTTCCTCCTCAATGGAAGAGGTCAAGCTGTCCCCAGTTACATCACTAATAAACCCACAGACTTTTCAACTTTCTTATCTGGAAATAAGGCTGTGTTCACTTCTTAAAGCAGTGTTGTCCTCAGGCCTTATCTGAGATATGAAGCACTGTCAGAAATCCCATCTTAAGCACTGCCCTGTGATAGCCCTGACCCTTCCCATGACTGCCCTTTTGTTTCCACTGCTTCATAGTGTTTAACTGCAGTCAACTGCAGCTCAGTTGTGCACACCAGCCACAGCTGAGCCTGCACAGTGAACCAGATGAGTAACCTCAAAACAGAATTTATTAAATAACACCTATTAAATCTTTGTCACCACAAGGTGTTTCACTACAGAACTCTACAAACAATTGTGATGAAGAGGTAGCAACACAGAAGGATTATGGACACTAATGAGGTAATAGATACTGACCAAGCTAATATTGCATCTAATCTCTCTCATCATCAAAATGTGTGTGATGACCTGTCTGGAGAAGTAAGTGGATAGATGAGTACAAGAAGGGCAGAGGATAAGTCAGATCTGTGAGGAGGAGGATAAAAAGGCAAGGATATTTGCAAAGAAGAAAGAGGAACAGGGAAGAAGAAACAAGACACACAAGATTAGATTTTTTTTTTCTCCTTTTATGGCAAATTAACATCCCTTGGCATGTGTGTGTTGTGCTAATACATGAGAAGTCATATCAACATCTGCAGATTTACAGAATTAATGAGGCACATGCTTAAGAACCACCTTGAAACAAAGTCACAGTTAGCACTTATGTTTAGAAAATGGAACATAATGATACACTCTTTTTCTTCCTAAACTGGTTCCTAAGGAAATTACATAGGCATTTTACATTAAATTTGTTTATTTCTTAAAGGCTCAATATTTGAAGCTACAAGAGAAAATTCACAGTTCCTGCTTTGAGGGGTAATTTTCTTAGAAAAAACAGGAGATACAATGTACCAGTTTTTCTACAATAAAGGTAGTATCTCCCATTAGCCTGTAATGTATTATTAAGCACTTAAAGGTATTGTTGATGGAATGTGCTACAATAATAGCATAGCTGGAAAAGACTTCCACTTCTTTTTCAGGATAATTTATTCCATATTGGGCCAACTGGAAAGCATTTCAAAGGCTGTCAGCACCATTAGATTTTTTCTGTTGAGGCAAAAGCAGGAGTATTGGATGTGTATTGATTTGATGTTATCCTGAGACTGCACAAGATCTGGAAGCTGGACAGAACTAGATATGTGGGTGTAAAAAAAGCAAAAAAAAAGAAAAAAACAACTACAAAACTCCTCATCCACACCAAAGTAATGCAGAAAGCTTATCCACATTCTGAAAGCAATTTGATCAGGGATTTCTTATCAGCACACTGATTTCATTCTTTCTCTTATTTGTGTATCTGGATGAAAGGTTCAAAACAAACAGAAAAAAACCCAGATAGATGAGAATCTAATATTTATATTTTATGCATATTTATTTGATATGTGGTCTCTTGTATATTCAGAGGTCTTAGATTTACACCACAGAGGTAATCACTGTTAGAATTTACTTGCAAAGAATATTTTCCAAGAATATATTTTTTCCAATAGAGATTTTAACTGTGGTTGCCTCATACACATTATCATCCTGCAGTGTTTAATTACTGATATGTTTATCAGTTAACAGCGTGTTGTAGGTGTATACATTAATCTGATCTAGATGTGTATATGAAGTATTTTTTAAAATTTATAGGTTTTCAATTACAAGTTTCAGAAGATGAAGGCCCTTTGGACTGAACATACACACTTTTATAAAGAAATTATGCTGTTGAATAATAACACCTTGAGGAGTTTACTCTTAACCTGAACCAATTTGTGGATCTGTTTTATAACACATCTACACAAAAAGCTGTGCCCAGACTGAGATGACAGCAAAGTCCTGTCTGAATTTTTCCAGTAACCGATTCCAGTAACCAACCAAAGCCCCTCACATCAGTTTTTCCTTGAAAGAGAGGATACCTTCAGACAGTGACAAGATCATCAGGCCTTCCTTCCAATCACAGTCACCTGCAAGCTTGTCAAATACCTAGGATGAGGACAGGTCTGCAGACATGACTCATACATACAAAGGACAGGCTCCTAGTAATTTAATGGGAGATATATCAAAACTTTCCACCAAAATTTTAAAGATAAACACAAAAGAAAGTCTGGATCTGAATGGAATGCCTGGAAGGCTCCAAGAAAGAATTTGGCTATCAAAGCAAGCACATTTCACGAGGAGTTGGATACTTCTGGAAAGAAGTCACAGAATAAGAGAAAATTGAAACCCCAAACAGCCAGAAAGCAGCTAACAGGGAATTAAGCCTCATGAGACATCCTTTTTATCTGTCACATAATGGTGAGGTTTTCTTTCACTTTTTTATCTTTCTGAACAAAAATCTGAATTGTATTTTTAGTATATATAAGGTAATAATGTATTTTTACTGCGTTTTATCTTATGGTTGCCATAATATCCAAGGAAGCAATTAGCATCAAGCTATTCTTCACCCAGAATGAAGGGAAGCTACAAAAGTAGGTTTCTAAATACCTCAAGATCTTCCCTGCTTCCCAGTATATTCTTTTTCTTCCAGCACAGAAAGAGTATAGACCTGTTTGAGAGCAGTTTCTTCCAAGACAGGGAATGAAGAAAAACAGCAAGAAAGAGGCATGTCTAACTTCCCAAAATCTCAAGGGAGGTGGAAGAAGACCAGATCCTTCTTTAGAGAAATAACTCTGATTCATGCAACTATTAATATTGCTTCAGAAAAGAAAACTCATTGTCATAAATATCCATCAGGATTTCAAGCATTATTTTGTCTTTGAAAAGCCAGCATCATCACATGCTTTTCATTTCTATTTGATCCACAGAGCAGAATCTGGCCCATATTAGAAAGATCAGATTTTATTATTGACAGACAAATGAGCTGTCAGGAAATTCTCAGTCCTATCAGAAATAACATCTTGATTTGTTCATCATTAAAAAAGAATTTCAAAGGTTTGGTAGATGAAAGAAAGCATAATCAGCACTTTATATTAAGGACTTAGCATGGAAAAAAGACATTAAAAATTAATCCTGAAATAGGAACACAAATTTCACCAGAGTACTCCTGGTACATTTTCAAAAAAATCAGGGATATCAGATTTTGAAATCCATGCAAAACTAGATGTTTATGACTGTTCTGTTTATTTAACTTTTAGGAGTTCTTACTAAAAGTATCCTATGGAGATGAATTTACTTCATTACCTGCTTTATTGAAGAGTCAGCTTTCATTTTTAAATGAAATTTGACTTTTCTGTCTATATTACAGTAAGGAGTCTTGACTGCTGTCATGCAAATCAATAAAAAAATTCATACAGATTTTTAAAATGGGCTTCAAAACTGTCAGATACTATTTTGCAGCTTTACCCAATTTAAACATTTTACTGAAACACTCAGAAAGGAAAGCTCTGCATCTTTCATGCCACATCCATGAGGGTTTTAGAGACTGAAAGACTACATAAGTGAGAATTTGATAGCTGGTTGATAACCATGCAGGGTGTCATTTTTCTAACCTGATGGCCCATCAAATATATATTCACTTATTTTATATATCTCAACCCCTGTAGGCAAGAGGCAGAGTGTGAGCCAAAGGTCATTGATCTCAACAGGTGCATTTCATTCACTGGAATGGTTTTGGACATGACTCAGAAGGAGCACTGGTTCACTCAAACTGCTGATGCTGCAGTTTCAAATGTAGAAAGCCAATTTTGAAAAGTGTCCTGTAGACTGTAGTTCTAATTTACTTTTTTCAAATAGATATTTTTTAATTTTATAAAATAAGTTTTTTTTATTTTATAAACTTTTATACTCTAGGCTGATTATATACCCCTAAATTTCCATTTCCATAATTAACAAGCATAGACCTATGTGAGATTACTACCTATGCAATATCATACATACCCAGGAGACCTGGAACAGAAATGTAAGGATAATGGGGTATGGATTTATTGACATCAAAGGGAGCCATGTCATTAACATGAGCAATATCACCATGGCTCCTACTTTAGAATCTGAAATTCAACCAGAAGTGTAACAGAAGAATGAGAGAATGTCATTGAACAGCAATGGTAAAGAAGCAGACCTACTACTGTTTGGAATTAGTTGTTGCAGAAAATGATACTGTTTTAAATCCTAGTGCAAGTCTACAGCAATTTCTACTAATTACTTAACTTGCAATCATAAATTGATCACAAATTATTTGGTGACATCACAATATTAAATATCATATTCTAATAAACTAAATATTTTGAATATATAGTCCAGTTCTATTATTCATACACCTTATGGTAGGTAAATATGAGGATTTTTTTAATACATTGCCTCAGAATTTAAACTAAACTCAAACAATGGAATCTATTTTTTAGGTTCAAGAATACATGGTTTGAGCACTTTGGTAGAATTGCACTGGATCAGATATATCTTCTTCAACGAAAAAAGAACACTTAGATAAATCTGAAACCAGAAACCTGTGAGTACTTTGGTCTTCCAAATGGCTCCTCCCTAAAAATCTGGATTTATAAGTATTTAATAAACTATTTGCTTTATCACACTGCCAGCAATAACATGTTCCCGTGCACAAAAATATACTATTACAAGTACATTATCAAATGCTACAACCTTTCATCCTAACCAAAGATGTATTAAAAAAGAAACTGAAACTATGATTTATTAAAATAGTATTGCTAAATTTTTAGATAAATCTGAAGGAGGAGTGAGGTGGATGTTTGGTAGAACTAAATACCACTGATAATAGGAAAAAAGGAAACTCTCTATGAGTGGGAAACTGGATGGGTGTCAATATCTGTGCATGAGCTGGCAAGCTGTCTTGAAAAACAGAATGAATTTCAGTAGTTCCCCTGGCAGTTCTGTAAACAATTATACAATAATTAGCCATGCATATCTGAAAAAAAGAAAAATAATATCTTTTTCAAAGCTAAAGATCACATGGATAAGCTGATGGCTTTCTGACAGCAGATTACTAGCAACAAACAACATTAATTTCTGATATGTGTTTAAATGCAGTTTCATCATGTTTATTCATCATATAAACTTTAAAAAAAAATCAAAGCATGGAATATTTTGTAGATGGGGGATGGGCCTTTTTCTGACCATTTATGAGCAAATGAATTCATTATGCAAATGCACAATCACATGTTTGGCACAAGAAATTTCCTCATTTCCTTAGCTTGTCACATTGTGCAATTTGTTTTTCAATGCAGACTTCTGCTTATTAGTAGCAATAAATTAATCAAAAGTTCTGTTTTGTGAACGTCTCGCAGTTGGCCCTTCATAAATCTAAAATGCCAATAATTATCAAGTGTTGCAGATACGCCTTAGTGGGAACATTCCAACCGTTTTGGTCATACTGTAATTTCTGTTTCAGAAATATGGTTTTAATAGGGTTTTACTAGGGAAAATGTTCAGGGGAAATGCTTGAATTTTTTAAACTCAGACTTGAAATTACAAAGCAAATGTGGGAAAATAGGTGGAATCTATGTTGTTAAACACTTCCCATGAAGTTCACAGTCCTGAGAATATTTCTAGTACAGCAAAAATATTCTCACAAGTGAAATAATATTTCTTTGTTCCATGTTAATCAAAAACCTCCAAGGGAGCTGTTTTTATAGATGAAGGCAGGGAGGAAAGATCTTTGTAAAACATCAGCCACTCCATAAATCAGACAATGCTATGGAATTATGGGGAAGAGGAGTCACCCTAATTGCTAGCATATTAGAGAAAAGGAGATAGAGGTCTTCTAAAGGTTGCATGGGCCCATCTTTAAATTTTCTTGGATCTTGTCGAACAAAACTTCACATGTGCCTACTTTCAAAATGTGATTTTCAGCTCTTCAGAACATTCTCCACTGACTGAAATACTAAGCTATCTTTTTGCTCTGGAATCCTTTTTCTTATCATAAAATCTTAAAGTTGGAAGGAAAACAAAAAGGTCCTTCATTAAGCTCTTTACCTCCACCAAGCAGGATCTAACTTCATGTCAGATGTTCCTAGCAGATAGATACTTCTCTAACTTGACTTCAGGCCCTTGGTAATGAAAGCCTTTCCCAAGCATCTATCCCAATACATATTTAACCTTAGGAGTAGCCACCATGTTTTGCTAAGATCTAAGAGAAATATTTAATGGGACAGTTAATTAATTTCTTCTTGTTTTACCCATCTTTAGTGGAAGCATTTTACTTATTTGAAGACTTAACGTGCGTCCTTCTTGTCTCCTCCAGATTCATCAATGTTTTCCCAGTTTCCCAGGTTCTGCTAATGCCAGCTGCTCAGGCACTGACTGCCTCCAAGAGCCAATCTCTGCAGAAAGAGTGGTGTCCAGGGGCTGACCCCACAAACCAGCTCCAGAGCTCTCCCACCCCAGAGTGGAAGCCCTGTCCACCCCCAGCACTCCCCCTGACAGACCTCAGTGTGCCCTGGTGTGACTCAGGCTCACATGTGGTCACTGCAGCCAAACTGACCTCTTGCCAAAGACAGCGGCTCTGTGCCCTGCCCGAGGGGCAGCACCACGATCCCCCCACACCAGTGCTTATCTCCAAGTCCAACCTCGGCCTGAAAGTGCCTGCTGACTCTCCCAGGAGGATGCTGCTTACAAAGATAATAAGAAGGCTCTCTAACCTACTATCCAGATAGCTAATTAGAGAGTTGATAGCAGGCTGCAGAAAAGTGCTGAGTATGATCTTTGAGTCTGAATTCATCCTCTAATGATTCATCTCGTGTCTAGACTGAATCTCCTTTGCTCATGAAATTATCCACAGCTGTAATGTAACAATATTTAATACCTTTTTTCTACAGAAAAGAGGTATTAGCCAGTCCTGGGTGGAAATTAATTATGTTTAATGTATTTTTGACAGGTCTGTATTGACTATAACTTACCTCTTTTTGTTACTCTCCTTTTTCAAAGTACTTACAAATACTTAGCTTAATTTTTAGTTCCAGTATTTTTCCATGCACTGAAGCAAAGCTGACTCATCAATAATAACTATTTTTCATCCCATTTCAAGGTAGACACTAACTTTATCATTTTCATGGAATATGCTGAGTTGGAAGGGAGGCATCAGGATCATCAAGTCCAGCTCCCAGCCCTGCACAGCACCACCCCCCAGACTCACACCCTGGGCCTGAGAGCATCACCCAAATGCTTTTTGAACTCAGACAACTTTTGGTGCTGTAACCACTTCCCTGGGGTGCCTGCTCCAGTGCCAACCATCCTCTGCATGAAAGGCTTCCCCTGATATCTCATCTAAACCTCCCCTGACTCAGCATCATGCCATTTCCCAGAGATTTCCCACTGGTCACAAGAGAGGAGAGATCCTTCTGGAGTAATATCCAATGTCCCTGATATATACATATATATATATATATATATGTATAAAAGAATCTTCAGTATTTCTGCTAGGCAAATTTCTAGTCTAGCAAATCCTCTGCTTGAATCTCTTACAGTATGTCAATTAACTCTCCCTGTTCTGTTAGATCATGTCAAAAAGAAAATATTCAATTTTTCACTTAAATCAGAATGAGATATATGGGCATAATGCCGTATATTCTACATAGCTACAAATTAATAAATTATTTTAAAAGAGAGTTTAAAAGGTAAAACAATGATAATAGTTATGTTTTAGGAGTTGCCAGGTAAAGTGAAATTAAGAAAAGAAAGAATATTGGGAAAGAGGAATAAATTTATAAGATAAAAGAGGAAAACAGGAAAAAAATCACCATCAAAAAAAGCAAAAACCCCAACAAACCCAAAACAAACAACAACAAAAAAAAAACAACCAAAGACAAAAACCGATAAGAATAAGTAGAACAAACAAACCATTATTGAATCTGGATTTAAAGTGGCTCTTCAACTTAATCATATTCAAGATTTATTCTTTAGGGTAAAACTGCTAAGAAAAATGTTCCAAACTCTATTAAAAATAATTTGAACTTCAAAAGTATTTCATTTCTGTTTTGCAGCTTTGGCTAGTACATTATTTATCATTTGGATCACAATAAGACAAATTCCCCAAATTAGCACAGCTTCACCAAAACAGAGAAGAAAAACAAAGAAATATTTAAAGACACCAAGGTCACTCTTCCTTATGTTCCTTGGCCACACATTGCTTCTGAATCCCTTACACCAGCAGAGCTGACAGAAATATTCTGCTTAGTTTCTCATTAAGCAAAGGACAACTATTGGTTTACAAAACTTTTTTCTGCTGGAGAACCAAGCACTATGTTTGTTCTTACTTTTTTTTTGGTGCAGCAATAGTTTAAAAAAAGGGAATTCTTATCTGGTATGAAGTAGTCCAATTTACACTTAAAATATGATATGAAATAGAAACTTGATGTACATATGTAAATATAATTATGCATAAAAACCCCCAACTCTTTTCTATATTTCAGGTATCACACACTGTGACATCATCTTATACTCTTTTTGTGGAAAGCTTCCCTATAGGTCCACAAAACATTACAAATACATTTACCTTATAACCTGCAATGTTTTTAAGGGTTAGGTGGGTGTGGGGCTTTTTTCCCATCCCACATGTTTCGTGGAAATTTCCATCAGCCCTGAAACAGTGTTTTGTTTTCTACAGTCCAACAGTCATTGCATTTGGCAGGTCTTTAATGACCTTGCTGCTGATCCTTTGAAGATCATGGGATGACTTTTGCAGGGTGTCTCTGTATCCCAGAGGCCATGGGACTCAGCACCCTCTCTGTGGGGTGCTCTGGTAGTGCTGTACCCTCCTCACTGCTTGGCACAGCAGCACCGAGCAGGGCAGAGCCTTATGCAGATTCTCTTTCCCTTAGTTTTACTTATTCTATAAATAAACAAGGCAGAATCCAGCTCTTTAAAAGACCAGTTAAGAAAACATAAAACAGTAATTGGAAAATAGAGGTTATGAAGTTAAACCGAAGTTCTCCTAGATCACGTTTGCCAATCTGATAAACCGACAGGGTTCCTCCCCTGCCACCAACGAATGTGAAAATAATGTCTGCAGAGAACAATTTGTCTTGCTGTGATGAGAAAACTGATCAGCAACTGCCCAGTAAAATTAAGAACACAAGTGAGATTTTTCAAGAAAGAAGTAAATAAAGCAAGAGAGAGGATATGAAGTTGCTGACACTGAATTTTTTCATCCAGCACTCCTTTTGGTTCAGCCAAAAAGCTATTTGTGGAAAAATAATAAATGCATAAAGCCAAGTAATAAGTGTCATGTCACGGTGCTGTTACATTGCTTTTTTGTGTGAGGCAAAATCCTTTGCAAATGTTAGCTGTGGTTCAGGAATCCTCTACTAAAATTTTATTTTTAAACAAACTCTAGGGAGGGAAGAATACTATGGCACAGAACTAAAACAATAAAAGGTCACACAACAAGCCAGTGAAGTGACTGGTCACTCAGTCAGTTCCCCTGGTCCTGAATTACGCAGACTTCCCCAAGATATCTCAGTGACATCAACAGGAGTATCACAAAGGAGAAAAACTAAAGGGAACCTCACAGTCCTCATTTCTACCAAGCTTCTTCACTCTGGCATTCTGCAGAGGACTTTGGCAATGCTCATTTTATCAATTCTTACATATTCACTTTCCCCCTTCTCTATTTTCCATCTGTACCACCTTCAATGTTCAGATTCAATACTGAGGGCTCACAGAGGAGCTGGGGAGAAATCTTCAGGAGCATTGCTAGCAGCTTTTCAGATGGTTGTTAACACAGTACTTGGGAGACTACTTGCAAAACTGAATGTAATTGAGATTGAAGAAAGATAGAAATGGCGAAATTAATTTAACGTACACCGAAAGAAAAAGCATTCACGTTTACCGACAGAACTTCAATTAGCGACTTTCTCACATTGTCCTACTCATTAAGGCAAATTTGCGCCTGGGTGTTCTGAAAGTGGAATAGCTTGCTGCTAAGATAGGGGAGTTGGGACGCTGGGCATCAGGGCAGCAGTTTCCATGGCAGCAGTCGCGGCGCCGCCGGAGCGCAGAGCCAGCGCGGCTGCGAGGAGCGCGCTGTGTGCTGCACAGCCCGGCCTTGCTCGGAGCTCGCCACCTCCTTCTGCCGTCCTGGCACGCCGGAGGATGCTCGGAGTGAATGAGCAGCTGTGCACCAGCCGGCCAGACTAAACCCCCGGTGGCTACAGAGAACAGAAAACTGCCCCAGGATGCCTGCCCAGGTTGGGGAACACCTGATTCAGCACGAAACAAAAAAATCTGTACACTGGGCAGAGGCAGAGGACCCGACATGGAGCTGTATGGGGTTTGGGGTGGCCAATCAACACAGTCTAACTCATATACTCCCAAATACAAACCAAAATGCAGTGAAAGGACAGGATTACCATAAAATTTCCTTTTGAGAGAATATGCTTGATCCAAACAAAAAATATAATACAGGCACATCATTAGATCCAGAAAAGCCGGAGATTAAATTGCATTAAAATCATATGAACCAACATATTGGAAACATTGTGAAGAAATCCCAAAATTCTATGATGGCAACATTTTACGATCAATTTAAGGTAATAAAAACTGGGGGGACTTTACATAGTAAGCATAGTGAGGCAAGGAAGAGCTTTGAGGGCTGTCAGATGCACTTTATACTCTCTCCAATTTCTGATTCTCCACCAGCTGGGTGCCTAAGGGACACAAAACATTTTGCTGCTACAAACTTCTGACGAAACTTTGTTCCTGTACTCCAAATTAACTAACAAGATACACAGCCTGTGATTACAAATCTTCTTACTGGAATGACTCACAACACAGTTCCTCAAAGCCTATTACCCCCACAGTCTGTGACAAAGAGTCGGGTAAAAATAGAACAACTTCTCTGTATTCTTTAAAATATAATTGCTTGGGTTTTTTAAGGATCAGAGTAAACTTGGGTGTGTCTGAAAATTTAATTTTGGAGGAGGGAGGTCAAGATAGGAAGATAGAGACAAATTTCCAGTGCACACATACACTGGTATATATGATCTGTGTCAGTTCTCTCACCAGAGCCACTGCAGACAGACGTTGCACAGCATTAAAAATTATGCTAGAGATGGAAAATCACTAGAAGCTAATCATCTTTTAGAGTAGGTGGAAACTCCTACATCTGAACTGCATTAAGTAGGATGAGATGGACCTCCACAATCTGCTCAAGTCTAGTCCTTGGGAACTCTCATCTATCCCCTTTTAGAGGAGCTGAAAATTGATGGGCCAATTTCCCAAGGGACATAAGCAGAAACCGTTCTCTACTTCCACCAAGATTTTAACAAATGAATGTCTGTTACATTTTTTAAAAGAAAAAAACCCAAACCCAAAACCCACAAACCAACAACTAATCATCACATTTAGATTAAAAAACACTGAAATGAATGTTTATAGTTTATTAACTGTTACGAGGACATGCTTTGCTATTTATGAAGTGCCAGATTTGTACAAATACAGAGATTTGGCACTCATGAGGAGCAATCATTTCCCTCTTCTTCCCATTTCTTGTCCTGACATGCTGAGGTGCTGAATGCTCAGGCATCTTGTGGAAAGCCTGAACTTTCACCTTTAGATGCTTCCAGGATCAGACTGAATGGCAATTGCCAAGCAATCTTCCTATCTACCCTCCTTAGTTACTGTGAGGCTGCAGGGCTGCTCCACAAAGCCTGTTTCACCCCAGATTCCTCCCACAGGAATTTCCAATGCAACCTTGGGCTCTGCCAGTGCCTCCTGTGCTCTACACCCCGCTGGTCTGACAGCCCACGGACCAGGAGCCTTCTCAAGAGCCAGACATCTCCACTCTCCTTCCTCTCTGTACAGTGGGAGGAAAAAGGCTGCACTGTCCCAGTAGGCACACCAATAGATGTTGAGGTAGGGCTTCAAATCCCTCCCACTGCAGGTTATGGAAGCAGGTATTTAAATGGACATTTAATAAATAACTAAATAGTCTCACTAATGCACTACAGAAAGCCTGCTAGTTATTTTTCTTTCTTTGAAGCTTACTTTTAAACTAAGTGAAGGGAGGGTGCTCCAGGCTTTATTATTCCCTGCCTCAGAAGCACCACTGTGGTGAAATCAGCTTTCCTGTCAGAAAAGAACAAAAACTTGTAGGACAAAGAAGACAATGGGAAAATATACTACAAAGAAATATATGTGATGTTTCCCATAATCCCTAGGAAACCAAAAATGACAGTATCAAGACAGATAGGGACTTCTCTTTGTGAAGTAGCACCCTTTAACATCAAGGGGCAGGAGTGCCTGCTTTGAGTTGGGATTTAGAAGGGAAGGCAGAGTCTGTTGTGTGAGGGGAAAAGAATCATCCTGGCTTCTTTAAAGGCCATCCTTACTGAGCTTTTTATCAACAGACTACATTCTAAAAATAATGCAGCACATAGGATCACTATTAGAGAAAGGAAGAAAATAACCCTGACATTAGCATATCCTGCTCAGAGTCATTCCTAGATGTGCTAAATTTATTGTGTCATTGGACACACTGAGGTCTTTTAATTAATCAATCAGCAAAACACTGGGAGTAGAATAGTAATTATCAACAACCTGCTGACTTCAATGCTGAGTTTCCTGGGCTGTTTCGGCTTTGATTTTTTTTTTCATTCCATAGACATATTTAAATAAAATCGAATCCAAAAGATATGAAAAGATATGGCAAAGAGTGACTTTGCCTCTCAGGCATGGAAGTTTTCTTAGATACAACAAATTTCCTGATGACTTGACATTTTTGGTTTAAAAGCTACACAGCCTCAGACTCCACCCATTTCTTTTGGAGTTTGCAATACATGCTTTTGCAAATCCAGAGTAGGCAGACAACGACACAGATTTGCTTGTGAGAATGGGAGAAAAACCCAGACAAATCAGTGACAAAAAATGTGGACTATGAGTAATTCCAGAACAGCAAGTCACAGACCCCTCAAACACTGCCTTCACTGAAGTTTTATTTTTCAGTCTATTTTGCTTTAAAATGCATATATATATATACAGAGAGAGAGAGAGAGAGAGAGAGAGAGAGAGAGAGAGAGAGAGAGAGAGAGAGACAGAGAGAGANGAGAGAGAGAGAGAGAGAGAGAGAGAGAGAGAGAGAGAGAGAGAGACAGAAAGAGTTGTAAATAGAAACCATTCTGGCAACATGCTGTGAAATGATCCTTGGATTTCAGAAGTTAAGGCTGATAATCCAGTTAATCGATTGAGAAATGCAGGGATATTGTACCAGTTCTACTTGAAAATCATAATTAATGAGAGATTAGATTCTCAAACTGGATATCTAGGTTGACTCTAAATGGGGAGGCACTTATAGGATGTTTTCAAGCACAGTATCAAAATAATTTTCTGATTATACTTTTGTTGGGATTTCTTTTTCTTTTGTATCTTTTCAAGATGAAGCACAGTTGGTCATTGGGGTCTTTTTGTTTTCCTTTTTTTTTTTTGCAAGTAGGGCATAAGTTTAAACAATACAGCTTTATAGGTGAAAAACAGACCTGAAATATACTTTAGGCTGTAATGTGGTTTGTTTTGCATTATTAACTTCTAGTTGTAACAAAGGTGGCTCTAAAGAGTTTCTTGCCCTGAATGTGAGAGATTGTGATGAAAATTAAAAGAAAATTTGGTTATAATACCCAGTTCCAGCTGTGAAGGATCCACAAAACATACTGTGCAGAACTGACATAGATGAAATCTCTCTGAAAAAAAAAAAACATTTTCTAGCTCAGCCAATGGGCCCTTCGTGTTCCATGAGTTTCAAATGTTCTAAATACAGCATTTTCCTTCACTACTCTTGATCTCCTGAACAGACTGTAAAAGAGGATCTAAATCTTGAGAAGAGCCTGTTTTTTATCATCTCTCTGACTTTTAGAAGTCAGTTTGTTAAAGATTTATTTTAAATACACAGTCATAGAGAAACAACATTTGAATGCAGAAATAATCCCAATGCTGAATGGCAAATTGCCCATAAATGCAAGTGAAAAATAGACAAGGTCCTGCAAGTAGTTTCCATGGAATCAGTGAAAACTACTGATGTAGAAAATAAAACTCTGTTCCAAAAAGTAAAGTCATTTTACCCAAGGGCATTGAAGACTTCACTCATGCCAAAGAGCATCAGGAGGTGGTGACCACACCATTCCAGGAAGTCCTGAGTAAGGACACAGTATTGAGTGCTAAGGCTGGGGGAGATAGAAATGTTTCAGGTTGTATTGGTTTTTAATGCCCATGAATCACCAAGGAGCTGATTTGTTATCAGCAATAACAGCCTCTGTCCCTAAGAGAGGGGGATGATACAGGAAGCATATGCTCCAGGCTATTTATGAGGATGTTGCCAGAAAGGGGTGTAACATTTTGAACATGGTGACCTGCACTTTGAGATTCTAATTGCAAGTGAAGTCATAAACTAGACAGAAAGGACATATAAGAGGGATGTGGAAAGGAAATATAATGAAAACGATTAATACGTGATAGTTTCCAATCCATTATTTTCTCAGGAAAAGAATAAAACAGCATAGTGCAGAGCTCTTGGACTCCACCTTTCAGTTCCTTTAGTCAGGAACAACTATATTCAGCTCAAGTTTCTGTTTTATCTGTGGTAATGACCAGCATCTCCTCCAGCAGCAGAGTTATTTGCTCCTAGAGATAGCTGTGTATCTCTGGCAATGACTGGGGAATGACTGGGATACAAGAACTGCATGGTGGGTTCTGTGTCAAAAGGGGCAGCCAGTGCTTGCTTTTGGATACCTAAGGACTGTACATCCATTTCTAGGGTCACTCAGAACAAACTGTCAGTGAATTTGTGCCAATGTCTTCATAACTTAGGGAATAAACTTCAATAACTTAAGAGAGTGAGCAGATGTAAGGTGGCTGAAATGCAACACCATTTAAGGTTCAGTTCACATTCTCTGCAGTTATTTCAGATATGCTAAAATATTTTAGTACAATATTCACTATTTCCTTTGTCTTTACACTGATACACCCCAGATCTACTTCTTCCCTGGCTCCAGGGGTAGAGCTGTGGGTGATCAACACCTATGACCACAGTTTCTCCGCATTTATTTTCTGTATTACCCTTCTATCAATATCCAAGTAATAGAATCGAGTTTCTAATGACAGATGGGCTTCAACATTCAAATGCTAACATTTAGGTCCTTGCAGAAAACATTATTTTTTACTTGTCTTGCAGATCAGCAGTAAACATTATGTAAAAAAAAAAAAATAAAAAAAAACATGGATAGAAAAACCTCAAAGAATCTGATCTATGAAAGAACTAGAAAGATTTTAATAAATCTATAGAGATTTCTGGATGACTGTGTCACAACTGAAGTGCTCATTAGAGAGACCTGGAATTCTCATTCATACAACTTCCCATACAAAACTCTTATCCTATTAAAATTGCCTTGATGTACTAGTAAAAAACCCAAAAGCTGTTACACAGCAGAAATGGCTGTGCGTTTTTTAACCAGATTGGATGATCAGCTGTCACTGCTGTCTGATCATATGGACTTCTGCATCGGAAAGCAGTTTTTTTGTGCCCAAATACATTAAGCTAGAATTTCAGACATTATACCACAAATAGCATTGATGTGGTGTTTAGCAAGCAGGAGTTCTTTGTTAAGACCTTCACTCCTGTTACTTACTATGGAAGAAACAGATGGAATTCAATTTTTGCCCAACTGTTATGAACGATGAATATCTTTTCAGTCAATGCTGAGGGAGTACAAAGGTGTGACAAAACAGTCTGAAGACCAAAATATAAAATAGAATTCAACATGCAGGATAAATACAACCATCTCCTGATTTGCTGACTCCCCCATGACTTCCTCACACATAATAAGCCACCAGCTTGCAAAAAACGAATTTTAGAGCTTTACTGCTATAGGTGTTCTGGCAAAATAATTTCAATCCAATTAAAAGCCTGGATTCAAAGCCACTGAAATCAATCAGCACATCTCCTTTGATTTAAAAGACTTTATTTGCCCCAAGAAATTTGATCTTCAGATATGTTCCATTCTCACAGATGGGCTTTAGCTTTTACCTCTGTTTTCTTGCCCTTTATACTGTTTTGCAATAATCAGTTTTGCTTCCAAGCCTTTCCTCTAACTGAAAATACAAGCTTTCTTGTTTACTTCTATTGGTCCCTCATAGTTATTATAATTTTTCTGGGGGAGGAGGTGGTATTGTAGCTTCTGGTATTGTCAAAGTAGTTGCAACACCACTGGATGCTTTTCATATTACCAGTGAGAACCATTTGCATTAAATATGGTTTATGTTTTCAGTCATTTAAAGGGGGAGGTGGACAGAATAAGCTAAAAAATATGTTCATAGTCTGTTTTCTCAATGCTGAATCTTTCTCTGAAGCCAGAGAAATCTCTTGGAAGTTTGCCACTGATTTAAATAGGAGACTGATAGGGCTCTAAATTCACTTTTCTGAGATGTGCCCCCATTTTTTAAACATCACCCTGATTATTTTCCAACATTCTCTTCTTCCATTCTGGAATGGAACATAAATCAGAGAGTTTTCTCTTTGTTGTTTGTCACATGTTTTCCTGGAAAATTCATAGTGGGGATTTAAAGGAAGAAGATCAGCAATACATGCAAGATGTGTATACACATTTTTCTTTTGAACTTGCATCTAAGGTGGTCTTCGGTGCTCTATGATTTTTCCTATTGTGTGCAGAGTGACTCATCTGGACTTTGGCACTGCTCAGTATTTTCCTGCTGTTTGAAATGAAAAAGAAGTGAGTGTGAAGAGGCTGATGCAGACTGGCTCCATCTGCACTTCCTCACTGGCTCCCAGGCTGTCAGAAAGTCAAGGGCGGCTACGGCCCTCTTGTTCCAGCCTCACTTACCCTTACCAGGGCATTGTTCCTAAACACTATTATTGTTTCAGGTTGTCACTTAAAGGAGATGTTGCATGTACAGCTACTTCAGAAAGGATGGGTTGTTCTGCCCTCAAAAGCCATGTTTATAGCTTTACCCTTTGCAGAGGATGGCTGGCTGCCACTGCTGCTGGCTGCACTTGGAGGAGAGCTGCAAAAAGCTCTTCTTTGACCTAGTGGCTTTTAAAGTTTCTATTTCCCCTCATGCTCCATGATAAGCTGTGAAGTTTGCACAGCCATCTCCACCACTATGAAGAGGAATGCTAAGTTCCTTTATAAATTAAAGGATGTTTCATAGCTGAGGTTTAGAGGAGACAGGAGCGGAAATATCTGTGAAACTACAGAAAGGTTTCTGTCAGCAGCAGACAATGAGAGCAGAAAGATTTTGTCAAATTGCTGTATAAATCATTAGTTAATTATAGGCTTTAATCATCTGCATATTGTAGAAAACAGCCATGCTGCAAATCAGATCCACTCAGCCGGCTCACAGACTGGCACAGAACTGAGAACTAGATGTATGGGTAGTTCATAATCATAATAATCTCTTTAATCTGGTGGCACTGCTGCACATAATGATATTCTGAAAGCAAATCTGATGCAACTTTAATAATACCAGGAAAAACAAAATACAGATGTTCCTAAAGTAAAGGAATTTACAAACAAATGTACAGAACATTAAAAAGTAAGATTAAAAGGAATTTACCATCTGCAATAACCTAAAAGAATAATAAATCTGACAACCTGAACAAAACATTTAGAATGCATTTGTATATTTTCAGAACTGCTGTGCTGTTATTAAAAAAAAAAATATGTCAAACTATCTTACATTCATCAACCTCTCTCATTATCCAAGGCTCTCACCACACTTGGCTCACAGGTGCCACACCACAGCACAAGCCAGCAGTTGGAATCCTTCACCCAAGGACTTCCAGCTGCTGTGGAGCACCCATTGTGGCAAATTTAGTTTTCTGATCCTTACATTAATCCTCAGAGTCAAAGAAAATATGCAAATTCATATGACATGACAGATAATAAAAAAAGAATTAAATTCAGTTCCTATTCTGGGAGATTCAAAGACTGCTCAAGGTACAACTTTATAAAGAAGTTTCATCTACAAATGTCCTTATCCAACACATAGTGGGATCAGGGAGGATTCTTCCACTTATCTGAGAGGATTTTTTTTTAATAGAGACAGTCTTGTCCAGATTAAATCACTGCTGTGCAAATCTCATGCAGGTCATTATGAACTTCTCATGATGCCCTTTCTTTCCCTTTATTTTTTTAAGCAAGTTATTTCTACTCAGTAGGGCTGTGTAGCCTATTACAGGATGGGGTTATTAAATAAGGCTAAGAATTTTTGCTCTCTATTACAGGGTCACTACCTGCTACAAAAGGGTAACAATAAATAAGCAGTACCTGTGCACCACATTGAGCCAAAATATCCCAGTGAACATTTAGCTTGAGTTAAATCATGTCCACAAAAACTGGACCAATAAAAAGTGTGCAGCTGACCAACCCACTCATGGAACTGAGCAGTGGAAAGCTGTCAGTAAGACAAGAAAAGGCAGCAGATAAGAAAAAAGCTTTTTTCCTTAAGTAACCACAAAACAAGCTTCTGGAACTGTACTAGTGATAAAAAGACACAGAACTACAGCTGCCAGCCCAGCCAGCTGCTGGGAACACCCATGTGGCAGCAGGGCTGTATGACAGCAACTGTCTTCATCATCACTGGGAAGACTCCACTTGTCCTTGCAGCAGTGGCAGTGGGCCACTTCTGCAGTCATCCTGCAAAATACAGTGTGTTCCAGAGCTAAGGGGAAAAAAATGTGTGAACACATTCACTACAGTGTTTTTCCTTGGACTAGGCTTCACAAGCTCAAAAAGAGATGGATTTATGGTTCCTGAATTGTTAAGGCCCCCTGTGTTGAACTCAAAGCCAATAAACAGAGGAAAATGTGTTGTATAATATGAAGAAGATGGAACACTGGCTTTCCAGAAGTGGAAGCATTTTGCACTTGGAGCAATTTCCAGGACCCTGTAGCAGCAAACAGAGGTACACTGCCCAAAACCCCTCTGTTCTCAGTTGCATTTGTCAACCTGATCCAGGTGATACTTTGGTCTATGCAAACGCTGTCAATTTTCTTTACTGAACTACCCACTTCCATCTTCCCCCAATTTTACTGTGGCTCTGAAAGTTTCTTTGTGTTTCCTGACTGCCATATCTGCTCATTTTTCATCATGTATTTAGAGGCTTAATGGTAGGAAGCATCTGTTTGCTGTGAAGAATAGCTAATGAAACAGGGATCCCACCACTAACAGACTGATTGTTACTCACTATCCAATTTTTACTCAATATTAATTAGAAAGATGAAACTCTGCTTTTCTCTACTTTTTTGGGTGTTTTTAAATAGAAAATGTGTTGCTGACTTTTATTTCTGTTTGTCTTGCTTTTGTGTTTAATTTCAAAGATCTCTAATGAGAAAAACAGCACAGCTTTGCAGAATGGCAGCGGACAAGTCTCTAGAAAAGAAGCTTCCTCATCTTCTTTAAAAGCACATTTATATTCTCACACCACTGGGTATTATGCATATAATATTCAGCAGGTGACAGGAATCCAAGATCAACACCAAAAATTGAACTGCTTTGTGTACCCTTCCTCTTGCCTAAATGTCTTTGCATCATTTCCTGGAATCAAGAAGGACTGATGAATAATTTTCAATGATAAAGAGGCACTATATACCTGAGGAAGTCAGGATTTCTTTTCTGAATAAAGTACCTAGTAATGGGCAATAGGACAGAGATCTGAATATAAAGTGGAAGACTTGTAGCAAGAAGAAAAAAAAGAAAGGAAAATAGGAAATATGGGGCAGGGGGGGAACAGAAATATGTATTCTGGTCCAAACAACATGTCCCTGCAAATTTACTCAGTCTAGCTGATTGCCTAGAATTAGATTAACACAACATTGCTCATTTCCAAGTGCAAAGTCTGCGTGCAGAAAATGCTTAATGACAATAGTGAGAGGAAACTTGCTGAAGCAGTAAGACACAGATGGCCAGAAAAAAGTACTGAGACACCACAGGAGTCAAGTTGTGCTGGGGCTGAGATGAGATTTCCCTGTGCACTGATCTGCTCTGTAGAGGACAAAGAGTGACTGTGCCTACTCTGGAGAAAAATGGAAACGTTAGAACAGCCATGTGCAGCAAATTTAGGGATGGAGATGTGCCAGAAGAAGTTTCAAAATTTGTTTCTCTTGCCAATAATGAGTAAGCAGATTGAACATTTTAACATACAGATAGCATTCCACATGTAGGTAAAAGAAGAATAAAAACCCTTAATCCCTATATCAATGGCCCTGGGGACAAGGAACACATCAATAAGCTATTAGGTATTGCAGGATTTATACTGTCAAACCTTTGGGCATTTTTGCAAATTAATAGCGTGTCCCTGTCAGGATGCAAAGATTTCTTTTGTTCTCACTTGGTATGAACAGGATTTAGGGATTGTTTTAAAATAACGAATATTGTGAAGGAAGGGTGGGGTTAAGCATTAGGGAAATCAAAATCATCTTCTTGGCTTTACTACAAAAAAGTTTGAATTATATTGAGGCAAGTCATTCAGTTTCAGTAGCTTGGTTTTTTTATGTACTTAATACTGAGATTAGAATAATACCACTTTCTCCCTTCTGCTTTTTTGTGACTAGTGAATTTCACTCCCTTGAAGACTGCCTTTTCTGCTATACTGGCTTCTCCTAGAATAAAAGATCCTACATCTAAACCGAAGACTTGAGGAGTCATAATTCTAACAAGAGGCATGTTTGTAAACCTATCATTTGCTAGTAGATTAGTTGTACAGCAGAAGAAAAACAGCTCAGAGTTCAGCATAATTACAACACACAGGGACTCATATTTAACATTTTTATGTGAACACTGCTAATTCCATACAGAACTATCTGCAATATCATTAAGTAATGTCCTGAATGTAGACATTACATATTTATCCTTGCAGAAGGATGGCATGAAGCATTGTAGGTAATACAAAGCAAAAATGGTTTTGGATTATAGACATTCATACTAAAGATTTAAATAGTTCCCTGAAATCAAGGTGGATGAGCAATTTTGCCCTGCCATAAACCTTGAATACAAGGTAGAATTACGACCACTTCAGAGCAACAGGTATCACCCTTTAATGCCATTTTAGGATATTGGATGCCGGTTTTCAACTACGATCAGCGAAATAAGGTCTGAGGCAGGCAGAGAACAGCACACTTACTTCAAAATGGAGAAGTAGAGACAAGACAAAGTGTTTGAGCAGCACTTTCTAAATAGCAGTCTGTTACACCTGCCATCAGCACATTTTCAGATGTGCTCCTGAGCAAGGGAAGACATTGTCCCAAATTAGTTACACACTTTAAGTGGCATGTCAATGTTTAACCTTTTTATTTACTAGAGAGAGAGAGAGAGAAACTCCTTTGGTTCCATACATGTAGACATCAATATCCAAGAGATTTTTTAGAGGTTTCAAATGAGACAAACTTTCTGAAGCGCTCTTGTTAGTTTTGCCAAGAAGTTATTCAGAAATACTTTAAACTGCTACTCAAAATCCTGTGAAAGTCACTGCTCCACTACATTCAAAAGACTTCTCCTCCCAACATTAAAATAAAGCCTATATTCACATACTTATTCTGGGTGCTGCAGATTAATGATAATTTATCACAGAAACTTTCATAAATTAAGTTCTACGGATTTAAATTGGACACAGTTAAAATGAAACATGGAATTAAACTCATAATCCACACTTGATTGGATTTTGCAGAATTGCAGAATTTTGCAACTGACCTGTTCATCATGCTGAGTTTCCAGTGCTAGATCATAGAATATGCTGGGGTCAGTCAGCTTTGTAATCAAGCATCCAGACACACAATCCCAGACATTGACAATATGCATGTGCCTTTATGATCTGTGATTTAGGTCTCATTCAAATCCCAGCAAAGTTCATAATCAGTCTCTTGTCAGTACTGGCACACACTCAGCTAGCTGAAGTCTCTGTCAGCATTGATGAGGTGAAGTGCTTAATAAATGTAACAGACAGAAAAGTAGCATTTAAGGAGATTTAAAGATGGATGTATCTATCTAAATTATAGACCTATGTAGCTCATATTGAATTGGAAAAAGACAGATGTTCTGAGAAACTAACAGAAAAAGTAAACACCAAATAAGGTTTTCAATAGTGTAAAAATAATCATCTGTTAACAGGTTTGTCCTTCAAGGTATTCCTCTACTGCAGTGCCCACTTTCTCACAAACTCAGCACTCTGCTTGGCTACCAGCAGATCCTCCCATTCCCAGGGCTCTTCATCTTCTTTGCAAATACAGCTTCAACATGCTTCATGTGAGCACTGCCTCTGTCCTTTGCTTTTCACTGCTCTTTGGTTACATAAATACATGATCTCCCTATAGGAAAACAGCCTATGAAACCTATGCCTAATATTAGGCACTTTAACAGCACAAAGAATTTATGTGGATGGGCATGTAAAAGCCAGGGACAGAACAAGACACAAGTATATGTAATTTTCACATTGTAGAGGTGATGATAACTGGAAAATTTTGAGTTTCAATATCTAAGCCAAAAGGTACTGGTTTTTCAGATGCAGAGAAATAACTGGATAGTGATTATTATAATTAGACAAGCATATATAATCATGGATGCTGAATACATATTAATGCAAAATATGTGCCCTTTTGTAGTGCAGTTCCCTTGCTCCTCAAGCTGGCTCAAGTCATTTTATTACACTGCAAGTTCTAAGACAGAAAAATGAAATCACAGCTAACACTAAACAATCTCTATTGAAATGCTACTGAAAAGCCAAGGTTGCCCAAACTGCAACCTTCAAATTCTTTTTATGATGTTTATATGTGAACCTTTCATTTGTGGTGGACCTCAGCAGACCCTGCTGCTTACCCCAGCTGCTGCAGCCACCAAGCCCCTCCCAGAGCTGCCAGAAAAGAGGATCTGCACTATGATCATTGTCAGAGATAACCTATCTCCTCTGGCAGTAGGGGTGGGGAGAGCCCACTCCACCAGATCGAGAGGAGATGCCAGCTGCTAGCAGAGATAACAGACTTTCTCCTGATGCATGACCTGCAAACCTGGAAAAGCCAGTCGAGAAAGCCCAGTTGCCGTCTCTGTGATAAAGAAGAGGGAGGCCAGGGCTGCTGATACCAGCCCAGACATCAGTGCTTGGCTCTGACAGCAACTGAGCTGCATAGGAAAGTCCTTCCCACATGTATTCTGCAGCAGGATTTATCGAGTAGGCCTGGCAGCCACCGACTGCTCTGATGAAGAGCAAAGCCAGGTGCCAGAGACAAAGTTATGTTGCCTGAAATAACTGCTAGAAAATTCAGCTGCATTAGGCCCTCTCAATGATTCATTCAGTAATGGTGTTGGATTCTCCCTTGCATACAAACATCCTGTAACTGACTTGGAACAAAAAGTTACTGTGGCACAGATTATTTTTATTATAAAGCCCTTATTCTAAGTCCAAACTATTAGGTACAGCCCATGAAAATAACTCTGGGAACTGCTGCTCAGAATTAAAAATCCATTCAGTAAAAAAGTCTTGTTTCCTATGTCCAAGCACTTTTCAACTATAATTACAAACAGTTCATAGTGCTGTGACTGCAGACAATTGAATTTTAGAAATAAACTCGTCCAAGACCTTTTCTGGTCATGGATCACTGAATCCAGAATCATGCAATCCAATAAAGAAAATTGTATATACCACTGAATGTGACTACACCACATAATAAAGACCACACAACTTTCTCCTTTAAGTAGTCTCATATCTCAAGACAGCATCAAGCAACTTGATTCATAACCTCTTAATCAGAACAATTTTTATGTCCACTTTTTCTGTGATCCAGATTTTTCAGCTGAAAAAAAGATAAGAGTAATAATCTAAGTACAGACCAGGTCGGCTTCTTGTGAACCTGTTTTTGAGATTTCCTCCCTTCTGCATAATGCACTTAACTTATTTACAGCCAGGTACTCTCAGACATATCTTGAAGACATATTCACCAATATGTGGCAAATTGAACAGCTTAAGACAGACACACTTAAGAGTTAACATTTGGACATTTATTTTAGGTAGATGTAGAGGACAGAAGAGGAATTATTTAAAGCAATTCTACCTTTGCTTATATTTACATTCAGTTGATCATTAAGATAGAATAAGATTATTCTTAAGAAATATATATATTATTAATACTAAATATATTATTAATATATTAATAAAGATATTAT